>QYAN01000007.1:0-568778 GCA_003988815.1 Chlorencoelia australis
ATTATAATATTATAATTAAAATAAATATAAATATATTTAAAATATTTATAATTATAATAAGAATTAATAATATATTTATAATTTTAATTAAGATATAAAGAATATAATAATATTTTAATATTAAAGTTTTTTATTTTATAAATTAATTAAAAGTTTTTTTTTTTTTTATAATTTATAATATTTAATAGAAAATAGGAAATTATTAATAAGGATATAATAGCTTAACTAAGGAATTTTAGAAAGAAATAATTTTTACTTAAGTAATTTAAGATAAATATTAGGCTAAAAAGGAAATAATATTATAAACCTAATAATTATAAGTATATAATATTATAATATATAATTATAAGTATAATTAGTTATTATAAAGCGGTTATATAGTTAGCATAATAGAGCAGTTATTAGAATATTAGAATTCTGTATTTTTGCTCCTATATATAATAGCGCGAAGAAATAATAAAACGAAAGTATAGATCTTGCGCCTTTGCTTTTTCGCTTCTATAAAAATATATAAAGAACTATATAAATGCACGCTTATTACTAAATAGAAGCTTTATGCTTATAATATTATTTAATTATACTTTTAAGTTAAATATACTTTATTATAATCTTAAACTTATTCCTTTTATTCTCAGAACAATACCACGTGAGTCTCCAAACGACTACAACAGACAGCCTGCACGTAACATCTAAATTAAAGAGAAAAAGAAAAAAGAGAAGAGAAATAAGCTTTTTAGGCTCCTTATATAAGTATAGAGGTTTTAGGGGTAATTAAAATCTGCTATATTCTTTAACCTAATATTAAGATATATAATTTACCAAAATATGCTGATCCTAGTATTGCCATGTGATCTTCTTGTGACAGTGTCGTTTCGTCACAGGCAAATAAAGTATTAGTATAGATCTTCCCCTAATATAATTTTATAGTAGCGCCCAGTCTTATATAAATGATGCCTTGCCTAGAAGAGGCACCGGACATTATATTTCCATTCCCTAGAACAGCCCTGCTAGTAAGAGGATTATATCTTATCTTATATAAATATTAATATGTTCATGGGCAGCACCAGACGTTAACACCTTAGATTTATGCTCTCATTCGTTCGGAGTTTTAAAACTATATAGAATTTATCTTTTAACGGCTATTACAAAGTAGTATTATGCGTATTTAAGTATAACTTCTTGCGGTAGAGAGGAGTTGAATGGGTGGTTAACGGATTAATTATAGGGATTTATTCCCAAATATAGCTTCCTCGGTTCAGGTTCTCTCCTATGTCGATGATATAGCCCTATCCACCTCCTCAACTAGCCTAAAAAAGAATATTAAAATTCTAGAAAGAGAGGTAGCCAAACTACAAGAGCTGGGAGCTAATAGTGCTATTCAGTTCGACTTGGCCAAAACCGAATTAATTTACTTTATAAGAGGCAAAAAGGCTAAACTAGCTAGCCTAAAGCTTCCCTCTGGTAATATTATCCAACTTAAAGAGCTAGTAAAATAGCTAGGCTTTTGGTTTGATCCTAATCTTACTTTTAAGCACCATATAGCTATTTAGGTAAGCCAAGCCAAGTTAGCCTTTCTTAAAATAGCTAGATTAGCCAATATTAAGAAAGGTCTAATATTATTTACTATATGGCAAATTTACCTAGCTTATATAGCAAGTATTTCAGACTATAGTTTATCTATATAGTAAAAAAGTTAAGCCTAGTTTAAAAAACTACTATAAAGCCTTTAAAATTTAGCTTTAAGAAAGATTCTTAATATTTTTAAAATAGTACCTATTATTTTAATAGAGCTAAAAGCCGCCCTATAATATCCTTCTATATGCCTTAACTATAGTTTAAGAAGATTTGCTTTTAAAGCCCTAAAGCTATTTCTATACCATCTAACCTCCTTTCTATTTAAAGAGGAAGATTTAGGCCTATAAGCCTATAAAATCCGAGAATTTTTAGCTAGTATAGCTTAACTAAATAACCTAAAATCCCTATAATACTTTTACTTTTCTCCCTAGAGCTAAGCTACCCTCTATATAATAGCTATTAGCCCCCTTTCCAAAGAAAAAGCCAGCAAAGCCCACCTGAAATACCTAAGCCAGCTAAAGCCTAATAAATATATTATATATTTAAACGTCTTATGCCTATCCGAAAAAAAAGCTAGAGGTATAGGAATAGGCATTATAGCCTTTTACCTAGATATTAGCCCAGAGCCCATCTACCAAGCTATAGCTAATATAGGTAAAAACCAACTAGTTTATAATAATAAACTAGAAGAGATTACCCAAGCTATTAAATATGCTAATAATCTAGCTAGCCCTAGGCATAGCTTTATAATTTACGGCAATAATTAAGCTAGCCTTTATAGGCTTAAAACTCCCTCTAATAACCCTAGGCAGGCATGCCAAATCAGGGCTATAAAAGCTACCGAATATACTATTGCTCAAGAGGCTACTATAGCCCTAAACTAGGTTCCTAGCCACACCGATATCCGTAGAAATAAACTAGCAGATAAACTAGCAAAAAAAGCAACGACTATTTGCCTAATAACCCAAGAAACTAGCTTTGCAGTTATTAGCTATATAGCCAAAAAGCAAGCTACTGAGAAATAGCTTAATATTATAAAAGCCTATAAAGAAACACAAACCAGCCTAAATAGCTACAAAAACTATTATCTTTTGAATATTAAAGCTAAAATTCAACTCCCCTAGGGTATGATTCGTGTGCATACTAATATCTACTTCCAGGTTAAAATTAGGCATAGCTACTTAAAGTTATATCTGGCTAGGCTAGAGCATGCTGAAAACCCCTATTATCGATGTGGAAAAATAGAAATAGGTTAATACCTACTATATAACTGCAAACAGCCTAGCATAGCCAAGACAAGGGCTAAACTAAGGGTAAACCTAGAAAAATATAGAATAGAGCTGAAAAGCCTATTCTATATGAAAATTGGCATTTAAAGTATTGTCTCTTTTCTTAAAGAAACTCAGATTTGTACTAGAAAATGGCACCTAGCTAGAGAGCTAGAACTACAAGAAGAGCTAGAAGTAGTAGAGAGAGAGCTAGGAGAGCTAGGAGAGCTAGAAGAGGAAGAAGAAGCAGAATAGGCATAGAAAGGGCCTAAAAAATCACTTTTTTTTATATTTCTTTTATTTTTCCTTTATTTTAGGGCTCGACCCTCAATATCTACTAAAATATATCTGGATACCTCTTTTTATAACTAGTCACTTGATCAGCTAGGCGCCCTAGGCGCCTGCCGTCCTACTATAGTCTTTGACTTACACAGGACGTTAAAAGGAATAATAATAATAATAATAATAACGGATTAATTAACGCCATGTGTTCGTACGCTGAGGTTGAATTTGTGAAGTTCGCTAAAGTTGGGGAGGTGCGGCTCTGACTGACAGGGATCCAGAATTGGGCTCCAAAAGAATCCTTAACTGATGTTTTCCAATTTTAGCGGGCAGCAGGTGTAGCCGAGGAGCCGAAACAGGTCCGCCTTCGATGCCGGTCCATCCATCGCTCTCACCTTTGACTCACCCTTGCTCACCTTGACTCACCCAAAACCGCCGGTAAAGCAGCTCTGCTCACCTTTCCGAACAGAAACAGATTTTCATCATGTCAGGATTGGCGTGTGATAATCATCTGTTCTTCTGAAGCGAACTCCAACCTCCATATCTATTCCCAATTCCGAGGCTTCCTCATTGAATTACTTCCCTCTGCTCGAATATTCCAATTCCTCATTACCTATAACACAGCCACAGGGCAAAGAATATAAATACTTACCTTTCTGTTAAAAGCGAAACTGTATGTTGGGATAAATGAAGCGGTACAACTTCGGGAGGGATATGATTGGCTCGGCTTTGTTTAACGCTAAGCAACGCCACCATAAATAGCCCTCCCCTCACCTTAGCTAGCAAGAACAAGAAGAACAAGAACAACTACAGGAATTACATAGACCACATTGGGTTTATGCTGTGCTACCTCCTAGTTGACATCAACTAGCTGTCTGCGCTGGTTAAAAATCCGAAGATTTTCAAATTGAAAACTAGATCTTAGATCTTACTTTACAACAGACCATCTTTTCTCTTTCTTTGATAGCTGTTTTACTGTCAATCCTCTTTGTTGTTCCCATTGAACCTGCAACTCATCTTACTAAAAACATATTTATCCACATCCTTCCTCGAGAATCTCTTTAGATCAACTATTCCTCTTCCTCCACAAATCAAACCAGAAGTATTTTAAGCCATGACAGGATACCATCTCCCCATATAGAGGGGAATTATACAGCTTCTTAATATTCACACTTCTTTAATTCTTCCTTAGAGCATTTTGAAATTTTGAAAAATTTCTTGAGATATGATGGCCATCTTGGCATGATTCTTGTGCCTAGTACCCCAAGTAGGAGTATATAATACCCTTTTCACCCACAAACCTAATTTCTCTCTCCTTGTTCTCCAATCTCAGAAAGCATACAAGTCACAATGTGGAAAAGCTGGTTCGGTATCCAACCTTTCTTTGCAATATGAGATGACTTAAGGCCTGTGATAAAGCTCTGCGAGATCTGATTTATTTTCGCTGTCATTCTGATTATCTCATCGTTGTCATCCTCCACATGCCATTACCTATTCACGAAGGTCCCAAATTAAGAATAAGTGAATAATTATGTGAATTGGTAGAGGACTAGGATGGATTGGTTTCTTCAAGTAAGCTGAATGGTTTCATTCACTCGCTCTGATACTTTATCAAGTAATCCTATCTCCTGACTCTAGGAGAACTAGGTTCTTGCTAGAGAAAAGTTCTAGAAGGAGAGGGATATGAACTTGGCGGTGATAACCCGCTCGACTATTCTAAAATTCACTACACTAAAATTCACCTTTTGGTGCACGACCGCATAATGAACGAGAAGACAAGAATGGCAGTCTCGCAAGCTGCTAGACACTCTATATATACCAATACCAAGTGACCTACAGATGGTAAGGTTGACGATGGTTTCCGAGAGTATGTTGCAGATGATGATAGCTTATTGTACCATTTTTAGAACACCCAATACTGGACACTTCTTGTTTCGATATTAAAAATTTAACTTTTTCATTCTCGTTGCCGCTTCCCTTCCTCGCTATTCTCTTTTTGCTCTCGGATTTCATATCATTGCCATCCTCCTCTCCCTTCTCCTCTCCCTCTCCTCAAGCCTAAAGCAAAGAAAATCCACCCTCCTCTTCACACGTCAAAGAAATCACACATTATTTCCACAGCGGCGGACGTGTTCCTTAAAAGCCCATTAATTCTTCATATTCTTCTCGTTGTTAAATCTGGTTTTAGAGAGAAGGACGGGGTTTATATAGTCCTCCCCTTCCCTCTTTTCCTGCCTTTATCTCGATCGACTTCGCTGCTTTGAAAAGGATTACCAACACCTCATCTCTCCACCTTGATTCACCGATCTTATCTCCTCTTCTTATAATCATGATATAAAACTCTCTCCCCCCCATCTCTCTAGGCTGTTTCTGTTTCTGTTTCTGTTTCTCTTCCTCTTCATAGGAGAACACTGAAACAGGACCTTCTGATCAAGAAACCCATCACTATATAGCACAGCGAATAAGAGATTGCTAAGCATTTCTTCTCTGAGTCATTTTTAGTTTTGCTGTATTGAATACCTTTTAAAATGATTTTTTTACTTGCTTGGAGACTATCACGCTGTCAAAAGTTTCCTTTCAATGTCGATTCCATTTCTCTCTCGTCACTGTCATCCCTCCCATGAATCATCAATCACGAAATCCCCTCCCCTCCCTCCAGTTCCAACACCTACCCACATCCCTTTCAAATCCAACCCCTCATTCAAAGTCCCTCAATCTCCTTCCTGTAAGATCCATTGTCGATAATGATCGCATGGCGAATTGAGGGGAATGTTAGGTTTATGTAATCTTCAGGTTATATCCCCCTCCCCTTTTTTAAAGTTAAGCAGATATCATGAAATTAAACCAGCTAGATCCTATAAAATCCTCTTTTCGAGAAGAAAATAAACCTTTGAATTTATTCTTAAGCGTAGCAAGATCTTATGTCCACTTATCTAGCTTAGGATATACAGTTTCACTTCAACTCTTTTCACTAGCTCTTCGTCTGTTTAAATGAAGACTCGGGATACGTTGAAAAATATACCCTGCACCGCTATCTACCTTTCTATATCCCTTTACCTGTACATAGAATAATTTACAAAGCCAACCTCCTAATTATCATATGAATTAAAACTCTCTTCTATTCACCTCTCTCTTCACTCCCCCTCTATTCAATCATAACAACCTAACCTCATTTAAAAACATAGCCGTCCAGCCAGCCTCATCCCCCCTCAAAATATAGCAAAAGGACCCCTCCTTTCCCCTCCCCTAAAAAAATAAAAAATAACCTTAGTTTTAATTTCCACTGAGAACAAATTTGAGTCTTAGATGAATAATTAATGAAAACATGCCGCCCTCTGGAATTAATTATTAATTCGTTAAAACACTCTATCTCTTCCTCTCCCCTCTCTCATTCTCATTCTCGAAGTCGGAGGCTCTAGCCATACAGTTAAGACTCCCCTCCCTCGAAGCATAAAAGACGAACGCAAAACGAAAAATGCGTGAGGAAAAGCCGGACAGACCATCCTGCTTGTAGTACTACATTTCCCGATCCCGATCCCGATCCCTACTTCCCCATCCTAAAACTGATCAATCCATAGAACCGCAAACCCTTCTTCATAGAAAATATACAATCCCCTTCATCAATCCTTCTTCCCCTCAACAGCACCAATCCCCCAACCATTCCCAACCCGCCTCACACCCCCATTACTCCCCATTCCCATCCCTTTCCCTCCAATCACGCCACCTGGATACCCCAACGGCGTCGCCCCGCCCAACCCTCCCTTTCCTCCTCCCCTTAACCCCTTCCCCAACCCATCCCTAAACCTCCTCGGAACCTCCCACCCCAGCGCCCAAACACCAACCACACACCCCCCCGCCCCAAAACTAAGTATACAATACCAAACCGTACTCCAAAAAACATGCCCCCCTAAACCCGCCCATTCCACCTTCCCATTCTCCATTGGCAATTGTGACGTTGGAAACCACCTTACGCTCATTTGTAAAGGGAGAGAGTCCCCTATCACTACTTTTTTATTGGTCCCGCCGGCCTTTTCAAGCCGTTTATCGAGCGGGGATGTGGAGTATGCGGAGCCGGAATCGATTACACCAGAATCGTGGTGGTGCAGGTGGTGCTTTGGGACGGAATGCAAGAGGATGTTTAGGTGCGTGGAGATGTGGAGGTGGGAGAGTTGGAGGGTGCCGGCGAGAGCGAAGATTAGGGGGATGAATTCTTGGGGTGGGGGAGAGGGGACGTTGATGTGTGAGGGGGGGCGAGAGGGAAGTCGGCAGGTGAGGGGTGAGTCGTGGTGGATATAGAATTCTAGGAGGTGGTAGAGGGGATCGGTTATAAGGGGGAGGGTGCAGTTGAGCTCTATTTAATAGTCGTCAGCTTGGAAGGTTAAAAGGAAAGTAGGCAAAATGCAACGGAGAGGGGATAGGAACCTTCTTCAACACCATATTTAAACTCCAATGGCTTCCCCGTCTCTTCGCAGATTGGAAAAGGGATATATTCTAATTCGTGATTTGCGCCTTCAATGTGTTCGCCTGTATCACTATTCCATAATCTCATTAGCATCTCATCTTCTGCCATTGATTCCTTTTCCTCCCCCGCTCCCGCTCCCCTTTCTTCACTCGTACACTCTTCTTACCCACACCAATCACTCCTCCACCCTAGCGCAAGGCAAGAAATAAGAAGAGAGAGAAGATACTCACACACTCCTATTCAAACACTCCACCGGAATCGGCGCTCCAAAATGATAACTCGGCAAAGGAAATCCCCTCGGACTATCGCCCACCCCTTGCGCATTTGCTCCTGTTATTCCTATCCTTTCCCATATCTTTCCCCAGTTTCCTTGTCCGTCTATTCTTCCTCTTGTACTCAATAAACTGGAACTGAGGAGGTAGATCGCAGGCCAAAAATTCCTCCGCCGTCCCATCTTCTCCTTGTTCAACCTTTATAATGTGTATGTATGTATTTGCAACCAATCTTCGCTCTTGGGTGTCCTTATTTGGTTTTCGCGTTTGGGATGGTTGGATGGATGGATAGATGGAGAGGAAAATGGGTTATTGTATCATTGCGTACGGTAGCTTTTAGCTTCTGGTTTCTAAGCTTTATAGTATGGTTTTGTTGGTATGGATTGAGTGGTTAATATAGCGTGGGGGTGGGAGAGAGAAGTGGAAGGAGGACAGCTATGATGATGGCTTGAAGCTACGTTTTGACTGATGGAAATGGACTGGGGCAGCAAGCTGTGAATGGATGGATTTCATTGGATGGATAGTTGAATTTAAGGTATTAGCGAGTTGTTATCCTTGATGGAGATCGGGTGATAAGATAACAATTGTATGTGAACTCGAACGATTAGTTTCGCAACGTGATGCATACCATATTCGAATATGAAAAGGAACAAAGAAAAGAAGTAAAGCAAGAAACTCTCTTAAGAGAGAGTATATTCAAGTATTCATAAACTTATCTACCGGCTCTTCTTCCACTTCATTTCATCTCATTCATATCATGTACCTTCATCATTCCCTAGTAACAACCTGATACCCAGCCAGCCAGCCAGCTATCAACCATCACTTCTTTTCGTCCCTTCCCAATCCATTCCCAATCCATTCCAATCATAGTCAATATTTAAATCTAAATATTGGCCTTCTGCTTGAATGCAGCAATCAATCCACTAGTACTAGCATCATGACCCTTGGTCTCACCCGGCTCATCCAACTCAGCCTGAATCTTCTTCGCCAGACTCTTACCCAACTCAACACCCCATTGATCAAAAGAATTAATATTCCACACCGCACCCTCCGTAAACGTCAAATGCTCGTAATAAACAATCAATGCACCAAGGGTACCGGGAGTGATTTTCTGCGCGAGGATGGATGTAGTTGGACGGTTTCCAAGAAAGGTCTTGTGTTTGTAGAGAGCTTCGGGTGTGTTTTCGGCTTTTAATTGGTCTTCTCCTTTTCCAACCATGAGAGCTTCGGCTTGAGCAAAGAAATTGGACGCCAGCATTTTTTGATGCTTGTTGTTGTCGATGGGGTTGTGCGATTCGGCTGCGAGGATGAAATCGGTGGGGATGAGCTTGGTTCCTTGGTGAAGAAGTTGATAGAAAGAGTGTTGAGCATTGGTGGCGGGTTCTCCGAAGAGGATAGGTCCGGTGGTGTAGTGCACCATTTTACCGTCGCGGCTGACTGCCTTTCCGTTGGACTCCATAGAGAGCTGTTGGAGGTAGGCTGGGAAGCGGTGGAGGTATTGATCGAATCTGAATTCTTAGCAAATGTTGGAGAAAAGAGTGTTTGGGCTTACGGAGAAACCAAGTGAGTTTGAGCACCATAGAAATCAGAATACCAGACACTCAAAAGTCCAGCAATGACAGGAATATTCTTCTCAAGAGGAGTCTCTCGGAAATGCGTATCCATAGCATGTGCACCAGATAAGAATTCATGGAAATTCTTGAATCCAATGTGGATAGCAACACTCAATCCAATAGCGCTCCAAACACTGTATCGTCCACCAACCCAGCTCTCAAATCCAAACATGTTCTTAGCATCAATACCGAATTTGGTAACTTCTGACTCGTTGGTAGAAAGAGCAACGAAATGCTTAGCGATATCTCCCTTTCCATCTGTCTGCTTCAAGAACCATTCTTTAGCAGAATTGGCATTTGTGCAGGTTTCGGCGGTTGTGAAAGTTTTGGAAGCAACCAAGAAAAGGGTAGTCTCAGGATTAGAATCACGAAGAGCTTCTGCCAAATGTGTACCATCGATGTTAGAGACGAAGTGAAGGGTTTGTTTCCGATCGCCATAGAATTTGAGGGCTTCAGTAACCATGACTGGGCCACTGGAAAAGTTAGCACTATCCTCACTTACCTATCAGGAACTTACAGATCAGAACCACCAATCCCAATATTGATGATAGTAGTCAAAGGCTTCCCAGTATATCCCTTCCACTCTCCACTGCGAATAGCCTCACTGAACTCTTCCATATGTTTCAACTCCTTGTTAACACCTGGCGTGACATCTTTTCCATCCACCTCAATCTTCTCGTTCGTCACATTTCTCAATGCTGTATGCAAGACCGCCCTGTCCTCTGTGAAGTTAATCTTATCACCCCTAAACATCTCATCGCGCAATTGTTCCAATCCAGCTTCGTTGGCAACTGCCACAAGTAGTTTCAAAGTCTCTTCGGTGAGGAAGTTCTTGGAGAAGTCGAAGAGGACCTCGCTGTTATCGGCAGTGTTCTTAAAGATGTAGCTGAATTTGTTGAAGCGTTCTGGATCCTTCTTGAATTCTTCTTTGAGAACGAATGCTCGGCCGACAGAGTCGTGGTGGGACTGGAGTGCGCTCCATGCCTTGAGTTCGGTGGCTTGAGGCATCTTTGTGGATGGTATTCCGCTAAGACTTGCGAGATGTTGATGGTTTTAAGGAGACGGGAAGTGCGGAGATAATTTGTGGGATACTGCTTTTATGATTCTAGTACCTGCGGGGAGTACCGGAGTTGATTTAACTGAGTTGCGAGTGACGTTGGGGGTTCTTTATTTGCTGTTGGAACAGTTATCAACATCAGCAAAAATGGACAGATAGGTGGGGTGGTGAGATGAGGGGAGAATGCTGTTTTCCTTCCCCTATAGGTTTTGATAGTGTAACCAATCTGCCGAGAAAGAGGGGGGAGGATAAGTAGAATTGAACCTACTTGTATCGGATTTTTCCTGCAGTATCAAGTATTAGAATCAACCTGCTCTGTTTGAGGGAAATGAAGCTGTTGATAGTTTGTCGAAGGAGTTCCAAGCTTGCCGGGTAATACTACTACTGTATGACGTTCCCCGCCCTAGCTGTATTTCATCCCACCTCTAGCGTTCTTCTTTTGTCGACCTGCCTTCTTTCCCTACAAATCATAAGTCAAATCAATGGATTAGTTCATGCACCTCTGCTTATAATCACAAAATGTTACATATCAGGATCCATTGAAAGTTATCTGTCTATTTTGCCTGCTGTACGCATTTCATAGCCATCCCTCTCAAAAACCCTACCTACCCACCCTCACCCTATAAACTGCTTCTTAACCATCCTAGTAGTCAACGCCTGTGAAGAATAACGCTCGCTGAACCGAAACAGATCTGGGACTGGGACGTAAGGAATTGTTGCAGATCGCAGTCGCGGATCCAACAAACATAAGGCATGTTTCAAGTTGGCTCACCTGCGTCCGCTTGAAAAAAATTGTCATTTTGCCGCTACGTTTTGATAACCCCATAGTGAAACCCATTGTCCACCCCAGTAACTAACTCATCTACCATTTTGGATATCTCCGACGAACGATGGGTCTTTGATACTTCCACCTCCATCGCCTAATCCAGCGACTGGTCGGTTGTAGGACCACCCTGTAAATTGTTGTTGCATAGTTTGAGAAAGTACTGGGCCTTCGACAAAGGAATCAGCTGGTAACTCGGAGGTAAATTCTTTATCAAAGTTCTCGGTATCAAGTGCATCGGTCTGGCAGTTGTTAGCGAATTTTCAATAGCGAAATTTCCATCCAGAGCAGAAAGTACGTACCACATTGGGCTTGAAGGTAGGCTCATACTTCCGTTGAAGAAGTTTTCGCCAATCAATGCTATGGAAGAAGGGGTGGGCCTTGATTTCTGATGCCCCATTGGCACCTAATCTTTGATCGGGCTTTCGGTTGAGAAGTTTGGTAAGGAGATCTTTTGCAGCCGGGGGAACGACATCAGCACTTGGGAAATGTAATGGCTCAGAGAGAATCTTGCGGTACATCTCATTAGTATTCTCATCGTAGAAAGGAGGTAAACCCGTTAACATCTCGTAGAGAAGAACACCAAGAGTCCACCAATCAACGGTCTTTGTGTAGCCTGCACCCAAAAGTAATTCGGGAGCAAGGTACTCAGGAGTTCCACAGAAAGTGTTAGTTCGGTCCTCATCCTTCATGTCTAACTTGCAAAGCCCAAAATCACAGAGAGCAATGTGGCCAGAGTAATCTAGTAAGATGTTCTCTGGCTTCAAGTCGCGGTATATGACGTTGAATCCGTGCAAACATTCCAGAGCACATAGGAGCTCGGCTGTGTAAAATCTTGATCGGTTGATGTCGAAACGTGACTCTTTTTGGAGATGATGGAAGAGTTCACCACCATTAACGAATGCTAGAACGAAGTACAGCTTTTCCGGGGATTGAAAGGTAAATTTGAGAGGTACGATGAAGGGGTTGTTGATTTGAGAGAGGACCGATCGTTCAGCCAGCGTATGAGCTACTTCTGATCTGGAAATGATATGTGCTTTTCGAATTGTCTTCAAGGCGTAGATTCGTTGGGTATCCTTCTTCTTGACTTGCATAACCTTTCCAAAACTTCCCTTTCCAACAACTTTCAAGAGCTCAAAATCCTCGATTTTCAATGCTCTCGCTCTGTTCTCAACGTATTCCACACCAATTCGGATCTTTCCCGTACCATATGTAACGTCTAGCCATTCTGGACCACTTTGGCCTAGAGCTCGCTCCTTGCTCGCAAACTCGGCAGCCGCCTTCTCTCTGTCCTTTTTGCTCAATTTTGGATCTTCGACATATGTATGAGGTTCATCGAATCGAGGGTTGATGCGTGTAACACCAAGGAAAATATCCTGACTTCGGCCAGAGCCAGGAGCTGCATTGGGATTTCGCAAGTACAAATGGACAGCTAATTCGGTAACTCGGGACACATCAAATTTGTATTGGGTATTCTCTCCAGCCCAGAGGGGATTTTCGGGGGTTCCTGAAACGGCGTTGACGAATACTTGCAATTTATCAAAATCGAGCAAAGCGTATGGGAGATACTTTGAAGAGATTCGGCCGTGGTTTGTAGGTACAGCACTGAATCCACCTCCAGAAGTTTGTGGTCTTGTGCTGCCTGCGTATGACCCAGCTACATTGCTTTGTTGGGAAGATCCAGGACGAACCGATCCAGCCACTCCGAATCCATTGCCTATTGATAGGGAGTTTTGTTGATGGCTGCTAAGGGCTTGTTTGTATTGATCGGGAAGAGAGAAACCAGTTCCTTCGTGAAGGGTAACGATAAGGAGACCGGGTCGAGGTAGAGCTTGAGGTTGTGTTGCTATGGCTTCAGATGCAGCTATTTGGTGTTAGCATATTTCTATGGCGTTGGCACAAGGGGATGGCGGGATATAAGACCATACCTATCCCATTATCGTTCACATATGGTGTACTACTAGATATACTAGCATTCTCGTCTCTGACAGTGGGCTCTGGTGTAGATGCGGGTGCGGAAGGTGTACGAGAGAAGGTGCTTGCAAGAGGACCAAGGTGTGTCTCCTTGAGTTCTGCGAGAGTAAATGTCAACAATTAATTGTGTTCTGCGCAGATCGAGACGAAAATTCCCTCCACGTCATGTTGGTCACTAACAACAAAGGTCAAGCTGTTGCAAGAGGCGGGTCGGGATAGATTCAAGATGTACTTACTCTTTGTTAATTTCCACGACATATTGGAGGTAGGGAATATAGGTGGTTGTAGGTTTGGAAGGGGAAGGAGGAAGAATGAATTTGTGGTGTTATGATATTGTTGGTAATGGTCAATGGGGATCCTTCAGTGCGGTGAAGCCGGTTACTGGCTGGCTGTGATGTACAAGTAGGTGATTGCCCCGCCAAAGTTGAGTGCTAAAATTGAGGCTTTACTTCACGTAGAAAGGATTTGAATTATGAATGGTAAAAGGAGCAATTTGGTGATTTGATGTTTATTTGTAGGATGCGGAATTTATTTTTAAATTTAAGCCTCTGGCCGGGGAATTGCTTCCAAGATTATTCAGGAGGCAATTATGGATGTTCAAGGTCAGCATTTCAGGCTTCGTTGAGTGGCTGAGTCGCGACCATTTCGGTTTGACCGGATATAGTCACGTGCATCTTCATTTGAAGACTATTTAAGGGGGTAAAACGATATAAGAGCAAGAAAAGGGGAAACAATTACAAATGCTGAATTTGCATAGCCTCTTAATACATTATGTATCTGGGTCTTTTTGAGTCTTTTAGATTTTGGGTTGCCATCTGTTAAATTTGTATATAAAGTTCGTCCTCTGCGCCATGTCCAGCTACCTTAACTCATTTTCAGCCAGGTTTTTCGTGGAATATATCATTGGCTTACGATAAGAAAATAGCTAATGGTAAGCAATTGATTTGGTTGGATTTGATTTGCATTTTGTTGATTTGAAATTTAAATGCTTCCAGATCTTGAGTCACAGCCGAAGTCAGCCACAACTACTGAATAGGGCTAGATCAAGCAACCCTCAAGATCCATCATCAGAATTGATAGACGAGACAACGGGCTCAAACAAGCGTCTGATCTCCCATTCTACTGTTGAAACTCGTGCGTCAACGAAAGATCGATAGATGCCCGGCCACAGTTGTCGGGGTAACGATAACTTCAACCTTGTCATCCCTTAAGTAGTGGCGCAAAAGTGATTCCCAAAAGCCTTCAACATGGGCATCATCCGCAAGAAGACTGCTACTCGAGGCGAAGGAGGAGTCAAATATGTGTGTGACTATTGTTCTGCAGATGTCACATCAACAGTAAGTAAACAATAGCAATTCGACTAGTTTGTCCGCTCCCAACATTCCATTTCCTTCCTAATTCAATCCAAAAACTCACCTTTGATTTCAGGTCCGCATAACTTGTGCCCATCCCTCCTGCAATGATTACGATCTCTGCGTCCAATGTTTTGCAAATGGCGAACGAACCCAACATCACGACCCTGCAACCCATCCCTACCGAGTCATCGAACAGAATTCCGTCCCAATCTACGACAAGAACTGGGGTGCAGATGAAGAACTGCTTCTTATTGAAGGAGCCGAAATATATGGGCTGGGATCATGGGCAGATATTGCAAATCACATTGGAGGGTATCGAACAAAGGACGAGGTGCAAAAGCATTACGAGAAAATTTACCTCAACAGTCCAGCTTTCCCTCTTCCCAAACGAGCCAGTCCACACGATACAGAGCTATCAGAAGATTTATCTCGAGAAGAATTCCAAGTCCGGAAGAAACGACGGATAGAAGAGCAGAAGGCTATTGCCAAAGCAGCTCCTCCTCCAACACCAAAGCCTAAACAAGCAGCCAGTGTACCATCATGTCACGAAATCCAAGGTTACATGCCTGGTCGGCTGGAGTTCGAGATGGAGTATGCGAACGAGGCTGAAGAGGCAGTTCAACATATGCAGTTCGAGCCTGGAGAAGGCATCAATCCTATTACTGGGCAGAATGAGCCGGAGATGGACCTCAAGCTTACTGTGATGAATATTTACAATTCTCGACTTACCCAAAGAGCCGAGAGGAAGAAGGTGATTTTTGAGCATAATCTTTTGGATTACCGTAAGAATGCTGCCTTGGATAAGAAGAGAACAAAAGAGGAACGTGATCTTCTGAATAAAGCCAAACCTTTTGCACGAATGATGAATCACGATGATTTCGAGGAATTCTGCAGAGGTCTCATCGATGAGCATAATCTCCGCCAAGCTGTCTCTCAACTACAAGATTGGCGAAGCATGAAGATCGGTGATCTTAAATCAGGAGAGAAATATGAGCAAGAGAAGGTTATTCGAGCACAGAAGGCAGTTCCGATGGGATCACTCGATAGAGAACGCTATGCCAGTAATGCCCGATCCAAACAGCCTCCCATGGTGGAAACTCCTTCTGGTGCAGCCGCTCTCGTTGCTTCTGAACTTCCCGCCTCTATGACTGGCGGCATCGACAATCCGAACCCAGAGTCCTCTTTCGACCCATCTTCCTCCTCACAGCCAAACGGTGCATCTTCCCAACCAAACGGCACCCTAGCTCCGAACGGCACACCCTCTTCAGCCCTTAAACCAGCCGTCTCCATTCTCCCCATCCCCAACCTAACACCCGTGTCTCTCTCCCCCTCCATAACCTCGGATCTCCACCTCCTAACTCCTTCGGAAGCCGATCTCTGCGAGAAATGTCGCATCCAACCTAAGCCCTACCTCATCATCAAAGAACAAGTCCTCAAAGAAGCCCTCAAAGGCAACGGAGCACTTAAAAAGAAACAAGTGAAAGAGTTATGCCATTTGGATCCGCAGAAGGGAAGTAGGATTTTCGATTTTTTCGTTGCGAGTGGGTGGGTGGCGAAGGCTTGACAATGCGGCCTCTTTGTTTTCTTTTTGCATTTCAGGAGTCAAGAGCCGGGGTGGGTTAGGGAGGATAAAAAGAGCAAAAGCCTTACGAAGAGAGAGTCAAATACTTCGTGGTAGCTTAGTCTGTGATATTAAATTTCCAGTGGAGTTATTGAGTTTGCTTGTTTTACATGGATGGATAAGTAGGGATGGGTGGTGTTTCTAAAGCATAAGAATAGGATTACGTGTATGGTGTGGCAAGTCAAGGCAAGGTAAAGAAATGGAAGAAAGGGAGTGGTTTGAGTATAGGAAGAGTAAAGTAAAACGTTATGAATTAGGGGATACCCAGAATAAATAGTCTGAAAATATTATGAGGTTATGGAACTTACGCAGATTTTCTTATTGCGTAGCTTTGCTATATACATAGCATACGGTAGCATAGCTGAGTAGGAGGGGTTTTTTTCAAATTAACGAATGAGTAGATAGATGTAAGATGTCAAATTTTTGGGTGTGGGGAATTCTTGATTTGTGGAATTGGAAAGGAAGTTGTGAGGATTATCTATTCTGTTTTCAATGCTTAAGTGCTATAGATCTCTTTTATCATCTGGAGTGGAGAGGAAAGTCTGATTGATTGTTAAGGCAGATGATTATTAATTGTATTTAGGGGAATAAATGGTAAGTAAACTATGGGAGTAAGATTGCCTCTTATGATTGTCTGCTAGGAATTTGGAAACTTTTATTTTATATCTCGTAGCTTTGCCTATGCACTAAGTTAAGAAAGAAAAGCTAAAATCTCTGACTTAACTAACTTCAACATCTCCCCGAGTATACCTCTATATCACACTAGCGTAATATTTCCTTTCTTTCTAAAGTATGGCCTTTTTTTTTGGAACTCACAAAGGTGGCTTTGGGAGTGAAGGAGGAGGCTACAGTACACTCCCCTCCTTATTTTTCTCCCAGAGAATGTATTCGAAAGGGGAGAACTTGACGCCGAGGTGATGTGAAATTCTAAGCAACCACGATGATACATATGTAGTATTCTCGTTCGATCTGGCGTAAGAAGATGACGAAACAATAAGTACCTAGATCATTGGACTACACGCCTCATGAGTAACAGAAGAACTCTTGGGTGATGAACTTCAGATGAAATTTAAATGTTTCACTCGAGTTGAGGAACCGAGTAAGATACTGGCAGGATGTGTTCTCTTTATCGTAGTACATGTTGATTTATAGTGCAACTGCTTTAGAAACCTATCGTGGTATGCCGGAATTTCAGAGCTGTAACGGTGTTGGAAGACCGAGGTCGTACAGAGAATTTAGGTTATGATGAAGTAAACAGATACTTGTGAAAGGAGAAGATTGAAAGAGAATTCTTAATAATGAAGGAGAGGAACAACGTAGTGGAGGTAGTTAACGACGAGGGGACTTTTAGGGTTCTTGTACTGTACTTTGAGCATCGATAGGATGGGTGAAACCCCTCGTCAAAAGCATGAGTAGGTAGAAAAAAAAACTTATTCTGAAGAGTGTAAGGGTTTGCTACTCTGTTAAGAGTTTATATGGTTCCATATTCTAAATATGGGGAGCGGCATTTCAAAGTAAGAGGGCGAGTTCGACTTCAAGTTCAAGCATGCTGAGAGTAGTACGGTGGCACGTAATTACTACAAGGCGCAAAGCAGATAATGTCCTACTGCGTACGTAGACTTCGGGCGTCCTGAAGATTCAAATCATGAATGGAAGTTGAAGTTACTTTGAAGCTATTAAAAGGGTGGCCTAACTCAACTCGAGAGCCCGAGTTGGACTCAGTTTAGAAGAAAATAAAACTCCTTTCACTAAGAGAAAACCCCATAGAAAAAGGGATGATTTACATTATTATTTTATTAATTGTATTGAATTGCAGAAAGCTCGACTCGAGAGTCCGATTGGAGCTTGCGAGTTGAGAATCTAGTGGACTTCTCCATGGCGAGTTGAAGTCTGATTCTCGACTCGAGCTCGCGAAACACTAAGGATTAAGTTGGAAGACACATTAAATTTTTTTGGTTAAAAATACCAAAGTGGGGGTCATCCGGGTGGAATGATTTTCAAAGGAATATATGAACTTTGACGTCGACCCTTCCACTTCAACCCCATCATCACCCTACACTTTCATCTTCAAATCCAAGACTCTCTTGATCACCTCATACTTATAGACAGCAGAATTAAAATGACACCACTTTGAATAGGCAGCAAAACTGAACAGTGCTATGGTGCTTTGATTCCCATCAGGTAATTATCATCTTAGAGTTTTGCTCATTACTGACTTCAATCACAAGGCAACCGAGACACAGACTGTCTAGATAGATAAACAAACGCACAAGCTTGAAGTGTTCATCTTGGGGCTGATGGCTGGACAAGTTTGTCAAACCGTCTGGGCTTCGTGCTCAATATCCGCGAAGGCTCACTTGTCAGATCTCGGAGCCCATCTGCCATTGGTGCCGTTTCAAAATGCTTGCAAGGACAGCTTCTTGCTTGTCTTGAGTAATGGGGCCAGCATGACAATGAAAGAATATTTACTTCTAATTGTTACAACAAAAGATGCCGAGCGGATAATAGTTAGATCCCAGCTCCACTTCAAAGCCTCCTTCCTTCGCCCATCGTACATGATCGGGGACTCAAACTCTGTGTACTTCTCTTGACATCCATAGCATGACAATAAGATCTATCCTTCCCTTCTCAAGAGGTGGAGAAATATCATGATGATCACCCAACAGTTTGCAGTCGGCGGCAGCCAATCAAAAGAAAGGAAGAAACTGTGGGGCGAACTTCGATATATATCGGCGCAGTGTCCGCCACCCCGGGTTAAATCACTTATCATTCCACAGGAAATGGTGTGAAAGTCATATACTTTAACTGGGAGATTATCGAAGATAACCATTTGCATTGCGTCTATCGACATACCATATATTTCGCCATCGCCATTACCATCGCCAGCATTGTGAAACCCAGGCCAATCCATCAGCATCATATCTCGACATCCAATCCCAAGAGCCGAAAGCAGCAGCAGTCTTTCCTCGAAGACGACATGCCATTGCGACCATAGATCGCGATGGCTGTGATATGTGGCCGGACGCGCATGGAAGAATGTTCTGCCTGCTAGGGGAGGAGAAAGGATGCCACCCGGAGATGCCTCCGCATCTGCTAGCCCTACTTGTCTTTTCCATGGCCATTAAAAATCCAAATCCAAACCACCACCACATCTACATCGATGTCAATTCAGCCAGTCCTTCGGAATGAAGTAGAATGTTTTTGCGTTAAATCATGGACTTCTCAAACAATGCCACACGAGAGCTGCTTTGAGCAACAACCACCACAAATCTGCGCGCGTTACTCTGCACGACCACGATTATATTGATGTTGGGCCTAAAGAGCTCTAGTCATTTGGTAGGAGCTCAGTAGTATGGTCGCGGTTCTCTGGGTGCAATAGTTGTGTAATTATCGATATTTTATTGTTTGCACAATTGAAGGTCCAAGGAAAACTCCAAGGGAGAGAAGGAGATGCGCGCAATGAGGCCGTTAGAGATACTGTCAATTTTGTTTGAGATGCGCGAAGGAGCCTCGAAGAAATACGACCTTCCTACCGTTTAAACGCGGGCTCTTCCATCCCATCACTATTTGTCAAACGCTTTTCAGGATCCGGATATCAGCAATACCAGCGACGTGTCTAGCCCATGGACAATCGAAACATGCTGAGTTTAGTTTTGGTTTAGCAGATTGCTAATATTCATAAGATTCTGGGCCCCTCTTTCTTCGGCCGATAGACCCCTCAGGCTTTTTGTCCCGAATGGAGGATCATGAAAGCCAAAGGAGGCTTCTTCAGCAGCCCAGTCAGCTGAGAACGATGGCAGATATTTTGAATGGATTCCTGCCACATCCTGCACGTAACTGGGTCGTGTACAAGCTTCGATAATATCGTCCATGCGATAAGAGTAAGGATTATGCAGAGCTCCCGGCGTAGCCATAAACTTCTCAATATTCTTTGGAAGAGCAACGGAGAATTCGTCGGCGGTTCTACGAAGAAGCACCTGAAGCGTCGCTGCTACAGGAAATCCTGCGCTCGATTCCCTCAGCGCCTCCAAGCCAAGTCGTACAGCCGCAGATCCATCCCAACCAGTCTCGCCGACGTCTTCTGGAAAAAATCTCAGTATGATATCACAGTGGTGCAACATTGCAAACATCTGCAAGACTGGTTGATAACGACAAGAGTATTGTACGCGATAATGCTCATCTAAGAGGAACAAACCCTGCTGGGCATGGTTCCAGATCACTGTTTCCACGGACAATGACGAAAAACCATCGAGATCGAGGAGAGGCCGAAGCAGATGGATTACCGCATTTGAATACAGAATTCTGGCTTGTCAGTACACACGCTATACTTGGAGTCCCTAACTCACAATAAAGATAGTACATGCGGAAGGACTTGACTGCCATTTTCAAAGCCTCCAAGCATAATAGGAAGTTCCTCCCGCCAAGTAACAAGTCTTCTGTATAGCTGCAATATGTCCCCTGCCGATATATGTGAACTCTCTCGGCCATACATTATGGTAACACTTTCTCTGATGATCCCCACCAGCTTTGTTTTCTCCCGGTTGGTCGTAGCCATTAATCCAGGCCAAGCAGGAGGATTTTCGTGGGGGTTGCGGTATAAATACCAATTCTGATCATCGAGTTTGTTTTCAAGGTCTTCGGAAAGTTCGACTTCATTGCTCAATGCAGCGGGTACTTGGAAGGTCATCTGCGCCCATTCGCTGATGTTATTAGCGGATGTAACGGGGAATAGGCTGAATCTTTTTACTAACACGTCTAAGTTTCGAATTCCACAAATGGTATTCTTGACGACTTCATCGAAGCCCTCGGTGTTTGCAACTATGATGTTCGAGATACCAGCCGTCGCTATTTTCAAATACGCAGAGCCTCGTAAACCATTACCCCGCGCGCAGTCGACCAGGAACATTACGGCAAACGCTTGTATCGTGGTCACTATCCTATTTTCAGGATTGATGCTAGATTTGGCAGCATCACTAAATCTTCCGCCCAACTGCTCGAAGTCAACTTCATCTGCGTCTCCGGTGGAGTACAAATAGCATGCCATAGCACATAGGGCATTGACTAGAACTGACGAGCAATAATCCCTTGAATGCCGTTTATAGCTGTCCACAAAATGACCCTCGTGGAACAGTGTATGTACCGGATGAATCCAGTTGAAATAGAGCTGGAATAAATGGTCCAGAATCGCAGTGTCTGAGGTCACCGAGGTCCATTGAAAACTCAAGGATGTAGAAGTGCCGCTCATTTCGTAGTCCGAGGCCATGTCAAGCATAGAATGAGTCTCCAGAGGGAATCGACCCAGCCATTCGACTATCGCCTCGTGGGTTTCGCCATTTTTGAGTCGAGCTATAATATCGGGTACGTTCTCGTCGTTGGATAGTGCCTGGAAGATCTGCTCGGTCAAATGGAGCTTCACCTTGAGGTCTTTAATGTCCTGGACTAGCTCTTCCTTTGCATGCTTGATATGAACTTCGTAATTACATTCGGCATTTTCTGCTCGGGAAACACACCTCTGGCATGGAGTTTTGCCATCGCACTAGAATATATCAGTCAGTGTGCAAATTAACACTAATCTTGTGCTGGCAAGCAAGATTAAAGATTGAGCACAAATAGCCACAAGAGACTGATGACGACAACAACAACAACGTACCTTAGCTCGAGCCT
The DNA here is from genome assembly GCA_003988815.1 of Chlorencoelia australis. NCBI lineage: Eukaryota > Fungi > Ascomycota > Leotiomycetes > Helotiales > Cenangiaceae > Chlorencoelia > Chlorencoelia australis. The sequence goes on from QYAN01000007.1 coordinate 21,967, forward strand.
TTTTGCAGTTCGTGCAGGCATTACGAGTAACAGATTCCGGTACTCTTCGCCGTTTCGTGGAAGAAGTGGTGGATTCTAATTCCTTTTCACCGCGGGCACGATTTGCATCAGACTCCGCTAGCTCAGGTATGGATGAATTTGGATTGCCAGCGCTTGACAAGTTACTATCCCCAACAGAGGGACGAATATTGCGAAATGACATTATCAGGGAATATTGGTTTTGCCATGAACAATATGCCGGTATTAGAGTTTAGAATCGATCAGTGTTGTAGGTAAATTATTGCAAAGTTGTTTGGCGATAACGTTGTAAACGATAATGCTCGTGGACGAGCTTGTGCAATACGATCAACAATGGGAGAGGGGACCAAGGCTGGATTTACATGGGCGTGCCGAAGAGATCTCCTAACTACTTCAGTTCACTACAAATATCGTATTTGTGGTGTGCAGGTTGGTAACGATTCTTCTGGATGACGACGTAGGTTATACCACCTCCTTGGTCATTCTACCGCGATTGAAGGACTCATCGAAAGTCAAAAGTTTGATATTATCGCGAGATGTTATCGAGTGTCGACGACAATGAGCTAGCTATTATCAGTTCAGCAAACTTTCCAAAGCAGGTAGCCTACATATCCAATCGACGACGAGCATGGGAGGATCTTAAATCAAGCCTACTAGTTTTGCTATAAGGTCATACTTATCTCTTCGCCATCACTTCTGCGCTGCCTGTCAAGAGTAGTGGTATCTTGATCTGACCAATGTTCTATCGATCCCACGATGGACTTGGAAAGCATGCTGGCGAGCTGGCCCGATGGGTAGGGGTAGACGCATTAGGAATTTAGGGCGCTCCAGAGGACAAGGAAGCAGACCTTTACTTGGGTTCTCCCTTAGCTTGGATCCCCTGCGCTCCGGCGGCTAGACGAAGATCTCTACTGTATGTTCGAACCGGCAGCCGCGCGTTAGATGGCATTGGGCTAGAGAGAGGTAAGTCCACACGGTCCTGTAGCAGTCCCAAAGACTAATAGTTCAAGAGCCAATTTTCGTCACTTGAAAGTCCGCCACACTAGGGAGAGGAGCCTGTTAGTGGCGACATCATACAGTTGAACGTACGACTCGATTTTATAAAGTGGTGCTAATTTACCTGGACCAGAAGATGTAGGTACGTAGGATCTCAATATGGTTCGGTAGAAAGCCCGCTAAAAAGAAAGGTTCAAACTACCACGCGGACAAGAATACTAGAGCTAATGAGAGAAAGAAGCTGGGAGTCGCGCCCTTACTAGGATCCCTGTTCGTGGTGCAAATTGCTCTGAATCGCCCGGTATTTCGATCCGCTATCGAGATGCGGAGGGGAGCCCGGCTCCGCATTCTCGTCATCAACAAGAAACGCAGCACCTCCGCATTTGCCGGTGTTGTCAGCTTAAGAATCTTGCAGAAATATTCACGCAGGATTCTCTTAGTTTCTTCTGGTTCGCACTAGTAGTTCAGAACTATGGTTTTTAGAATATTGTCGATCTTTATGTAAACAATGTTGGAGCAGACGGGGACGACTTGTCCCCCACGCATCGCTAAGCAAAAGGCGGTTCGAATTTTATCGATCTTCATGGCATTCAGCTTTTAGTCCAGATTTCAGATGGCACAAGTTCATTACCTATCTTTACTAGAAGAATCTTGTCTAGTAGGAGGGATCGATATCTGTCGAGATGGGTGAGCGACGCATTTCATCTTGTTGGTAGCTTTGCTTTCCCAAAACAGTTCTATGAAGTTATCGATTACTCCTTATTTGCGACTAGCCACGCCTGGATTATCCCTAGTAAAGGATATCGCTTGCCTTCCCTCCTTCTGGAACTGACATCTCCGTGCGCGTGTAACTGTATAGTTTGCTCTCGTTTATAGACACCATGCGTAAGCTGCACTTTTTCGGATGCTGGCTCCGTCACTGTATAGCTGCTGGTATTGCACGACCAGTGGCGAAAGCTCTATCTCCGACACCGATAGCAGCTCAAGTTGAATATGTTATCTAATGCGAGATCAGACATACACCAATGCGCAGGTCGGATGCCTCGAATTGGTTCTTTCAAGATGTATGCAGGTTTTTTGTTTCATGCGTTTTTTAGGGAGGATTTTTTTATCTTACTTTTTTCCCTGTAATGAGGTTATTTCGGCGAGACGAGGGATCCGGGGTGATGGAATGGATGGAAACACAACAGCTAAGTTTACATACAAGGCTAGTCGACCCGACCGACGTGAGAGAGCTTGTTAACTTTATCTAGACGACACGTCTGTAACCGGGGTAAAGGGGCGCGCTTATAGGTTTGTACATCACGAGATATGGTTTCCGAGGTGAAAAATGGTAGGCTACTCATTTTTATCTTATGCGGTCATCTGATGTTTTCTTGGCAAACGATGGAGAGAGATGAGCAGTTAAGTATGAGTTTGTGTATCGAATGAGAGAGTGGTGTTTCCACATTAAAATCCACCGGAAACCCCCTATACTATTTTCCCCATCATAAGAAGAGAATTAGAATAGGCATAGAAGCAAGCAGGCAAGGCGAACAATTTCCCTTATCTTTCATCAATACTCGAAGTATAAACATAATACGAGGAGCTCTTTTCAGCCTATATAGTGTTTAGCTAAAGTTATAAGCTTAAAAATCAGGGATTGAAATTCAGAGGTTTAGCGGATGCAACCTTTTCGAGTGTTTTACAATACTATTTGTGATTTTGGTAGAGAAATACGCTTTATGTAATGATAGGAGCTCTTACTTTGGATTTTCTCAATTAGGATATATGAATGCCGTAATACAATACATATTAAGAATCTAGATTTTTTGCTTGTAATGTTATAATGTAATGATGGTGTAAGTAAATAGAATAGTATTTTATGTTATATAACCATTCTATGTATGATACGAGCTAAATATAATCATATAATACATATATTCTCTATTTATTCTTCCTTTCTATAATTACACACTTTCCTTTCCAGTCCATTCTGATTCTCCCAATCCCCGCTCCGCTAAGAAAACACCTACCACCACTACACTACCACCCTTGCCTAGTCAACTCTCTCACCCTCCCAATCGTAGCCTTAAACCCTTCAAAAAACCTCTTCCGCCACCTCTCCCTCCTCAACCTCTTCCTCTTCAATCCTCCCCTTTCATGAAATCGCTGAGAAGCGAAATCAGCACGCACTCTATTCCTCGCGCAACTCTGCTCTAATAACCTAAATCCCCGTCCGACGTCGATGCGGTCAGATATGGAGACAGTTCGGCCCGTGGAGGGCGTGAGGCGCATGGCGTGTTTGGGGATTTTTTGAAGGTGGGATGCTGAGGAGGGGGAGAGGAAGGAGCTGGGCAGGAGCGTGCGGGGGGTAGAGGGGAGGAGGGGGTCGGTTGCGGATGGGGAGGTGGTTTGCCAGGCAGATAATTGGGGGGAGGAAGACGAGCCTGGGAGCGTTAGTTCTGCGAGGAGGTCGGTCGCTGTGGTGCGCCCGGAGTCTCTGTGGGAGGATATGGAGGAGGAAAAGAGATCTTGTGTTGGTAGGCGACGGGGGGGGGTTGGGGTGCGGTTGTTGATTTGCGCGGAAGGGGAAGAGATGCGCAATGAGTTCGTGCGGGATGAGGAAGAGGGTTGTGTCCAGGATGAGAAGGGGGGGTTGATTTCTCCTGATGATGACGGGGTTGATTCTGCGAATTCAGAAGGAGGGCTTGAAGTTTGTGGTGCGCGGGTGGTGGAGATAGTTTTATAAGTAGCTCTGAGATGTGATGACGCAGTGAATGCTCGACATTGTCGATGGTTTTGAGTAGTATACATTGTAAACGGGGACCGGGAGACCCATCGTGAAGATGTCGATGGGGCTAGGAACGGAGGTAATGGAGTGCCATTGCAACGGATTATCGATTTGAAGAATCTTCGTAGCTCCATTGCCCTATTTGTATATGTTAGAGAAGATTGGAGATCTGCAGGGAAGAATTATACGAACGGTGGTAGATTTTGGTATTTGTGATGAGGAGGTGTCGTCGGAAGTCTTTGGGAGAGTAAAGCTTTGGCTACAATTTTTATTTTAGCGCTAAAGCGTGGTGCACGGGTATTTTTGGAACTTCTACGTTTATTTCAATTTGAGAGTATATCAACAATCCCTTGCCCCAACTGCGGATTTTTATTCTATGCGGAATTTTTAATAGAAGAGAATTAGCTGGTTACTTAATCGCAACACTGTCTTCATCGCAATACAGGAATTTCGAATTGCAATCATCATGGCGTACAATTCTTATGGAGGTGAGTCCCTGCTCTGAGTCAGTCTGTATTTACTCAACATTTAATTATGGCAGCATCGCCATATGGCCGTCCTCCAGGATTTGGTAGTTTCCCAGGCCAGAGTGGCTCTCCACCTGGTATGGGACCGCCTCCAGGAATGGGTAAGATAGTCCTTCCGACTCCCTTCAAGAAGCTATACTGATTGTTCCACAGGTCCTCCACCAGGCATGTCAGCGCCAGGTACGGCTCCTCCTCCGGGTATACAGCAAGCCAACATAATACAGGCTCGACCGACCGGACTCCCAGCAAGCTTTCAAGGTCCCCCAAATATGCCAAACATCAATTTCTCCGCGCCTGTGATTCGACTAGGCACCAGTTCCTCCAAACCAGCTACAGCGATGTCTACGGGTGGTGATAGGAGAGCAGCGGATGGTGGAGCTCAACGTTTGGGACTGGGTGCTGAGAGGGGAATGGAAGCGCAGCGACAGGCGTTGAGGGAGAGCATGATGTCTTTGGTTCCGCCGACAAAGGAAGAGATCGTAAGGACTATATTTGTGGGAGGAATTACGGAGGGTGCAGGAGGAGATGAGGGGATTGAGAGGATTTTGAGCACGGCAGGACGATTACGCAGATGGGATAGAGCTACGGAGGCGGATGGCAAACCTTGCACCTTTGGGTTTGCGCAGTATGATGATGCCGAGAGCTTGGATACTGCTGTGGAGGTGTTGAAGGATATTGAGATTCCGACGAAGAAACAAGCGCCGAGTCAAGAGGTTGCTAAGAAAGTGGAAGATGGGGATATCAATATTAAGAAAAGTAAATTGCTGGTCTTTGTGGATGACAATTCGCTGAACTATTTGGAGAATTGGAAGGCTGGAAAGGCGAACGATACCTCGGCAGAACAGAGACGTCTTGATGCTGCGAGGTTGGGATTGAAAGGTGTCTTGTATGAGCTCTTTCATCCTCCGATGTTTGTGAAGGTCGATGAGGGAGGAGAGGACGTGAAGATGCAGGATGCAGATAGGGGAGAGAATGTTGAGGTTGTTAACATACCTATTGCGGTGGATGATGAACTAGCCGATATCCCCGCTGAGATGCGAGAAACTGTTTCTCAAGAGATTGCCGCTTTCAGAGATCGAAGCAATAGGAGGGACCAGGAACGTTTAAAGCGTGAAGAGGAAATGGAAGCTTTGGAGCGATCAAGAAATGGTCCTCGAGTGTCACGACTCGCTTCTCCTGGACCGCAAATTCCGAGTGGACCTGCTGCTGGAACGAACAATATCCCTCTTGGCCCTCGAGGTGTGCCGAATGCACCATCTGGACCGAAAGGACAAGGTCAACAAATTCCTCGAGATTATCAAGCTGGGGTCAAGTTCGTCAACGGAAGTGGTATCAATGGTGCCGCTTCTGGAAATGTCTATATTGACCGTGAAGACGATGCTAGTGATGCTAGTGATGAAGAGCTCGAGCGGCGCCGTGCAGCAAAGCGGGAAGCTGAAAATGAAAAGCAATACTTAGACCATGAACGACGCTGGCTAAACCGAGAACGAGCTCGAACAGCTGCTGTCCAGCGAGAACAAGAGCGCGAAGAAGCAGATGAAGTAGAACTCGCCGCAGCAAAAGAGGAAATGGCTCTCCGACTCAAGAAATGGAATGACGACGCTGAAGCTGCTCGAAAGGTCGAATTATACTACACAGACCGCAGCATGTGGATGCGAAACCGAACAATCTTCCGTTCGCGAGAACAAGCAGCTGATGAACATGATCGTCAGAAGGAACAGAAAGAACGAGAACGCGATATGGCTGATAAAGAACAAGCTCGTGGTCTTGCAGATTCCTTCCTAGACCGCCAAGCAGAAGAACTAGAGTCAAGGTCTTCTCGTATCGCGCAACAACCATTCAAACTTTCCCTTGGAGCAGCCGCCCAGAAAGCCCAGAAAGCGGCTCCTCCCCGTCGCACAGTCGCTGAAGTGGAAGGTCTCCTTGAAGATGAAGAAGATGCTGGGAAGACTTCCAAGAGAACACTCATCCCCATTAAATTTGATCCTTCGACTTCTTCAGCTGGTGCTCTTACAGATGAAGAGAGAGATCAAGCAGTTCGCCAACTCGCGGCGGAGATTCCGACCGAGAAAGAAGGACTCTGGAAATGGGAAGTGAAATGGGAGTTTGTTGATGAAGCGGTTATAGTGGAGAAGTTGAGACCGTTTGTTGAAAAGAAGATTGTGGAGTACCTTGGGGTCCAAGAACAGTTGTTAGTCGAGGTCGTAGAGGAACATGTTAGGACGAGGGGTGGGCCGCAGGAACTAGTAGAGCAGTTGGAGGGCGTAGGTTTCCTTCTCTTCTTTTCACCTTTTCTGAATTAGGGGTTTGACTAACATGTGTACGAATATAGGCTTTAGATGAAGAAGCGGAAGTCCTGGTTAAGAAATTATGGCGCATGGTTATCTTCTTTTCCGAGAGTGAGAAGAGGGGTCTTTCTGCTTAGGTGGATGTTGATTATATCTTCATGGAAACCAGAAGATATATCAAGGTGATACCACGTCCGCAAATTCGATTGATTATTTGGGGATGGTGTTGAATTACTTGTGTTGTAAGATGACCTTAGGAAATCAAGTGGGAGGGAAAGGGGGAGAGGAACTGCTAATTAGATAGGAACCTGAAGACGCGTCAATCCGTTAGTGTGAGCAAGTTATTCAGATGGTGAACCTTAGCTCGGTCTTCTCTCTGTGAGCTTTTAAACATTTTTTCATTTTTAATGCACCTAAGAAAATAATCTTGATATTTGCTGCCTTTTCTGGTACCTAACTTCCAGTGCGTAAAAGCGGTTAATGTCTCCAATGGAGTGGGTACTTTTTCCCCTTTTCAGGGGTCTACTTCTCTATGTGGTGCAAGGAAGAGGTATAGATATGTAAATATTTAAATAGATCTTGACTGTTTAAAAAGCATGATGTGGACGTCCTTGCAAGTCACCCGATCTCGTCTATCCTAAGGAAGCACCTTAGAAGGTCCTCTTCTCTTTAGCTTAATCTCTTGAATCAATGACCAAGTTATGTTACGAACGTGGGTATTTAAAGGCACTTAACAAACATCTATACTGAACGCCAGCATGTGAATCTCTCTGCTGGTCTTGTGCTATTTCACTCGTTGTGGGTTTGTATAGGATAGGTAGGTATTAGAGTCTTGGAAAATACCAAAAGGGAGAAGGCAGAGAAGAACTGACAATGAAAATGGATAGTGATGGTAAGGTAGACGATACTTTGATGGAGTTATTGACAATAGACATGAGATGTTTAAGTATTTTTGTAGATGATGGACTTAAACTCTAGCACAGATGAAGAATGCATGTACTTGACTAGTGCTTTCTCTTCTCTATTGCGGTAAATAATGATCGATTCGTTCCATCGCCACTTCTAGGAGAATGCAAGCGAAGAGGTATTTAGAATAATGAGAGCTTTGTAGGTATCACCGGTAATTGCAATTACGAAAGACAAAGATAACAAGGGAAGTAAAGTAACAAGTTGGTTCAGATATGGTTCATTCTCTACGTGTGTGTATCCAGCTATTTCTTTTACTATAAAAACTAGAAGCTCTTAAGAAGAAGAGTCATAGGGAAGTTCACATTTCGAAGTGGAAATTAGAGAAATGGAGTGATGAGTTTGTCATTTTCGCGGCGCTCTAAGTGTGTAAGATAGATAGATTGAAAATCTGAAGCTGCTTCTTGTGAATTTTTGGAGGTAGAGAGGAGGAAAATTATAATGTTGTAGCCGTTGGGGGGTAGTCCTAAGCCAACTTGTAATAGACTCCTAACTCCATATTCTGGAAGAGGGAAACTCTGGCAAGTCGAAAGGCACACAAATAGACTTTCCATTCTCGAAATAGATGCAATCCAGGTTCATAGCAAAAGGACGCAGATGCTATGACCAATTAATCGACAAACTCCAACAACTAAACCTTAAAAGCGCAAAACCTTAATGAACTCCCAAGCAATCCCATTAGATCCCCCCTCCCCAACTTTTGCCAGCTTCTCCGCATCCCGCTCTACCTTGGTCCCTATATGCCACAGGTTCCCATCATGATTCGCAAGCAAGACAAAGCCTCCTTCAGGCCTTGCCCTAGCTTCGAAGCACTCCCACTCCCGATGATGTTTTTTTTCGCAGACCAGTCTAGCATCCTCATTGTATCCCAGGAAGTTACCGGTGCGTGAATTTTGAAAGCCCAGCCGGCCTTTAGTCTCCACGCACGCCCAATAGCTATAGCCGCTTCTATCCTGTGGGGCTAACACGACTTCGTCACGGTGAAGCGTAAGTACATCTCCGGATGAGATGGAGCGGATCACGAAGATGGAGCCTGGCCAGGGGACTGATGAAGAGATGGGTTTGGTGCCATGATCGTATGGCTGCGAATCGGCGATGGTTTCGGGTGGGGTGGTGGCTGTACGGGCCGTGAAATCATCTGAGACGATTTCGGAGTCGATGAACTTGAAGGCCATGATGTTAGGATGATCTTGTTGGGTTGATGAAAGTGGTAGTTTTAAGAGAGCAAACGGAAAGATAACGGTAACTACTAGCAGCTGTCTTACCCCTGTCTAGTTTTCCCCACGTTTTATCAAACTAGGCTAGGGCTGCTCGCTAATTCAACTAATTATATCTAAATCTCTTTCTTATAGCAAAGAAACTTAAATTCCACATTTAAAAAGATTCAGTAATAATAATACTATACTATCCAATGATTTAATTACTACGGTATATATACCATTATACCATTTCAATAAGACCTTGTCCTTGGTTCCGAAAAAGGAGCTATTATGCTGTGCCTCATATTAGCTAACTGTTTTAGAATTCAAAGAGAAACACGATAAAGAATACAAATAAGCTAAGAACTAATCGTTTTTGTGACGAACGCACTCTAAACTGACTGATCAGACTATGCTATTCATTCTTAGAACAATAGATATAGAAGAAGAAGAAGAATAAAGGGGAAGAAGATCAACCTCTATTATCTACACTAGTACAACCACGTGACGTCAATGCTTCCAAGCTGACCCAACCGTCACAGTTTTCTCTCTTCGAATTATCAATTTACTCTTACAAATACATATATTATGCCTAAAGCACACCAGCCCAAGACCGAATAAAAACAGCCAAATAATCAACACAGCCTGAAAACTAAACCATGAAATGCTTAGTACCTATTGCGCCTAATTTATATATATGCCTTAACCCTTTTCACCTTAATTTTTGCCTTCTCCCTTTATCCACTCATTCCCCATCCCCTGTTAATATTCAATTTCCATACCATCTCTTAACATCAAAACCCAAATCCACATTCTTCAACCTCTCCGCCAAATGCTTATTAACCCTAACATCCCAACGTCTCTAATTCTCTGTGCGTCTGATTATAATCCCCTGCACTTGGTCTGAGTGTCAAAATAGCCGAAATCTACGTTGTCGTACAAGAATGCCATGATTCTGATTTCTCCTCTTCCATATCTACCGGTTCAGGCCAACAACTAAGCCGACATAATTAGAACTAGCTTGGCTCGTTTGTAGACCCATAAACTAATTTGAATTGATGGTTCTGTGAAAGAAATGCTAGAGCCATCTCAAAGTACAGGAGTTAGTAGAAGTATATAGAAATAATTTGATGATATTGTGATAGTGAGATTTTAATGTTACCCCACCTGCCCCGCCACTTCCACCAAGCTTGTCTGTCAACTTCACGAAAACACTCCTCACAACCTTCTCAGCAGTTGAAGATCCTCCAACCTGCAACTGCTTAACACCTACTGTATAATCCATTCCCAAGATGACACCCCACACAATTGCCACGCTCCCCCGTCTCTCCTCCACCCGGCTCTCCGAAATCCTCCTCTCGCACAGCTCTTCAAACCTCGATGCGCCATCCACCGCCCCGGAGGAAATAGCCATCATTGACGTTCGCGACAACGGTGAGTTATTCCCCATCACCACACCCCGTTTCTTACCCATCCTCTCCCAAATCGATATCCCCAATACATGCTAAGAACGTAGACCACATCGGCGGACACATCAAACATTCCCTGCACATCCCCTCCACAACACTAGACCACAAGATCCCCGAGCTCGTGCGCAAATTAAAGAATAAAGAGGTGGTGGTTTTCCACTGCGCATTAAGTCTGCAGAGAGGACCGTCCGCGGCTTTAAGATACGTCAGGGAAAGAGAGAGGTTGCTTGGTGCGGGTGGGATTGGGGTTGCGGAGGAGATGAAGAGGAATAGAGGGGAGGAGATGAGGAAGATGGAGGGGAAGGGAGAGGGCGAAGGAAGGGATGGCGAATGGGTGGATATTGAGGGGGAGGGAGAGGGAGAAGGGGGGAGGAAGAGGGATCAAGAGGTTTTTATCCTGGATAAGGGATTTGTGGGGTGGCAGGAACGGTTTGGTGAGGATCCGAGGTTGACCGAGGGGTATAGGAGGGAGCTTTGGAAGGATGGGTATTGGATGTGATGGGACGTGAATGGGTTATATTGGTAACCTACAAGCGATTTACAGTGCATAGTCATGGATGCGAATCATTAAGGTGAGATATTACTAGGAAGACCCGAATAGGGGGATAGTCTTGATGAATGGTTTCTGAGAGAGGAAATACAGCGCTGGACGGATTTTCATGTTTCCTGAAACTATGAACATGAAGTATCTGTCCTGGTCTGAACAAGTCATCATGTATTATCTAGATGCAACTCCATCAAGTACCCAACCATCGCGTCGGGAGAACCTAATGTTCTCTCAACAGCATCACAGCTACTAGAGAATTATATGAACGTTTGGATCAAACAACCGTTAGCTTTCCAAACAGCTCTAATTTCGTGAGCCACGCATATAACTAGCTATCCCCTATCAAGCATTCTTCAATGTAGGGATAATAATGCAACTTTAATGAAGTATTCTCCCTAAATTCCCGGAGAAACCACTTGCTATTGGGAGTTGCAGTGTTATGTCATGACTTTGAGAGATCGACTTTTCCATGTCTTCAGGGATTAGCGGGATGGAATTGTGAGGAGGTGGAGAACTCGGGAATATGAAGATATGATTGAATTAAGTATGTGTATGAGCGGAGATCTTGAGGAGACTTGCATGATGAGATTGAATTGATTCATGTTGTGTAGGCACTCATGTCCTTAGGGCTGGAAGGTAATTGATAGGTAGTGAAGTTAGAGGCGTGGGATGATGTGTTGGGAAGGAAATAATTGGAAAACATTCAGTTGTGCTTAATTGAAAATTATAACTTTTAGCAACAGTGACACGCCGTGACATGGTGCATTTAACTCTAAACTCCAACGCTGAAAGTTCATTCTACGCATACAAAAGCTGATAAATGTTAGTTATGCTTCCGAAGAAATATGTATGGGAATTGGAACTTGCCAAAATCCAATCCGAAATAGTGTTTCCCTCCAAGTCGATGATTGTTCTGATTTCTCCCGCATTTGCATGACAAGTATGGAAACATATTCTAGGAGAAGAGAGTGAAAACTCATTCACGAGGACTTTCTTTCTATTAACAATATTTGTTAGTTATCCCTCTATAGTGTGAAGGGAAAAGGTGTTTATAAAGCTCATCTAAATCCTCCCCAATCCATGCACCCTAGCTCTAACCTCCTATTTTACTTCCTTCTCAGAACCTTCTTGCAAAGCTTCTTGATTGCCATTCTAGCTCTAATTACACAGCAAGATTGCTCCATGATAGTCTTTTCTGAAGACAAAGACGTCGCATCTGCCTTTTCGACCTCCTTAATCTTTAGAATAGTGCGGAGATGCGCTTTGACTCCGCTGATTTTTATCTCTTGCTGTCGTTGCATTATGGCCGCTAACTACGTTTGATGAGGACCAGGATTGGGTGGTGTGAGTGCACGTTCTTCGATAATAGCCATGTGGCTGTCGAGGGTGGCGATATCCCGATTCCGGATGTTGTCTTGGTGGATATCGGATGACGCTTCCGGTAGGAGCACCGATTTCGACAGCGGGGAGGTTGATATGTGTGAAAGATCTGTTGAAGCCATTGTGAGTTGAGAGAGTCGTGAAGTCTGGTTTTATGTGTGAATGTGCAGTTGTCGAGTTTTGTGGGAAAAAAAGGGTGAAGGAGAGAAGGAAAAAGAGTGGGCTTTATACACTTATGGTTTTCCAGACTAAGGGTTCTAAAGGCATTGAGAACATTTAGTGAAAATAAGATTTATATTCGGTCTACTAATCAGCCCTACTTGGTGTATATTGAGCAAATACATCCCTTTCGGTGCTAATCGCTTAGTTACGACAGGCGGGGGAAAGTGAAGACTTCGTATGGTGAAAGTGTCTTCAAAGACGAGAATGAGTCTTAACTGAAGGAATGATGACAGTTGGTGCAATGGCAAGCTAAAAGGGAAAGATGGGTTTACTAGGAGGCATTTCATGATATGGGAAAGAGTGAAAAGGGATAGCTGCGGCTGGCCTACCTATCCTCCTAGAGCCCTGAATAGGGGGGAAATGAGCATTAAAGTATCAAAAGCCATCGTGCTGAATATGATTTTGACGTTGGCATTTAAAATGCAATCAGATTTCTGTCTTTCTCCTTCCCAGAAGCAGTACAGCTGATTTTCCTCAATCACGAGACAAAGGAACCACACAGCACCACGTGATTACGAAAACATCTGGCCTCACAATCTCGATCAGCGGCGGAAGGGGAAGCATAGACGCCATATGTTGGGAAAGAAATTCGACAAAATGTTCGGAAGAAGTCGGATCTTTCTGATCCACTTCTTGACCGTTTTTTTGCCTTTGAGGCAATTTTTCCATGGGGCTCGCAAGACTTCCTCGGTCCTTTTATTTTCTGCTGAACAGAATTGAGTGTGCATGAGGCTCGATGGAGGATAGCTTTATCGTGATATGTGACGATGCCTTCATTTATTTTCGTTTGCCTGAGCTGATGGGGCGGAATGGACGGCCCGTTTATGCCTGACCAGGTGTCCGAGGGAATCAATGGCTGATGCGGATTCAAGTAGATAATACATGTGCGTGGGAAGAGAGGTTCTTGAACAAGGGCGTGGTCGGTTGGTGAGGCGATGTTGTAGGACTTGAGACGAAGTTCCAGATGATGAAGATAAGATGCAAGAAGAAGGGGAAAGGGGAGGAGGAGAATGGAGAAAGGGGAGGAGAGCGGTGAAGGCGGTTACAGAAGTCGTTGTTCTCGACCTCGGATGAGGTGAGGTTGGAAACGGCTTGTGAATCCCAATGGGGCCATCGGGACTGCTCCAGCAGAACTATGGATTGGGCCTGACCCCTTACAAAGTGTCGAGATGCTGTTGCAGGATGGAGTAAATAGGAGCCATCTGGTTGAGTGCATGTAAGATCTTACAATCTGCATCTCGAATTGCGAGAGGAGCATGAGGCATGAACCATGACGTCGTGGCCAGGAGAGCAGCAGCGAGGTAATAGAGTTGTTATCTCAAGTCATGGCAACGAAGTTGGTAGCTGGTGGTCTGGTGATAGATACAAGCGTTGGTTCAGTCGTTGAGTCTATAAGGGTGCAAACAAAGAGCATGTGAAAGTCTCCTAGAGCCTAACAAGGCTTGGCTTGCGTGCATTGTTCCCATGTCCAACATTTCATCATTCTATGAAACCCGCGCGCCTAAGTAGCCAACTTTCTCGCTCCCTCGGAATATTTGCGTCATAGGACCCCGCCACCCATCCATCCTCTTTCAACCCTTCTCTTGTCAGACTAGAGCTAGACTAGGGGAATAAACTCCCTTCTCACCTTTTAGAATGCATTGCATATTATAATCATTTCTTCTTTCACTCTCATCCAATGACATAATACACACTTTCCCCGCAGTTGGCGTTCAAATCAGGCAATGACCAGGGTAGAGCTGCAATCGCCCTCCCATTCCTTCCCTCTCTACCAACGACGTAGGCTCGCTTTTGCTCGTGCTCCTTCCCTCCCGGGCGCCCTGCGCCTCTGCGTGCAGTAAATATAAATACAAGAACACCATCGTCCCCATTCACAGCTTTCCCTCGAGACTCTGTCAGGTATCATAAATCCCACCTAAAGTCCTCTGAACCCCCCCCTCCAAGGCTTCTTTGATCCTTCGTCAACCTCTTTGTTGCTCGTCTCAACCCATCCCCCTCTCTGCACAACCTCCCCACCACCTCCAATTGCAAATATGGCTGGAAAGAAGGCTGTTCATTTCGGTGCGGGAAATATCGGTCGTGGGTTTGTGAGTGTTCCCCAGATGCAGTCAGCGTCTCCTACCCAAGAAATGCTGACTGACCCCAAATGATAGGTTGCAGAGTTCTTGCATAAATCCGGTTATGAAGTCGTATTCTGCGATGTGATGGCCAGCGTCATCGAACAACTCCAACAATCCAAGTCTTACAAAGTCGTCCAAGTGGGATCCGAAGGAAGCAGCGAAGAAACCATCACAAACTACCGTGCCATCAACTCGAGAACCCACGAGGCCGATGCCATCGAAGAAATCCGCACTGCAGACATCGTCACTTGCTCTGTTGGTCCCAATGTCCTGAAATTCATTGCTCCTGTCATCGCCAAAGGTATTGATGGCCGATCGAATGATGCAACGCCAATTGCAGTCATTGCATGTGAAAATGCCATTGGTGCAACGGATACCCTCGCCAATTACATCAAACACAAAGACAACACTCCCGGCCACCGATTAGAGGACCACCACGAGCGAGCTCGATATGCCAATTCAGCGATCGATCGTATTGTACCAGCACAAGACCCTGGTGCAGGACTCAACGTCAAACTCGAGAAATTCTACGAATGGGTTGTCGATCGATCACCATTCCACGACCACCAACCTCCTGCGGTCAAGGGAATCAAATGGGTTGATGATTTAATCCCATACATCGAGCGAAAGCTGTTCACTGTCAACACTGGGCATGCTGCTGCAGCATACCACGGATATTACCACCAGAAGGCCACCGTTTACGATGCGCTACAAGATCCCAAGATCCTTGACGAAGTACGAAAGGCTTTGTCCGAAACGAGTGCCCTGATCGTTGGGAAGCATGGTATACACGAACAAGAACAGAAAGATTACGTGGAGAAGATCATTGTGCGAATTGGGAACCCACATCTGGAGGATGCAGTGGAGAGAGTTGGTCGTGCACCGCTCCGAAAATTGAGTCGCAAGGAGCGATTCATTGGACCTGCTGCAGAACTTGCGGAGGAAGGAAAGGAATTCTCTGCCCTTCTTGATGCTGCCGAGATGGCATTCCGTTTCCAGAATGTGGAGGGGGATGAAGAGAGTAAGGAATTGGCCATCATCATGAAGGATAACACTCCAGAGCAGGTTGCCACAAAAGTCTGTGGTCTGGAGTCAACGCATCCTTTATTTCCTCACATCGTAGAGATTGTGAAGAAGGTACAGGCTGATGCTTAGACGGAGATTTTTTTGGCTTGGATTTTATGGCGAATGTGGGTTGGACGGCGAGCGAGCGATATCATCTGGGGGCCTGGTTTTTAGCTGTAAAAATCCTTTGCTCAAGATCATTAAGATCGATGGCACTACCTATCCAGGAGGAGCCAAATCAAAGAAATTGACACACTCAACTGCGTCTCCATTTCTGAAGGCATTAAATATAGTGTGCTCCAATACCTAGCTAGATTAGAGGCTCCACTGTACTAGAAATGATTTGAAGCTTCCTTCCGGGAAAGCACCAGTCGACAAATATAAAAATATAGAATCATTTTTGAAGTATTTTCGCTTTCTCATGGTGGTGATCCTCGCTAACCATACGTTCTGTGCACACACCTCATATTTTAATATTTGCAAACCATCCCAATTAACTAATTAGCTGTCATTTGGACTCTACGTGCTATAACATTAAATATCTAGTATTTCTGTAACCAATCCATTAATCTATTCCTAATCAAGCTTATCTTATTTCACCCTCATAGCGTAGGCGATTTCTTCCTTATGTACAGGCTAGATTTATAAGAGCTATCACGATACTAAGGGTTTAGTAAGGTAGGGCTTCTAGCACGCAATATAGCAATACTCTCCTTATCCTTTTCTAAATATTTCTCAATTGTTTAAATATAGGCGCTAAGGCCTAGCTTTTTCTTAGGTTAAAGGCAGTTAAGATATCTATGCTTAATATAATAATAATCAACTTGATTAAGACGGTGGGCTCCTGCGTGCGCCCGCCCTCTCGAGAGCACCATACTTAAAAATCCGTACCTTTGCAATTTGAGAAGGGCTCTATGCAAGATAGCGTAGCTGTTGGGCATAGCCTTCTTATGTTTGGTGAGGATTTCATATCCTAATTAGTGCTTTAGCATAGGATTTGGAGGTGATAGCCTTATTTTTGGTTGTGTAATTATTAAAGGTGCGGGTGTGCATAGACTTATGATGGGTTCGTACAGGCCCAACACCAAAGACCACATCTCGAATCTGGAAATCCCACATTCAGTGAGTTGATGGACCCTTTTCCTCCAATCTTCCTCCTCTCAATTCTGCCATAATATTCGACTTAACTTTCTACAGCTTCCCTCATAGACACCCTCTCTCTCCACCGCAATCCTCGATCCCTACCCACTCTGGTGACGCCAAATCTGCCACATATTTCTTATTTCACTCCTTACTTCAATCTCTCCCAATCCAGCATAGCGAACAGCCAATATGAGACTCGATATTAAGGTGCGGAGGCTTTCCTTTTCTCTGACGTCTGTCCCCATTTCACTTCTGGGAATGTCTGCTAGAAATGGACATGCTGGATCTTCTGGATGCAGGCGTCATAACATCTCCAGCGCAAAACAGCAGCACCCAGAAGTTGGCATTGCGAGAAACTGTTGTACTGGGAACGATGCCGGACACTACTAACTCGGTCTACAAAATACAGAGGCAGTTGTTTGCCAGGAGCGAGAGAGTCAAGGGTATCGACTTCCATCCCGTCGAGCCATGGATTTTGACTACACTTTACAGCGGTATGTTCTCTGGCGCATGTGATATTTGATATCCTACTGATCCCCATCTTCTAGGCCATGTTTATATTTGGTCGTATGAGACACAGGTACGAGTCGCAGACTCAAACTCCCCAAATTCGAAGCTGACCCGCCTAAGGCTATAGTAAAGACGTTCGAATTGACAGATGTACCTGTACGAGCTGGACGATTCATTGCACGCAAGAACTGGATAGTATGCGGTTCAGATGATTTCCAACTTCGAGTCTACAATTACAATACCTCCGAGAAGATCACCTCCTTTGAAGCGCATCCAGATTACATTCGCGCAATCGTCGTACACCCTACACAACCCTTCGTCTTGACCGCTTCCGATGATATGACAATTAAGTTATGGGATTGGGACAAAAGTTGGAAATGTGTGCAGGTATTTGAAGGGCATAGCCATTATGTTATGGGATTGGCGATAAATCCAAAGGACACGAATACATTTGCTTCGGCATGTTTAGACAGGACAGTCAAGATCTGGAGTTTGGGTTCTTCGACGGCAAACTTCACATTGGAAGCCCATGAAACGAAAGGTGTCAACCATGTTGACTATTATCCTCAATCCGACAAGCCATACCTCCTTACTACTTCTGACGACAGAACCGTCAAGATTTGGGACTACACCACAAAATCATTGATTGCAACACTTGAAGGTCACACAAGCAATGTCTCATTTGCATGCTATCACCCGGAATTACCAATCATTATCTCTGGTTCTGAGGATGGTACGGTCAAGATATGGCATGCGAACACGTACAGATTGGAGCAGTCCTTGAGTTACGGGTTGGAGAGAGCGTGGTGTGTCAGCTATCAAAGAGGCAAACAAGGAATTGCTGTTGGCTTTGATGAGGGAGCTGTGGTTGTGAAGATGGGACGAGAAGAGCCTGCAGTTTCTATGGACAACTCCGGAAAACTGATCTGGGCACGACATAGTGAAGTAGTTGCATCAATCATTAAAGGCGGAGGTATGTTTGGTGGCATCTTTGAAATGTACACCTACTAATTTATCTGTAGATGCTTCCTTGAAAGACAATGACCCAATCTCCCTACCTACAAAAGACCTCGGAACTTGCGAAGTTTACCCACAAACCCTTCTACATTCCCCCAATGGCCGATTCGTCTCAGTCTGTGGTGACGGAGAATTCATCATCTATACAGCTCTTGCATGGAGAAATAAGGCGTTTGGTTCTGCTCTGGATTTCGTTTGGGGCTCAAAAGATAACAGCAATGACTATGCAATCCGGGAATCTGCGACAAGTGTAAAGATCTTCAAGAACTTCGTTGAGAAATCCGGAGGACTTGATGTTGGTTTCCAAGCAGAAGGTTTGACTGGTGGCGTTCTTCTGGGTGTTAAAGGTCAAGGTGGCATTGGGTTTTATGATTGGCAAACTGGTGGTTTGATTAGAAGGATAGAAGTTGACCCTATTGGAGTGAGTAGCCTCGGGATGAAATGTTTGCAAGGCTAATTGGTATAGGTTTACTGGTCTGAAAATGGCGAACTGGTTTCGATTGCTTGCGAGGATACTTTCTATGTCTTGAGATTTTCGCGGGAGAATTATGTTGCTGCTTTACAAGCTGGACAAGTCGAGGAAGACGGGGTTGAATCTGCTTTCGAAGTTGTTACAGATATTAACGAAAGGTTAGTCCTCAATACATTTCTCAAGTGACCAAGGCTGATCCTTTACAGCGTTCGAACAGGAGAGTGGGTTGGCGACTGCTTCATTTACACTAATAGTACAAACCGCCTCAACTACCTCGTCGGTGATCAAACATACACCATTTCCCACTTCGACCAGGCTATGTACTTACTCGGATATATCCAACGCGATTCTCGAATTTACCTTGCCGATAAAGATGTCAACGTCACCTCCTTCGCACTCTCACTTTCAGTTGTCGAATATCAGACTCTTGTTCTTCGAGATGATATGGAGACGGCTGCTGAATTACTTCCATCCATCCCTACGGATCAGCTAAACAAAATCGCTCGATTCCTTGAAGGCCAAGGCCACAAAGAGCTTGCTCTTGAGGTCGCCACTGACCCTGAGCACAAATTCGAGCTTGCTCTTGCACTTGGTCACCTTCCGATTGCTCTCGAACTTGCACGAGAAGCCAATGTAGACCACAAGTGGAAGACAGTTGGTGACGCAGCACTTGCTGGATGGGATATTGCGCTGGCTGCCGAATGTTTCAAAAGTGCAAAAGATCTTGGCTCATTATTACTTCTTCACTCCTCCACTGGTGATCGTGATGGGTTGAGAGCACTCGCGCAAGACGCTTCCAAAGCTGGGGCTCATAATGTTGCTTTCACATGTCTGTGGCAACTATCTGACATCGATGGCTGTATTGATCTATTGACAAAGACTGGCCGGACAGCAGAAGCCGATCTGTTCTCCCAAACGTACAAGCCATTGATCGTCAGTGATCTCGCTAGTGACGAACCCTCTTGTACATAGCTATCTTCACTTCTCTTTTCTCCTTAGTTTTCAATTCTAAGGATCAATGGAAGTTTTTGCACCAGTTGGTCACAATCACCTCGTGATATCACCTGCTAGCGCCTATGGCTTCTATAAAGAATAGAGGGCTTCAATAGCCTTTTTCTCAATAAAGAGAAAGCATTCTACAGAGATGCCGGATCCGCATTTCGTCCGCATGCATTCATATATAAAATTATTAAAAAGTTAACTATTACATATTAAGCTAACTTAAGTCTCTTAAAATCTTTAACCCCAACCCTTCCGTTACTTCTCCGATTACCTTCAACATGATAGAATGAATTACCGAATAGAGAGGCAGAATAATGATAAGTCCCTCGGAAGTATAGGAAAATATTTAAATGATGGCAAAATTGACTTAAAATGTGATAGGCTTTAAGACTGGAGAATGCAGTGAAGGCAGTAAGACCTCTGCTCTGATTTGTTTTAAAGGTAGTAAAATAGTCTTTCAGGTGCAATGACTGTTGTAGCTCATCTTATGATAGTAGTCTTATGTCCATCGGAGTACTCGGTAATAACGATTGCGGAGCATCTGCTCATAGATCAATCCACCCGAAACCTAACTCATACATATACCATACACATCATCCCGATCTTCATCTCCTTCTCCCTCTACCTAGCTATCACTTAACAGCAATAAATCGTTTGAACCTCAACCCTCACTGCCATGAGAAAACTCTTCCACAATCTGCGTCATAAAGATGTCTCTGCCCACACCCAAGCCCAAGAACCCATAACCCGCAACCATAGCGCGCACGCCCTCGCCCTCCACACATTTCAAACCTTCTACTCCCCCTCACGCGCACAATTCCAAGCGCCTCAAAAATCCTCAAGTACATTGGGCCCCTCAGATAATTTCGGCTATGTCGTTTGGCCCATCATAATATTCATCCAATGCGCGTCAGAAAGCCTCCCATTCACCTCCTCACCCCCCCTTCCCTCCACCGTCCTGACCACATCCCTCCAAGCCCTCCAACAATACTACAACCCCCTCCAACATGGATTCTGCGCCTGGAAGATGTTCCCGGGAAATGACGATATCTATTACGACGATAACGCGCATGCATGCCAGACGCTAATTTCTGCTTTTGAAAGCACCGGGGAAGAAAAGTGGTTAGTGCAAGCGAAAGAGATCCTCACTCAACTGATCATTCCTTCTGCTAAAAGGGGAGAGGGGAAGGGGAAAGGAGGAGTGCCGTGGCATATTAACAATGAAGATGCGAGGAATGCATGTAGCAGTGGTCCAGCGGCCGTGGCTGCATTGAGGATTTGCGGGATGGAATATGATGAGGAGCTTTTTGGGTTTGCGGAAGTGGGGCTGAGATGGGAGATTGAAAATTTGAGAGATGAGGGAGATGGGTTGATTTGTGATGGGGTTGTGAAGAAGGAAGATGGGAGGTGGGAGGTTAATGGTATGAAATGGAGCTATAATACTGGGTTTGTGATTCATGGATTTGTGCTATTATATGAGATGACAGGACGGAGAGAGGATTTAGATCTCGCTGTTGGATTGGCGGAGAGTGCGATGAATAGGGAAGGCAGATTGTTTGATCAAGAGAGTAGAGCGGGAGGAGAAAGAATGTATTCAGATGGGTCCTTTTTCTTGCATCATCTTGTAGATGGGTATTTAGCTCTTTCGAAACATGCAATGAGGGAGGTGCTGCAGAGGGAGATTGTGAAGATTGCGGAATGGGGGAGGGAGTGGATGTGGGATGAGAAGGACGGGTTATATTTTAGGGGGAGCTGTCCGTGGAGGATTGACGAGGAGAGGGCGAGGAGGTTTAGTGAGAGGTTTGGGGTTGATAGAGGGTTAGATGTGAATGAAGAGGAGAGGGATGAGCAGGGCAGGTTGTGTAAGACGTTGATTGGGAATGCTGGGTGGGTGAGGATTTTGAGGGCCGAGGAGATAGTTAAGGGGAGAGGGGGCTAAGGTTAGGATGGGATCTTATTTGAAAAATAATATCCATCATGAGACTATGTGATTGTGATGTGCAGTGTTCTGCGAGTCCAAGTTGATTTACGATTCGGACTTTAACTGGCCTTGCAAGAGTGCTTCAGTTCTCTAACTCGCCGAGCTCGAGTCGGATTCCAGAGTTGTCTTGCATAGAGTGAAGTTTTAATTTATACTTAAATGCTGCCAAATTATAATAATAATAAAAGTCATATGATTTACCCCCCTTTTTTTCTTAGCCTTAACAAGAATAGGAATAAGCGTATTTTATGTAAATTGAATTTAACTCCAGTCAAATTAAACATTCCTTGAAAAGGCCGCAAGCTGAATTTAAATCTATTTAATATATGTTGAAATCCGGACCTCGACTCCTATTCCTAGTGATTTGTACGAACAAAGTATGAATATTTCTTTTGTAAAGTGCCAATAGTCTTATTACTAGCTTCAGGTTTTCTAGTGCTCAAGGAGAAAAACAGTACGTTCTAATAGCCTCATAACCCTCCTCATATAGGCTCCTATAGATGAGCTCTCGGGCTTTGAATTAAACTGGTTGTCGGACTCATATTCAGACTCGGAGCTAGAGTCATATTTGGACTTATAGTTGAAGTGCTTAGTCATATTGAAGGAAGCTTCGTGGGTTTTGAAAATCAAAGTTAAAATGCAAAGGTAGAAGTGCGGGGTGATTTATATGTTAAATATAGAGGTAAAAGAGTTCAAAATAAGCTTACACTTTTATATCTTAAAAAAACGCTAGATTAGCGTACCTTTGTCAACAGCTGGCAAGACTGAAGGAAATTTGCTTATTTGCAAGAATATTCTAGTTAGTAAACTAGGAGTAACCTTACTTTTTCCCATAATTGGTAGGTAAATTATCATTGGTCTTTCGGAGCAGATCACTCCAAAATGATTGCTCATAATTCTTTTTCCTTCAACGTCATCGTTCTTTATCCCTGATATTAGCAACATTTGGATTAAGTATTTTTACTCCAAAATTGTATTTCTTTTTCGTATTATTTCCCGGTCTTTCCTCATACCGTTATTGTTGTACGCATTCATTCATCCCCTTCCGAGGTTCCCATCACCTACCTCCTCCCCCTCTCACACACATCATGCCACCATCCACTTTATCGGCCTCGCAATCTTCAGCCCTCCTTGATATCCTCACTCATCACACAACCTACCAGGAAATTCTCTCCTTCCGACAGCCTGCCAGTCTCTCATCCTATGGCCCTCCGTTCAATTCCGCCCCACACAGCCCCTCCACCTCCCCCTCTCTGCAAACCCTTCTCTCAAAATTCGCCCTCTCCCTACCCGGACTCAAAGATGTCCCTGAAGAATTCTGGATCGTTCAAGTCCATGATATCATTCGCGACTTACAGATTGCGAATCTGAGTGAGAGTTATGATAAGGGAGGCGTGGGGACAAGAAAGACGCTGACCACGAGTGGGAGTGCGCTGCTTGAGTATCCTGTGAGAGGGGCTTTTGGGGGTGTGCAGAAGAACGAGGGCCATGAGGAGGAGTATGATTTGGAGGATGCGCAGGAATTATCGAGAGCTTTTAGCGATGTCTTAAATGGGTATGTTTTGAACTGATGCCGATGTGGGAGAACGGAGAGTCTGAGGCTGTTTCGCAAAACACTGAGCTTTCGAATGCTTAACGGCCATGAAGTCTTCATACCTATATATGCTTTAAAATATGAATCTCTCATAATCCTTTCACCATTCCAGCAATCACTGACTGTATACAGCGCTATCTACGGATCGGTTCTTGACGATACCCACAAAAGGATTATCGAAACGGATAACCTGAAAGACCATACCTCGCTGATTCAAGCCGCTCATGAATATCTCCTCGTCAAGTCCGTTAGCACCCAGTAATCCTCCTTGATTTCTTGAATCCCGCTGACTCTCTATAGCTTAGCTTCATTACTCCACTTTGCATTAATTCTGTGTCCCAAAGGCCAGTACTTGCTCAATCTGGCCGAGAATGCGAATAAACTCATGCCTTACACTATTATAAGACAGATTTTGAAGATTGGTAATGTGGCTACGATGATGAATGCGCTGATGCGCGTGGTTCTTGCGAAACTTAGTGTGTCCAGTGTTACGAATTGGATGGGTTTAACGCAGGCGCAGGACACGGGGATGAATTTGATGCAACAGTAAGTCTTTTCATGAATTTCATTTTCAGAGAGTTTACCTTACCTCTTTTGCGATATGTCACTTAGTAGCTAATCTCTGATAGAATCATCTCTACTGTCTTGAACTGGGATATGAGAGAATTTGACAGCAAAGCATCGAAAATCGAGAAAAAGAATGACGGCCTCACCAAAGAACAACTTCAATGTCTCAAAGAATATCCAAACAAGAGCCGAGAAGAGCAGTCTGAAATTCGCCAGAAAAGTCGTAAGTCCCCCTTCCCCTTACCCCTGATTTCTGCTAACGAACCCACTCAGAAAACACATCCTCCTCGATAATCTACTCAATCCTCTCCACCCCCTCCCTCTCCACTTCTCTATCCCCCTTAGCACACACCCAAGCCCTCACCTACCTCTCATGCCACCTCTCCATCCGTGATCGCAAAGAAATCATCCGCGTCCTCTGCCACAGCACCCCAGACCACTTCACCACCACCGTGCGCACCCTCTTCTCCGCATATGAGCCCATCATCCGTGAAATCCACAACGCTGTTGATCTCTCTGATACTTTATCTGATTATGAAGCTTTCGTATCTGATGTTTTTAAAACGGCGAAAATCCCTTCTCCCTCTAAAGACGATACGACAGCGGGAATGCTTCCAACGCTCGATGATTTCGTCAAATTGCTTAAGAGACATGAAAGATCTGCTCATAAATTCCTGCATCAAGTATGTAAAAATGGTCCAGAATTGGGGGTTTGGTATCTCGAGTATTTGAAATCAGCAGCGCAACACTTTCGTCGTGAAAAAGGCTCTTCGTTGTCTGAAAAAGATGCAGGGAATCTTACAGGATCCTTAAATGACCTCTTCTCTAACCTACCCCAAGAAACACAAAACACAATGATTCCGATTCTGGACAGTCATGCAGATTATTTAGAAGCTATGCATCAATCTTCAATCGATTGTTTAGAAGACCTACTCCACCCTCATATCAGTCCTGCGATGCTAGTTGAGGAAAAGAAAGACAGAGAGAAATTAGGGCTTTCTTCTCGGCCTCCTTCAAGAGCTATGATGTCAAAAGCTCCTTCATTCGCATGGAAAGCTATTTCAAGAGCTTCTGCTATGTCGACGGGGAATCAAGAGAGTAGTGGAAGTATTGTGGAAGAGAATAAGCAGGAGGAGAAGGAGCAGGAGAAAGAGGATGATAACGGGCCGGGGAGGGGACCGGGTGCTTATTTGGCGAAATGGAAAGATTTGATGGATAGTGTCGAGACTACTCCTCTTGATGAGGGGCGGATAGACGAGAAGGAGAACGGAAAGAGTGAGGGTAGTAATAAGTTAGAAGAGGGACGAGATGCTGAGAAATTTTCGAAACCAGATACGAAGATTGTTTGGGAAATTTTGGCTAGTGAGTTTGGAAAACTGTTGGCGGAGAGGGCTTGTTATTGGTAAGTATAGCATAGTGCAATACATAAGATAGTATAGACTATTTAGAATATCATACTTATAGATCTTCGATCCCCAACTCACTCACTCACTCTCTCTCACATACACACACACACACACACACTCTCTCTCTCTCTCTCTACCAACCCCCAGTCAACTTAACAACCTCCCTCCTCCACATCCCCAACTCATCACCCCTCACTCCATGCGCTCCCCCACTCCTCGGGGCAACCTCCACAATAGCCCTCAATAACCCTTGCACCCTCTGCATTTTCTCCTGCCTCTCGCCCCTAAACCCCGCATCCTCAACCAACCACCTCGCCCCCTTCACCGCACACCTCCTCTCAAAAATACCCCACCATTCCTCCCTCTCCCTCCGTCCCACCTCCCTATCCCCCTCGCTCTTCCCATTCCACAAAAATGCCCTCACTGGATCCCATCTTGTATATGGCACGATCCCGGAGAATTCCCAGTCCAGAACCGAGGTTATCTTGCCGGTAGAAGGGGAATACAAAATATTTCCGAAATGGAGATCTTTGTGTGCTAGTTTGAGGGGAACATTGTTTAATTCTTCTTCATTTCTTTGTAGTCCGTCTAGAAATGCTTCGATTGCGGGGATGAGATCGCGCATGAAAACCAGAGATTCGTGGATTTGGATGGCGCGGATGTATTTTTTAATGTGGGCGGATATGTACTCGACGTAGTTCTTATATGGTCCAGCGATGTTCAAGGTCTGGACGGTTTCTGTGGAAGGCCAGTGTTTTTGGATGCAGGGGATTTGCCAGAATGTTTCTTCGAGGACCGGTCCGGGGATGATTTTTCGGTCTCTTTCTTGGGAGTTGGATTCAGGGTTGGAGAAGGTAAGACCACCAATGGAATCCCATTCGAAAGAGTATAATTCGACGAGGAAGTTGATTAATTGGTCGATAATACCTTCTTTTTCCGAGCAATTCAAAGATGTGTACAGGTCAGTTAATGTTTCTCCTTCTTCTTTACTCAATAGGATGTATTCCTCCCCAAGAGGATTTTGAGTGGAGGAATCATAAGCAATGACTTGAGGGACCGGGATTTTGGTATTTTTGCGAACCCAGGAGAGGACGGCTACTTCATTCTCGGTCTTGATTTTTGGGAGGAGGGGATAGCAGACTCGGAGGACATATTCTGTTTTCGGAGGTGTGGTGATGAAATAGATTGAATGGTATGCTGCAAATACTTTGGGGCAGGTGATTGAGATGGGGATGGGGAGATTGATGGATGTTATGAGAGAGTTGATTTTTTCTGCATCTTTCATATCAAGAGTATAGGCGTAAGATAGAGGGGTGATAGAAGACATTAGATGGGTTTGATTTTATTTGGATTGAGCGTCTAGATGCAACAGTGGATAATCCTTGTTCGTCGGATATCGTCCAGTAAGAGAGGTTTCTGCAGCGTCTGAGGGCGACTTTAAAGCTCTTTGGCAATACACTGTTGAGCATGCGGCGGGGGGGGGGTTGAGAATTCATGTATAAATTTGGCCAAGAGGCAAAAGACTATTCAAGGGATATGTTGAAGGCAAGAAAGATATTTTGGGAGAGATATGAAAAAGAGAAACCCAGGACATCCTCACGATGTTTAATGTAATTAATTGCTATCGATTTGTAATTTCATAGACTCATAAGGATCTCCAAGTATCCCGCAACTCACTCAATACTAAAACCCAAATCTTTCCCACCAAAAGTTTAATCCTCATTCTCCTCCCAAATCTTGGTTGGACTAGCCGCCGGACTAGTAGCAATTCTCGGTCTACTCTTGAAAACATCCTCATAATCCGGATTCCCTTCTATCAACTCTTTAGCGTCTATCGATGGGACAACTACTTCTTCCTCCACCTTTGGGAAATAGCTAGACTCTCTCTGCTTTTTCCTCGCGTCCTTAACACTCCTCCTTCGATCCAATTGTGCTTTCTTCTGAGCGGCTTCGAAACCGGCCATACTCTTCCGAGTTCGTTCAATCAGATTAGCATGCTTCCCGTCGTCTTCCTCAGTTGGACTCTTTGCTTGGATGGGATTTGGCTTGAGAGAGAGTCGGGCCAGGGATGGGAGGTTGTCGGTTTCATCATGAAGATCTGAATATTTGGAATGGGAGGTTCGAGACATTGACAATCGCGTTCTCTCTGCGAGTGACAAGGTATGTCGTTGTTTCTTAGGTGATGGAGAAGCAGCCGAAACGGATGTAAGAATTTGCTCCGCTTGATCGAAGTCTGGGATGGTGCTGGGTCCTGAGTCGGCAACTTGTGCAGGCGTGCGTACAGATGCCTTGACTGGTGATGGTGATCTTCCCGAAATTCTTGCCGTTGTATAACGCCTTGGAGGCTCTCGCTTTTTTGACAGATTCTCCTGGCTAACGAGATCAAAATCTTCATGGTCTGGTGCTCTTGAAGTGAGTCTCCGACGACTCGAACTTGAATTCATAGGCATATCGTCCCTAATTGACTTCTGGGCTTCCTTGGCCAAAAGCTTCTCATGCTGAGCAGGATCCTGCAAGAATTCCTTGCGACCAGAATCACGATTTGGGGCTTGAAATTTTGCATTTGGAGGCTCTAGGTTAGGAGAAGGTTCAGCATCACTTGATATAGAGGACCAATCTTCATCGTTTGTAGGGAGTGGCTCTTCAATGAGTGAGGACTTCATTTCAGGCGACGAGCGAATTTGTGAAGGCAAACTTTGCCTCGCAGACCGAAGTTGAGGCTTCGTTTTACCAACATCTGCTAGTTCAGTCCGCATATTTTCAATGAGGTGAATATATTCGTTGATCGACACTGCATTTGTAGTCTCTGTCTTCCCTGTAACATTCCGTCCAATTTGTAATGATTGGTGTGCAGTGAACCCGAGATCAACCCCCTTTCGTTCTACCAATGAAGCATGATCCTGTTGCTCTGAAGGTGTTGCAATCTCTCTAGATAACTTCTTTCCAAAAACTTGCCATCTCGCCAATCGATTCTCTTGATCCTTCACACGGGCATTCAATTGTTGAAGTAGATCGACATGACTTTTGGCCCCCACTCCCCCAATTGTTCCATCCTCAACTTGTGTCCAGACTTTATCAAATTTAGTAGCCATCAATCCATCCCTGCTTGCTCTACTGTCCCCGTACAACAGTGTCTCCAGCCAATATTCACTCCCAGACCAATTCTTCCGTGTTCGGTCTTGTAGAGCCCTAATCTCTCGTTCTGGCAATCTAGTGTGGGAAGCGCCCTGCTTGATTGTTTCCTTCAACTGTTCGTGTCGTCGTGTAATGCGCCTGTCATTAAGACTCAAAAGCTCGGAAAAGTCGCGGTACCTAGCTCTGTAATTGTCCTTATCTGCAAGACATTTCTTCATTGATGCCTTGTGTGCAATAATCAACGCCGAAAGTACAGTTCTCTCCCCTGTGTACGAGAAATTTTCCAGTGCCAAACATTGTGCAATTGCCTCGTACCTCCCGGAGACATCTTCTTGGACAACCTTTTTGAGAACAGCATTGGAGAACACAGCCAAAACTTCTTCTAACCGTTCGCCTTTGCACTCGTCAAGCATAGTCTTCCGAAGGACGGTATCTCGCCCTAGAACTCCATTCTTCTTAGCTTGGTCGAGGTATCGGAAAAGGGCAGTTCGCAGATTGAGGGATTGGAGGGGTTCGAGAGGAGGGAAGAAAGGTTGTAGCTTCTGCATCATTTGTGTTAGCAGAGAGCTCCTGTGGCAGCTATGCATTGAGATATGGTACATTGCGAGTTTCTTCTGAATCCCAAATAGCAAAAAGCTGATACAGAGCCCATTCGACACATTGTATTCGTTTCTTCTGATTTTGGTGGGCGTCTTTGGTAGAGAAAGTTACAGCTTTGATATCGGGCCAATCATCTCGGAGATCTAGGTCCAGAAGGCGCAGATTGGTAAGGAAAAGGGTAACATTCGAAGGACTAGAGACTGGTGGAGGAGGGGTCGTTAGAAGAGGAGGTTTGAGATTGCTCGATGGAGGAATTCTCAGGCTGCGCGGCCTTCCGAGTGGATTGGAGGTCGAAGATGACATTTTAAAAGGACATTCCTATTGTGATAGAATAATAACATGATACAACTGCTATTCCACGCTTGAAATGCTATCGAGACGTGGAGTGCATTGAGGCGGTCTGGGAGGTCGTGGTTCAAGTAAACAAAAACATTTATGTCACGTGCACCAAACTTTCCTTGGCAAAGAGATGTCGAATGAAATTGTGATGTCAACCTACATTGAATGTACAAGTGCCTCTCCGCTCTCCCTTAGATCCATTCGCTCGTTATCGAGCAGATATGTGCCGAGTGGTCATAAATTTAGGACCTCTACCAAAGAACTGCAATTCCAGCTTCCATCCGAATTCAAGGCCAACAATGTTGTCTGAAATCCGTCTGGCATTAGAGAAGAAAAAGGCACAGTTGCCTTCACACCTCAATCTCCATAAAGGCTGCATAGTAGGCAAGGGAAGTCCAATAGCGAAACGTGGTAGATTTTAATACGCATCTCAGCCTCCACGGCAACCGGTTCTTCTTCCCAGTGGGATGGTGTCTCCATGTGACAATCCTCTCTGATGGAGCTTGCTGGCAAAGGATTCTCTCGATAAAAGCTGGCAATCGCCACTCAATCGGAGTTGATGTGGCTCTTTCGAGAAGACATTTTATTTAGAGCATGTGGTTTATGAACTGTTGAATATTTAGATTAATTCTTGCGGCTTGGTCGGCTGAGTAGTTGCTGATCTTGACACTATT
Organism: Chlorencoelia australis; assembly: GCA_003988815.1. Lineage (NCBI taxonomy): Eukaryota > Fungi > Ascomycota > Leotiomycetes > Helotiales > Cenangiaceae > Chlorencoelia > Chlorencoelia australis. Next base: position 51,977 of record QYAN01000007.1, read on the forward strand.
TGAACAGAGTTCTAGATAGGATTTTTTGTTAATTCTTTCTATTTGATATGGAAGTCTTCCCCTGTTTTAGTATGGTTCGTATTTACCAGTCTTATATTGACAGCAGATGCAACTGAACAACAGGATTAATAGGCTATTAATAGGATATCTCAGAAAAATCGTATTCTCACGCCAAATCATCTTACAATCTTTTCTCTTGGAGAATCCTCATGTCTTGTCTCGCACAGCCTCCTTTTCCGTGGTGACAGCCGGTCTTTTAGTGTGTTTCGGGTGGCAGTGTACCGACCAATCCTGGGGGGAAAGCTGCGCAATACTGGGAATTCAGCGTGACTTGGCCCCTGTAATATTTCAAGTTTTTTTCCTTGTAGGGGGTTGTCGGTGTATTAGTCAGTCAGTGGCATTTCAGACGTCTTTCATACAGAGCAGGTTTCACTCCACTGAATATAGAATTTCAAGTCTCCCCTTTCTTCTCCATTAATTTCCTATTTTATCTTCATTTCCCTCTACCAAGCTTTTTTCGAACCCTCACTTTATTTCAACCTCTTTCATTGTTGTCTTGAGGCTGGACTTTCACAATACGTTCACTTTATGATTCACAATCGTTGATTCTTGATTCTTGATTCGACTCCTATTTAGCAGAACCTTTAATTCCGTCTTTCTCTTTCTTCTTTTAAAAATCAACACTTCAATACCAAAATGAAGCAGGACACGATTTACGGTCTATTAGCTACGGCTGCAACCTTTTCTTTAGCTACAGCTGCCGGCACACCTGTTCTACAACAACGAGCTTCAACTACAGTTACCCCCATCACTATCACAGGAAATGGTCAGTTGAATCTAGACAAGAAGTGGAATGGAGTACTGATAATTTTTGCAGCTTTTTATCAAGGAAGTAACCGATTTTACATTCGAGGAGTAGATTATCAACCAGGCGGTGGAACTGGAGCTGTCACCGATCCTATTGCTGATGCAGCCGGTTGCCAACGAGACATTCCATATTTTACACAACTAGGAATAAATACTATTCGAGTTTACGCCGTCGACAACACAGCGAACCATGATACATGCATGAATGCATTAGCCGCCGCTGGTATATACCTGGTCCTCGATACCGATAGTCCCCGGTACTCTCTGAATCGAGCCGACCCTGCACCATCCTACAACAGCGTGTATCTCCAAAGCGTATTCGCAACAATCGATGCCTTCGCCGGGTACACCAACACGATGGCCTTCCTTTCTGGAAATGAAGTCATCAACAATGCAAGCAACACTAACTGTGCACCCTACGTGAAAGCCGTCACACGAGACATGAAGCAATATATTGGAGATCGCAGCTACCGCACCATTCCCGTTGGATATTCCGCTGCAGACGTCGACGCTAATCAACAACTCATGGCAGAATATCTCAACTGTGGAGAGAATCGCGCTGATTTCTACTCCATCAATGACTATTCCTGGTGTGATCCCTCCACTTTCCAAACTTCTGGCTGGGACACCCTTGTAGCCAATTATACCGGCTATGGTCTTCCTCTCTTCATGTCCGAATACGGATGTATAACCAACACACGCACTTTCCAAGAAGTCGCTACGTTGTACAGTTCCCAAATGACAGATGTCTTCTCAGGCGGTCTCGTATACGAGTATTCCAATGAAGGAAACGGATTTGGTCTCGTCACCATCAGTGGTGATACCGTGACTCCCGATGCAGGCTTCACATATCTCAAAGACGCATTCAAAAACACCACCAACCCTGCTGGTATTGGCGGGGCTCTTAAAACTTCTTCGACTTCGACGTGTCCACCAGCTTCGGATCAGTGGGAAGTAACGAGTGATGCTTTGCCAGCGATCCCAGCTCCAGCTTTGAAATTCATGTCTTCAGGAGCGGGGCCTGGACCGGGATTAGTGGGAGCAGGAAGCCAAGAAGCAGGTGATGTCGAGAATGAAAGTACGGGGACTGCAACGGCTGGAGCTGGAAGCATTACAGCTACGGGCACAGCCAGCACAAGCACTTCGGCGACATCGGCTTCGGGATCCAAGAGCAGTGGATCGAGAGTTGAGGCATTTGATTTGAGATTGGGTGGGATGTTAGTTGTCATGATGTTGAGTGTGGCTGGGGGGATGGCTTTATTGTAGGTAATAATGGGTGAGAGAGTGAGTGCATAAAGTCTAGCTGGGGAGCTATCTGACGAAGGAGCTTTGCTGGAAAAAGTATGAAAATATTATAGAATTAATGAACAAGAATTGAATAACAATACATAACAAGTTTTGAAAAATGATGCAAGTATGTTCTACGCATAGCAATAGTTTGCATCCACTTTAGATTCATGGCAAAGTTGCCGAATATGCAAGCTAATTCAAATATGCAATATTCTTCCATTAGGTCTATTATAAGCTTCCTATTATTCTCGTAGGTGAAGTAAATTCTTCTCACCCGTTAAATCTCACACTCTTCTAGTTGAAGGACCCGTACCATCTAGAACCCTACACTCCATATTCAACACATTAAATAGCTTATCCAACACAAAATCTTTTATATAGTAATAAAGTTATAGCCATCAGAAATTATGCTATGGGGCAGTTTAGGCTTGGCAGGAGCTTTGACAACTACGAACCCGAAGTCATCATTCTCATCAAGCCGGACGATCCCTGGGGGTGCAGACCTAAAGTTATATAATTCAGCATTGCACTTTCACGTCAGCATTTCTTCAGCGGATCGACATACACATATCTTTCCGAGTAATACACAGCAATCGCAACTTTTTCAACAGACCATCCTGGGGGATACGAGTCATTGTCCCATCAAGTGCATGATATCTAGTCAAGTGTCAGAGCATCTTTCCTTTGTGGGTGTGATTGGGTTTAACTTACTCGAAGAGAATCCCTCGCTTGTTTGCTTGGAAAAGAAACCCTTCCCATTCATCTCCCGTGAGATTTAAGCCCCCCTGTTAGTTTCTCCATAAATAAAGGTGCTGGTACCTGGGATTGGAAGTCCACTATCAGCCGCTTGGGAGGCTTTGAAAAGTGAGTAATGTATATTTCTAGTGAGGTCTTCTAATTTTTCTATTATCGAATTGGCCGCCTTGCTTGGGTCTGGCTGACTGGTGAAAGATTTACACAGTGTTTGTTGCGATGTGTTGCATCCAGGTTCCTGTTTGGAATTCCATGGGGTGTTCCAAGTAGTAAAGCGTCAAACCTTTACAGTATTAGCAAGCGAAGAACATGCGAAGTAGGGCGAGGCATAATACTATTCCCATTTATGAGCTTTCGTAAGCACTTTCGTCACAAGCTGAAGAACTGGCTGCATGACTTCATTATCGGCCTATAATACGAAGATTACTACTAGGTACAAAAGGACCAAGTGAGAATCTTCATACATCCCACTATTCATTTATACCATAACTTAAAGCTACAAGGTCAGCATTGCTTCACGAACCAGGGTAAAAGGTAGTAGATGTTATGAAGTGGAAGCTAGGATTCTTCTAAATTTTAACTTAAAAAGGATATTTTGTCAAATGTAAAGATAGGTTGTTTAACCATTGTTCCTTACCAAGAAACGGGTGAATTGGAGTGCCCTCTTCAATGTCACAGTTGATTGGTACTGTTTCACATGCAAGAAGAGCATTAACCGATCGCAGCTCCGCAACCGTAAACGCTACCAATAATAGTATTGGCATTTTGCACCTGGAAAGTGCTATCTTTGGGATTCAAACTTTGGATCCTCTTCTGATACGATTCCAACTCGTCATAGATATCAAGCACGGCTTGAGATCCGAATGGACCAGGGGATAGAGGCGCCAACCCGCTCTTATAGGGTTCATCAATTTGCTATTGGCTTATATCTTAGTCTAATCGGATGCGTGTATTTCTTAACAAGAGGAGTGAGCTTCTGCTTCTTAGTTCGACTCCATCCAGAAAACAAAGCGGATATGTCTTCGGCTCGCGTTCACGAACAATTGCTGATAACTGAGCCTTGAAGTCTAATAACGAGAACTGAGATACTTCAGGAAAGACGAGAGATTTATGGAACTATCTGTACTGAAATTTTTTTTTTTAAAAAATTGAACGAACAAAGAACATACGCCAAGAAGCCGCACAATTTTGCATACCATATATCTTAGGACAAGCGAAAGATGGAAACAGGCTATGGTTCATCCATTGTATGAATTATTTCAGCTAAAACTGTGATGCGTAGAAGTTGAGAAAATGAGATAATACGCTGTCATTCTTCGTTCATGCACTTAAGAAACTCCTCTTCATAATTCCTGAATTGAAAACATAACGAAATACCATTCAATTGAATGATTACTCCACTCCGTCGAGCTTGAACTGTCTCACAAACCAATGATGCTGTCGCCCACCTAACCTCCCCCAGAGATGAAACATGCCATCCTTATCAAACCACTGTTCTCTCCCCTCAATCTCAGAAGAATAACTGAGCTGTGCAGAATACTTCTTGCAACCCTCCCATGCACCATCCTTATCCCCAAATACACCAATCACAAACGATCCATCTAAAGCAAGGAAAACGACCTCCTCATCCTTTCTGACTCCCTTCCTAGCTTCACTTCTCGCCGAAGTGATACCAGTGACGGAACCGGAGGATTTAAAATCCTTGGGGAGAACCTTGATGCAAATTAGGTCCGAGCTCTCGTCTTGTACTCTGATATCAGTGCGGCCATCATCCCAACTTCTTCTTACTGCTCTGGCCCCAAAAGACTCAGTACTACTGACAATATCAACGATCTCGTCACTTCGAATATTATATTCTCCTGCCCAAGCCGTCGCTCTTTCCCTTGCTACCTTCAAAGATCTGAAAATGCCAACGATACGCACTGAATCATCATCGGAGGCTTGGACGACGTAGATGAGGGATGGATCTGAAACCACAGTCTTTTCGGGTGAAGATTTTGTAATTGCTGGAGGGCCTTTGGCAGCTGGGTTTGCAGCTGCGGGTCCTGCCGGCGGGTCCCTGTTTGCCTGCTGCTTCTTCTGGTATCTTGGCCGTCGAGGTTTCAGGGGACTCGCAGCGATCGAAAGGTCTTTGATCCCAGCCTCAATTTGCGCTGTTATTGTTTTACTGTCTTCAACTCGGATTCGAGAAGTCTTAGCTGCAGGTTCCTTCTGTGCTGGTTGCTTTCTCATTGCCTTGGGGCCTTTCGGAGCCCTCGAGATATCTTTGTCATCTGAGGGCTTGGAGGCTTGTGGTTGGGTAGAGCTCAAATTGAGTTTCTGCATTGAAGCAGATAGATCTGCTGGAGATTCCATTCTTGCTCGGGTTTGAAACGTTTCTTGGTGTAAGAATATCTTGCTGTATTGTGTGTAGCAAGCTTCAAGTTGTTGGAGTGCGGGGTAAGGTTAGGTTGCACCACGACAACGTCCCATCCGATCCCTCCTCTGATCTTTTGGCTCTTCTTCTTAATTAAATATCTAAGGTAAAGAAATCATCCCTACTTGCGGAGTTCTTGCCGGCCGAGACAATAATGCCATTGTTAGATGTCCTTTTTTTCGAAATTCCCTCCGAATATGCCAATGCCGAGTAAAATGATTAGATTGGATTAATGGCCTTATACTTTAAAATATATATAAAAGATTAATGATTTATTCTATTAATAAACTTTTCCCTATGGATTTACGTATCGATACTCAATCAATATATTGGAAAGTGTCTCGAGAGTCTGTAGTTAAGATCAACTTAGCTCAAAATTGAGACGATTTTACACTTGAACTGCTTAAAGACCAAGCCCCTCTGTTTAAGTTTGAATACTTAAAGATCTTAGACCTACCTATTACCCGAGGACCCCGAAGATACTCAAACATATACCATCTCCTCCCCTCTCCCTCTCCCGGGGTGCACTTGTTGGCGTGCTACTATGATACCACGCAGCTCGCTACTCAAAGTACCTCACTATTCAAGCTTATAAACTGGCAGAATTCTTAGGCATAAATTTCTCGCATTTCAAACTTAATTCTAATAAAATTGCAAGCAATTTTAAATATATTGTAGAACTCTTAAGATTCCCAACCACCCCCCCAGTTTGACTTTTAGAATGGCCCCCGGCCAAACGATTTATTCCTTCATATTTTTTTGGCATTTGGAATGTACTTCAATTAGAAAACAGTGGATTGGGTGGAGTGTGAAAGTAACATGAAAAAGATAGTATGATCGGGTGGAAAATTGGTAGCACTTCTAATAAATACACCAGGAGGGATAAGTAGTACTAAGTGCCTAGATTGTCGGTAAGTTATGGTATTAATCATCATTAACCATGAATTAATATGATTAAATTGTTGGAACATAAGGAAAGGGGCGTATAGTCACGTGCATTTGATGAGTCATCAGCTTGACACTGCGATCCATACGATCTTCTTCCTTTCTGTAACCAATTGAACAATGAACAAATCGAATACAAAATAGACAATCAGTGCATTAAGGTGATACAAACATTAATACTAACTTGATAAATTCTTTGACACACTGAGAAGAGATGATATATTACGAGTACGCCTATATGCAGAAAAAGAGGTGATTGAATTGGAAGATTATGGGTTGTCTGATATTAGGATTTAAAGAAATGACTACTAGTTATTGCGAACTTCATGAATTAAGAGCTTGTTGGACGCATTTTACTGCGTGAGAACTAGAATACAACTAGAAGACCCCTCCTATACTAAGCCCAATTATATTCATGAAAAGCAACCCCTATGGCCATGTGAATTATCTGAGAGATCATGACGTCACATCTCCAGCCAATATAACTTCTACTTCGTGCTCAATCGCAGCCTTCTTTCTTCGGCGTCCATTGCCCTTTTGTGTATGTCGTCCTTAATCTTTTCCCAATCCGCCTGGCGCTCCGCATACTCCTCAGCATTCTTCTTCTCCTCAACCTCCGACTTGACCCTCTCACGAAATGGGCGAGTGCAAGGTGTTGGGTAAAAGAATGTATGACCTTTCTGGCCACAGCGCTCGCAGTACTGGTTCATGAGACAAGTACCGCGGTGATTCTTGCCGCAAGTTCTGCATTTGGATGAGGGTCCTTGTCCTTGTCGACCATCTCTGCCCACGCTAGATTCGTTGTCGCGTTGGCTATTATTAAATTCGCCTTGCTTGTTGCTGTTGGATGACGTAGACATCTTGAGTATGTGGGAGTTCACGAGAATAGATACGGAGTCTAGGTTGCAGAGAAAGGTCAGCGTATGAGTCGCTTGTGGTAAATGAATCTTAGAGGATCATGAAAGGATAAAAGAAGCAACAATAGACTCACATGGTCGTATAATTGATCGAGAAAGTACAACAGAGGAACTGCCTGGAATAGCTACCAAAAGGTTGACTTTGTGTTGAATCGTTGAATACTTGTTGTTTATGCCAAATGATTTTGTTAATGAAGAATGCGAAGGAGATAGTCGTATAGCTTGACTTGTCCAAAAATGAAGCTATTACTGCTTTTGGCAATACCTGAATGCCTGCATGTCAATTGCCGGTTTAGTGTTTCGCAGGTCCGAGGTAGACTTGAGGCGAGATTAGACTCTGACGTCAACTCGCCTTGTACAAGTCCACTAGATCTTTGACCCGAGAGTTCAAGTCGAATTCGCGAGTTTATATTAAATTTGAGGATATATTTTGGGGTGGCTGACTGTTAACCTTTACAAGGATTCCTCCTAGCCGATTTGGGTCCCTGTCAAACCCGAGCCGCACGAAACGACGACCGAGCCTCCCACTTACCGAACTTCACAAATTCAACTTCGTCGTCAATCTGTTAAGCAGTTATTCAACTTTTCTCTGCCGCAAGAAGTCGTACTCAAATTCGCACGATACTGCTCCATAATGACCGTCGACAGATACTTCTATATAGTTTCAAAAGTCCGAAAGAACGACAGCACAAATTTTAGGAGGCGTCAACGTCTGGCGCTCCTTACGAACATGTTACTATTCATACGAGACAAGGTGCAATTATCTTAGCATCAAGGTTATGCCAGGGAATAGGAATACAACGTCCGGTGTAGTATCATTCATGCAAGACCAGCCAACATCGGCGCGGCACTCCAGTTGTATCGAGGGCTACGACAGCTGGTGTGCTTAATAGGTATAGTAAGACTCGTGCAGGTCCGAAATCACATCAGGGGAGGATCTATACCAAGGCTCCGTCTGCACGAGGAGCAGAGAATTTCATGCAGGCAAGGCAAGGCAAGGCAGAATCATCTCGGCAGCAGAGTTGCTTGACAGAAGGGGTTTATGGTTACTAGTGCGTCTGTTAGCTGTCGTGAGATTCATGCGGGGAGACTGGGCCAAGTGAAGGGTCATGGTTAGGTTCAGCAGGAGAGCCACGCAAGCAACACGAGGCAGACTCATCTCGGCGGCAAGCACTGCTCTAGGGGCCTCGGAATTGGCATAGCTCCTGAGCATTTGACATTCATGCGTGGACGGAGTCACGCCGGGAAAGGATGATAAACTTTGGTCTGCCTTGCATAGCTAGGAGATTCATGCAGGGCAGGGCCAGCACCACGACTGGCGTGATTCATCCAGTAGCGGAGTTGCGACGAGGGAGGGGTTTGCATCAAGGTTCGCTCCTGAATGCTAGGGAAATCCAAAACATGGCAAGGCAGAATCACGTCGGTGGCAAAATTGCATTGATCAATGGGGTTTGGGTATACGACGACTGGCTTGATTCCTGAGCGTCTTGAGACTGATGCAAAGCGAATGGTATCGCGGAGGAGGGGGCCGTCGTGGTAGTCGGCCTGTCCTGTCGCAGCATAAGTTGGATAAAAGCACAGGTGAAAATGCCGCGCGGCGGAGAGGGTTGTAGCAGTGCTCAGCTCGACCACTTTCTCGGCATGATGTAGACTAATCCACCGGAACAGGAGCTGCCCTGGAAGAGGTTGTGGCGGTACTCAGCTCGGGCCCTTGGCAAGATATGAATCTTGCTATTGGAGAAAGATGAGACCCTTGCACAGCTTGATCTCTGACGAGGTGACCCCGAAGGGAGAGAGCATGGTACCAGGGAGGCAGTGCGTGATGGTGCGAGGATGCATCGGCGCCTCCGGTTGTGCGAATCTCCTTACATGTCCCAGCATTTCATGCCTGTTGGCTGTTGGCTGGGTGAAAGGAGTTCGTGGATGGATTTGCGACACAACTTCAGCACTCAACGCAGGTAAGAACGGACGGGCGGACGAGGGAAGCAAGCTTTCAAAGCAAGAGGCGGCAGGTGATGAGGGGACGAGATGCGTAAGGCGAAGCACTACGGAAGAAACGATGAGGAATAAGTCACACTTTCATTTGCTTCGATGGCATCATTGCATCAGACAGCTTTCCAAAATACTTTATAGCAAACAATACGCCTCGAATACTGATTTTTGACTGGCGAGGCCATTTACTGATGTAATTTAATAGGCCGACCCCTTTTCCTTGGCTTTTTAAATGCTTCCTCCTCAATCCTCTGAGACATGGAAGTATTTGGGGTAACGTCTCCAACACGGCTTGATTGACTGTTAGCTTCCTCCAACATAGATGCAGCACCATAGCTTGATTGGTCAGAGAGTTGGTGGCTTTCCAACCCCTGTGAAAGTCCTGATTCATCTGGCTCAGATTGCTCAAAATCTAAATCGGGGGGCAACTCATCGATAACTGAACAGATTCTTTCGAGGTGAGTTGGCATCCACTTGTCGTAAACATTCTTGGTGAACTTATATGCCGTCCATTTCTCTTTGCCATCCTCGCTAGTGAAATCAAATGTTTTAATTGGGTGGCAGTAAAATGTGGTCTTTTTTCCGTTAATTATAGGATAATGACCGTAGATCCTCACTGTTCGGTGATCGTGCGAGACGGAAAAGGCGAGAATTTCCCGGTGAAGCTCCTTTTCACGCTTTACAAATCTAAAGAGTTCAACAACCCCCCTCACCGCCAGGGTCATGCTGTGAGCATTTTGTCGGTCTGCAACATCAAGTGCTGCAGCACCGCACTTAACCTCACAGGTTAAGAACGGGAAGTATATCTGCCACGTAGCCATGAAATAGGAAGTAAAAGTATCTATAACCTCGCCAACGAAAGGCTTAAGCTTCTCCAGTTGATCTTCTGTGAACGCAGATCGCCCGAACCCCACAGAATAATCAGGTTGTGGACGAGGACCGTAAAAAGGTATAGAACTATTCCAGCCCTCATTAATACTTTCCATCAAATGATCGAGATAAGTAGCACTATATGTTGATAGAGTTTGGGCAGAAGGAACAATTAGCGACGAGATATCACGAATAACCATAGCCTCGTTCCTATCTTGGATCTTTCGGCAGGCTTTATCGAACACGTCATCGCCAAACAGCGAGCCCTGAGGAACTGTCTGCACTTTCTCAAGTAAGGTTCGGCAAAAGCTTTTGCTTGTGTTCGTAATACCCAAGTCAGACTTGTCCATAAAGCTGCCCTTGGTCGCAAGTACCGTTGTATAGCTCGGACGTGTATAAGGGATGCTTTTAACTTCCCTCGGCTTTTGATCGCTAGGTGTGGTAGAGCTGGGCGCGGCAGAGCTGGGCGCGGCAGAGCCGGCTTCCGATAGCTTGCCACGAAAAGATGAAGAAGATTTCTTCCTCGCAAGCAGATGATTCATATTGCTCTCCGGTTCAAAGTATTCCTTAGGCCAACGAAGCTCCCTCCTCCAGTATTCAAGTGGGTTGATCTCCCCGCTGTCACCGACGCCTGCGTTCTTGCCGATTTTATCTTCGATAGGAAATTGCAGAGGGGACGTTCGCGGTCGCTTTTGAGAGGGAGTGGTATTGGAGGGGAGGGTGGGTTCGTCTTTTTGCGATCGTTTTCGTTTTCGATTTTTAATCTGTGGGAACTTGACTTGGGTTAGCTTTATAGCATAGCAGAGGAGAGTGACATGCCTCTTTCCCAGGAGTGTTGCTAGTTGCGGAGGGAAGTAGGTGCTTGCGTTTAGTGTTCGTGTCCTTCGATATAGTTCGTTCCTGGAGGCGTTGTAGGCGTGCGCATTTAGGAGAAGAAAGTTGTAGTCGTTCTTTCTTGGCACCCTGTGGCCGCGCTTCTATCAACGATCAGTCAAAGTAAACAACCGCTGGGAATGGCTTACTTTCATCTTTTAATACCGAGCGCTGCCGCCCAAGTATTGGGGTGTTTCGTTTTGCTGGACGCGAGGCCATATTGACTGGAAAGAGGAGGGGTAAGAAGTGGGTTTATATTGCCGCTGGGTTGATAGGGCGAGGTAGATGGAAGAGTCAGAGGAGGAGGGTGGGTGATGAATGCGCTAAGTTTGGGATGACATATGGTAGCGGCAACCATTCTATTTTTGTTAATTTGCGACCGCAGCATCCTTCCCCGGGAACCACTCACATTTGAGACTAGCCATCCAAAGAAACGAGGAATTCAAGCCGGTTTGGGTCAGCTTTGGTGCTGGGAATGCCGATTTTTGGATAAAGTTTGGGGATCGCAAACTGGGACCATCGCCAGGCGCTAGGCTAAATAAGAATTAGTTACCATCCAGCGGTATCATGCGAGCTAAGTGGGGAATAAGACGTTGTTGCTCACGTGATCGAGCGCAGATGTCTATCCACCAGTCAAGATCAAGGCTTCAGCTATTCGACGGGTTACGAGTTCGATGAGGAATTTGCGATGCGCAAACAAAAGAGAGGACCACTCACAAATGCTGCTGTAATAACATAATAACCACTCATTTCTAGTCATCCGTGTAGCTTAACGATCGGCGCTTTGTCTACAGTTCGGGCGAGGCGATATATTTATCCGATGTCTCGCTTATTTACCCAGTACTTGCGAGCGTTATTCTTCTTGCCTCGATTTCTTCCAACTTCCATCGGCTTCATTCTTGCTTTTTAAGTTTCCCTCAACGCAGCCTTAAGATGTCCCCCTCACGAGACGATGAGGAATCGTCCTGCTCCCCTCGTTTCCTTCTGGCCGGTGTTGGCGATACTGAAGACCTGGAGAGATATGAACGCGGAGGGTTCCACCCGGTCCACCTTGGAGATCGATATGATGGCGGCCGTTATAAAGTCATCCACAAGCTCGGCGCTGGCGGGTTTTCTACCGTTTGGCTTGCGCAAGATCTCATACAGCGGAAGTGGGCGGCCCTGAAAATCATTCTTGCCGATGAATCGCCAGCAGTGGAAACCAAGACCGTCCTAAGCCACCGTATAGCTTCGCAATGCAGTAGTGACGCGGTGTTTGTCACGTACGCTCGGTACTTCTATATCGATGGTCCAAATGGTCGTCACCTATGTTTAGTTCTCCCGGTTTTAGGTCCCTCGGCATCTAGGTTGTCCCAATACATGGATAGCAGAATCGAACCCTGGCTGGCTCGCCGTGCGGGTTATCAAACAGCGAGAGCATTGGCTGATCTGCACGCTCAGAACCTATGTCACGGGGGTAAGGAACCGATTTAACTCAGACTTATCTGCTTTTCTTGATTTCCCGCTGACATCATCTAGACCTAACAACAGCCAACATTATGTTTCGGGTGGTGGAATTTGATCGCTATACTGAGAATGACATCTACCGCCTCTTCGGAAAACCGGAGACAGGACCCTTGGAAACGGAGTCAGGAGAAACTCCAGGCGCAGAGGCTCCAAGATACATCGTGAAGTCACTTGACTTTCTCTCCTCCGAAACCGATATTATCAGTAACGACATTAGTCTTATCGACTTCGACCAAGCGTTTCTCGTTTCGTCACCCCCAGAAAAGATGCTAGCTACTCCAATCGAGTTCCTCGCTCCTGAGGTGGCCGTCGGCCGGTCAGCCAGCCCGGCGAGCGACGTCTGGGCTCTGGGCTGCTCTATTGTCCGGCTTAGATCTGGAGAAGGCCTGTTCTCAGCCTATGATATTACCTCGCCAGCGGATTTGATGCGGGGTATTATTCAGGCTCTCGGGGACATGCCAGCTTCTTGGAATGATGCGCTGTTTGATTCAGACGGAGAGCCAACCAAAGATCCGGCAAAAGGTAAACCTGTCTGGAAGTTTACGGAAAAAAGGCCGATTAAAGAACGGGTTTACAGGATATGGGATAACCCGAGCAGTAGGGCTAACAAGTCGATGAAAGCTCTAGTAGTGAGTCAAGGGGAGAACGTGGACCAGGTCTTAGACTGGGAAAAACACAAGTCTTACCCTAGTTGCTTTTTGCACAAGTTCTGGAAACCCACAGCTATTAAAGTAGGGGATGTATATCTGCATGGTTATAACGATGAGTCCGATAACCTCTTGGAGGCGTTCCCTAAGATTCCGGGGGACGAGGCAGCTTTGCTATATGACCTCCTGTCTAAGATCTTTGTTTACGAGCCCAGCGAGCGGGTAAGCGTAAAGGAATTACTTGATCATCCTTGGTTTCATATGGATGATTAGAATTGAGGATAGGCATATACATTTGCTATTTCACAAATCTTCAAGCTCCCAGTTCCATAGAAGCAGAGATAGAGAACCCTGCGATCACTACCCTCATACAGTTGATGATAGTTATACGTAGTAACAGCGACACCATCTGCGTTGCAACCCGCGTTAAACATGGTGCCTAATGCTCAGATAGGCGTAGCATATTCATCTCCTAGCTTCAAGTGGACAGGAATCCCCGAAGCGAACTCAACTGGTATGGCCTGTCCAAACACCGTTTTCAAGCCACCTCAACTGACCGCTCTCACTGGCCCACGGATCGTTATACCAACCATCTGGCCACGATTGCGCATCTCCCGCTGGCTTTGTGCCTGAGTTATAGCCTGAGCTGTTGCTCTGTGAGTTCCATTCGCCTGATTGGAAGCCACCGCTCCCATACCCGCCGCTCCCGCTACCAGAAGCAAACGCGTCTTGGTCATCAGCTGAGTAATCTTGTGAAGTCTGAGCCTGTTCTCCCGCTTGTGCAGCACTCTCTGCAGCTTCCCTTTCTCTCTGGGCGCGTTTGTTTCTCGGGCATCCACTAGGAAGGCCATTCTTTGCTTTCAGAGTAGAATAGTCGATGTTGCCTCAAACTGCATATTGAAGGCAGGCTAAGAATGATTGGACGTGAGGGAGTTCTCTCGAGACAGAGATGGTCCTCGTCAAAATTAGGCAAGTTGACAGCCTTATCTCTGGGCGGTCGTTCCTTCTGGGGTCAGCTCCAACCGCTGCTTCAGAGTTCGTCCATTGGGATAGTGTCGCAAATCTACTGTCTTCTTAGAACTCGATTCACTAGATCATACAGCTGTGAACAGGATTTTGTATGTCGGATCATTCCCTGGGACTTGTTAGCCCTGCTAAAATAGCAAGTCAGGGAGCAAGAGTACATTTCTCGAATGGATTCCAAATTGTAATTTCACCTTGACTGCAAACTTCTACCGGAACACTGAATTTAGCACATTTCAAACAAAGAAGTTCTCCCTCTGGCCTCGTGCTCCATGATAAATTAGTTTGTTAATTGCCATCAAGTAGAGAGAAATACCTTGGTATTTTGTGCCCGGCATCTTGGACAACGAGACTGTTTACTCCTTCCTCGGAGATTGCAAGACAGCTCTCTTCCAACAGGAGCGAAGCCGGCACTAGGTGCTTGTTTTGTGTCACTGGAAGGAACCAGCCTAAACTCGTACTGAGGCAGGCCGACTCCTGGACGCTGTTCGAGATCATGGAACAACTGCAAGAAGATGTCAACAGCATCGCTGTGCTCGAAGTTTGATTGAGATTCCGGCGGTGAAGGTTGGAGAGCAGTATAAGCGAGAGAGCGGCCTCCCGAATCAAACAAACCCTCCTACGAAGTCTTCCTTCGTACCAATCAGGCCTTGGCCGCGCTCGCTGCCTACTCCATCTGGCGGCACCTGCCCTCCGAGAAAGCCTTTCCCCGCATGTACCTATATATCTCGGCAGGACTGTTTCTGTTCATGTTCATTGCCCAGGGCTATATGGTCATCCGCCGAAACGGCTTCGTTCGGTACGGTGCTGCGCGAGCCCACATTACCTACGAATATGGCGCAGTCAGGGTCCGTGTCCAGCTTCAGAAGCCGCTTGACGTCAAGGCCGGGCAGGCCATCAACCTTTGGATGTGGATGCCTTCGGTCAGTTTCTGGTCCTTCTTGCAGAGTCACCCACTTGTGGTGATCTCGTGGGCAGAGAAGCCGCAAGATCATCTAGATCTCTTCATCGAGCCTCAGAGAGGCTTGACACGAGAACTCTTGCACCATACCAAGAGTGGGCCTGCCATGAACCCCTGGGTGCTATTTACTGGACCTCACGGGAAGAGCATTTCCATAGACGACTGTGGGAACATCCTTATGGTAGCTAGCGGCTTCGGGATCGCAGCACATTTGCCATATCTAAAGCAGCTCATTTACGGCTACAATACTCGTGAGGTTCGTGCTCGTCGAATCCATCTGGTCTGGCAGGTTCGAGACATTGGTAAGTCGTAACCCCTCTCGCCTCCTCTAGAACAGAGATCTGACCAAGCTAGACGTTACAATCGCGGCCCAGCCGCTCCTTAACGGTGCATTAAACGAGGATACGCTGGATGATGGTTGGGTATGTACTACAAGAGCTGTCATCTTCTAGTCTCTCTCGCTAATAGCAGAAAACGGATTTTAGCGATCTCAATCTACTGCGAATCAAGCGATATCGGCGAAAAATCCTTTGGGAAGCGTGCAAAGGTCTATCCGGGCCAAGCTCCACTGCGAGAGATCCTTCAAGCGGAAGTTACAGGAGAGTATATTGAGAAGAAGCCAGTAGATAATATTAACTGGGATACAAGGACACTCGTGGAGGGGGAACTTGAATCTGGGGGGCAGACAGGGAGAGATGACCATTTACTTGTTACAGGTGAGTTGCCTAGTCCATCGTTCTGGCCGTGCTAATAAATGGAAGTCTCCGGCACTGACGATATCCGAGATGAGTTACGAGGTGTTGTGCGAGACCATCTAACGGATGGAGTGAGCTTCTTCGAACTTGATTATCAACCTTCACAAAAGTGAGGTAGATGGAGTAGTTGGATAGCGTTTCTTGCAGCATAATTTAACCTTCCTCCGGCACTCCTTTATTTAGATAGAATATATTTTTAGATGTCACATATATCAAGTTGTGCCCACGACCGCCAGATGTCCACAAAAGAAAAGCATTAAGTATGAGCGTAAGTGCGTGTTTTATAACTGCATCTTTTTATTCTCAAACTTCTCTTATCCCACTAAAGTAGCGTTCCCCGTGCTTACCATGGTCCATCGCTGATAGCTGATAGAAACCGTCGAGGGCTTTACTCTTCTGGAAAAACGTAGTCCTTAAGCTTAAGACGGCTTGTTTGCCAGGAGCACTGTCCCAGCGCAGAATTCTAGCCAGGACAATCTTCCTGTAACTTTCGGAATCCCGGATTTCTGAGCGTGCTAGGTAACCCTCCCTAGATATCAATCGATCCTAGCTGAAAATCCCCAGCCTAAATTGTCATCCAGGACTTTCTACCTGGCCTCCAGACCGTCCCAGAATTCCGCTAGTCACAGGAGTGGAACCGCCGCAGAACATAAGTTATGGGACATGGCATGTAGGACAGATCTCCTGCGGCAGGAGCCGCCCTAGGTGGCTATGTGACCTGGATAGCCTGTCTCAGATAGCCATTTGTCCCAGGACAAATGGCCCAGTACAGATTCTCGGCTAGGATTGCTAGCCTAGCACGCTCACCACCCTAGATTTCGTCTGGTCACAGAGCAGGTGTTCTATCTGATTACTTGTAGCAGGACTATTGCCTTAGGCCTTTGTAATAAAACAAGCTGAAAATTTGCACTAGAACCCAAATTACTCCAGTTAGTAATATTAAAAACCAGAGCATTCCTATAACCGCATAGCAGAGTGGGTATTCGCTGTCCAGGAAATCACTCATTGGTAAATGGTCACCATCGGAAGAAATCCTCAGCGCATGTCGCACTTTGAGGTCGAGCAAAAGTGGCTTAATGTGCAACCACACTTGCCGGTCAAGGCTCTTTTTTTAACCTGGACAAGATGCAATTTTGGAAGCGAGGTTATTCAATTAGTTTAGAGGCTAGGTCTCAAAATCGTGTATTGGCGCGGCTGCGGTCGTTCTATACTTGATACTAATAGCAAAACTCGCTAACTAACCCTGTTAGATGATCGAAACGACCAAATATTGGACTAGTAGGAAAGCACTAAGTTACTTGCGTGGCCTTTCTAAATGAATAACGAGTTCCCCCATTCTCTCCCCCCTCTCCTCCCCGCCCCAAAGCACATTCCCCTCGAGTTTACCATCTTTATTCCATACTCGCAGTCTCCTCGTAGAACTTTTCGTCCACCACAGGTTCCACGCTCGCAGTCTCCTTATGAGACTTTTCTTCAACCATAGATTCCACTGATGGAGCACCGGATCGTCTTTCACGAGATCTATCGCGAGACCTCCTAGCACGGAATCGCTTGAGCAATTCGCCGGGATTGTATTCGTGCGGGTCGAAAGATGCGAGAACCTCGGGCAACCCGTCGGGGCTGCTTTCTTCGGACGTATCAGTATAGCTTGAAAGGAGGCCGTCGGATCTTGCGTTTGATGGCTTCCGGCGAGACATAAATCTCGGCCGCAACAACATGATACCGACACCATGGTACACTTTCGCCCTTGGTCCGCCATGCGATTTCCTCGGCCCTACGAACATAATCCCACAACCCAAAAACATTTTGGCAGTAATAGGTCGCTGGTTCGTGGGTTTGACGCTTGCTGGTTTGAGACACTGGAGAGTGGTAATCAGCAAGAAAATCGGGATGAAAGTTTCTCAGAATCAACTTACGCTTTCGACGAGAGGTACTAGGCCAGATGCATTTCTAGTTATCAGGGGTAGGCGCTCCAGCGAGACAGCCTGAACAGTTGGGGACCGATATGGATAGCTGGTCGGTACGGGATCCATGTGTGGACCCGTCTCACCGACGCTGATTGCACATCTGGCGCCAAAGTTGGCGGGGTTCGCTCTTCAGAGTTGGACTTGCCTGGAGGTGCTCGATCTGGTCGCTCAACGGGAACCCAAATGAGCTCCCCATCTATTATTAGCCCGTCGCCAGAAATGCATCCTTCTGGGAGTTAGAAATGGACCCCCACCGCACCGTTGGAAGTGTTGATAAATGGAGGCATGATATGCTACTCTTCCGTACCCCTAATTGCAAGTTACGTCGTCCTTCTCCCTTCATTGCCATCATAATCATGCACTCTTTC
Source organism: Chlorencoelia australis (assembly GCA_003988815.1). Classification (NCBI taxonomy): domain Eukaryota; kingdom Fungi; phylum Ascomycota; class Leotiomycetes; order Helotiales; family Cenangiaceae; genus Chlorencoelia; species Chlorencoelia australis. Next base: position 70,127 of record QYAN01000007.1, read on the forward strand.
GCGGAAATGAAGGCTCTTATTTGCGTGTCTTCCATCGCTATCGGCCTTGCGGCCGCTGCTCCCCTTTGCTCCAACGTTACAAACGTAGCGGGGGGTAGTCTACCAAACAGTGGCCGGCCACTACTATTATCTCCAGCTGCCGTCAAGGATCTTCAGCTGGCACTCTTCCTCGAAAACTTAGAGGATTCCTACTTCTCGAGTGGTTTACCAAATATTACAAAGTGGGGTACTAATGGATATCCAAACGACACTATCGAGGTCGTAAGCAAAGTTGCTGCCGTAAGTGAATTTCTCCCTTAATCCCGGAACACCAGCTGATATCTATATAGCAAGAAGAGGTCCACGTTGCCACTATTATCGACCTCCTTGAAGCCTATAATGAGGTTCCCATCCCGCCTTGCAACTACTCCTTCCCAGTTAACTCTACAGAGCAACTTTTCGAGCTTACCGACATCATTACCTCAGTGAGTATCGGCGCCACCATTGGCCTTGCTGAACGTCTCGCAGTCACGGACCTCCTGTTGGTCAAATCGGTATCATCAATACTCGCAGTTGAGTCCCGCCACGACGCATTCTTTCGGCATATCGAGGGTGAAGTGCCCAACCCAGCTCCGTTTAATACGGGAATTAGCAACATTTGGGCATACAACTTTGCCCTCTCTTTTATCGTGCCTGGATCTTGCTCTGTCAAAGTCCCATTGCCCATTCTCCCTACGTTGACCGTTTTAAATGCATCTTGTTCGGGGCCTACGAATTCCACGATGAACAAGTTCCTTCGAGAGTTCACATGGGACCCTGCACAGATGACCTTTGTCGCTGAGGCCGGCAGGATCTACGGCGGCGTTATGAAGGCCTAATATAGGAGAATTATCAACGTGCATAGATGTAAAACTATTCACTTAAGATATTTAAAGGATTTTATATAAAATAGTAATATTAAATTTAAGATTAATACTGTGTAATTCCTAAAATTTAAATCTAGATCTGGGTAATTAAGAGTATATCTATATGAAATCTCGCAGAATACGTTTTGCCTTAAGCTAAAGCAATTTTAGGCCGTTGAAGTTGCGCTGCGGTAGTTCTTTATAAGATCTTCATATATATTATACTCGTTGATTTAGACGCCTTAATCATTTGGATACCCTCTTCACTTGACAAGGTATTAGGAAACCATTTTCTTCCGCCTCCCGAGCCGGACGCTGTGCTTTTTTAGAAGTTGGTAGGCTGTGGCAGTATAAGCCTTAATAAGATTATCGTATATCTTATCTATTATATTATTTTCCTCGTTTAAATATTCTTCTTACTTAACTAACTATTAGGTAATTTCTTTCTTGCAACCTTTAGGCCGGCTAATCTTATAGCTAAGAATTCGCTTAATAATATACTAATTATCCCCAAGGATCACGGCGGGTAGATCGGGCCTCTGAATAGTACTTTTGCAAGCCAGCAAATATTCTTAACCCTAAGGCTTACGGATTGCCTCCCGAGTACCGTCATTCGTATATTTACTTTATAGCAACGAAATTGTCGGATTAGAGAGAGAGGCATTTTGCATATAGAGAAACTCTGTAATAAAGCTAGTCCTTAATAGTGCGCCGTTATCGAGAATAATCGGTATATCTTATGGGTTGTTAGCAGCAATATATAAGATAGAAGAAGTATTAATTTACTCTAACTTCTACGGCTTATAAAATCGCCGTACAGGCCGTTATGATCTCCTTGTTCAATGGCTTTTACCTCGGTACTCAGTACTGTGTCACGCGAGTTCTTGAGCTCTATGCCGGAAAGAATGGCCTCAAGATTTGGAAGATCGTGATTGCTTTCCCTATCTTCTGCATATATCGGATCTTCTATGCTAAAGTTAGAGGTGGTTATTTGAAGTATTAGTGATATATATACTCTGAGTTGGATCTGCGTCTCGTGCAGAACCTCTTTGTGCCGAGAGATGGCCATATTCTTCATTGGGGCTCGTAAGATCTACTATGTTAATTACCTTATAGTCGAACGCCGTCGCCTTTATAATAGATAGCATAACTAGTTAATAGAGGAGCTAAGGATTAATTCTCTTAGGGGTATTAAAGCAGATAGATAATGCTAGCGTTTTAGTAAAAGTTAAGGCCTTAAGGTCTATCCAGCCACTATTCTCCGCGCTAATGGAAGATCTCGCAGATCTGCTGGAAGGTAGTGTGGCGCTAGGCGTAGAGCTGCTAGAAGGCACGGCAGATTTGTTAGGTCGCCGCCGCTGGGTATTCGTCTCCACCGTCTCGTAGATAAAACCATATTTCACCTTAACAGGAGCCACATTTTCTACACCCCGCTCCCTTTTAGCATTAAATCTTTGTCTTTTTACCCGGCTAGGCTGGATTATTCTATTATTTTCTCTTAATCTTTTTAATTCTTTCCTTTTGTGAATGAATTCGTAATAATAAACGTCTTGAAGATAAAACCGCAACTTTAGTGGCGAATCGTAAGCCTCTATGCATTGTGGACTAGCATGTGGAGGGGGGCACTGAAGTGGTTAACTATCGTCCTGGCCTTGGACATGTTTGTCGAAACATTTGCTGATATGCTTCTTTTAGTTGCTTCGATAAAAAAATTAATATATCTATATTATAGCTGATAATATTATATTACTTAAGCAGAAATAATAATATTTAGCTCTTGTGAGAATACCGCCATAAAAAAGAAGATCACACTATATAGAAAGGGTTTCCTAGCTGTTTAGATAAGCTTAGTAGTAATATTCCTATTTATACTTGTCAAAAATTTAGTTATGGCAGTAAAAGCAAAGTTCAGCGAAACCATGCTTGGCAATTTGGTCCGTTTTATAACAGTCGTATATGTATTTCCAACTATAGGCTGTTTTGGTGCTGCCAGGGCCAGGTCGTGGTGGCTTCTGCTCGCCTGCCACCGTTGAGCAACTGCATTTTTCCGGTTCCAAGCCAGGTCGAACCTCGATTTCAGTCTCCTTCAGATATAGCGCAACCAAGTTATGAAGGGCGGCAAGACCAACAGAACTGCGTAAAGGCGTAACCTCGAGAAGGCTGGATGCAAGGCGGTCGCGCTTAGCCATGAGAAATCAAGTCCGGCCAAATATAATATGGTGGTATTCTTTTAAAGCAGCAATCTCTACTCCGCCAGGCTCGAGTTTATTCGGTTAAAGCTTTTGTCATTTTCGGAGCTCTTTATCCAAAAGCTTATAATATTAATTATATAATTCCTTTTAAAGCTTGGCCGAATCTATATCTGTCTTTCTACTTAATATAATAATCTGCTCTTTTAAATCAATATATTCCTGGGTATTTTCAAACTTATATATATTACTTCTCTGCCGGCAGAAATTGGGCCAATTTTAGGTTGCAAGGCAAAGTTAAAAATATAAAGAGGTCGTTAATAAGACTATATACCTCGGTGCCGAAATAATTACCTTGGCCATCTATAGTAATATTAGGCATATAGTAATTAATAAATATAGTTAAGTCTTTTTAACCTATATACTTTATTCTACCGGCCGCTAAATATAGCTTGTCTTTATAGACATTAATTAATATAGGGAATAATAAGCGGCATTAATATATATACCGATCAAGTATAGGCCTATTGCTCTGAAATTATAAATAGTTAGCGGTTAAGGGTACCCTAAGCGAAAGCCTAGACCTTGAAAACGTTTGCTAAATATACTCGCATTTTCGATCTTATCTAAAAGGGCTTTTGCGGACATACTCTTAAAGAAAGATAAATTAACTATATTCTTATATTATTGCAGAAAATATATCTCCCTATTAGGCGGCATAAGATCCAAAAGCTCTTTAATTATTTCGTAGTTTCTAAATACTCTTTTTACTATTAGGATGGCAAGTATAAAAAGTATCGGCTAATAAAACAAGGATAAGGATATAAAACCTTTATATACCGAATATTCAGGCCTACCAGCGAAATTAGCAACGACCCTCTATTAGAAAGGAGTAAGATATGAGACACAAACCGTTTATCTGGTATTTGTGTCATGTCTTTAGCGTCTCGCATCACTTTGACAGCAAATTCTACATTCCCATGTTCGTTTCGAAACACTCTAAAGGTAATATCTAATGTCCAGTTAGTCTATTAGTGGCACTGAAAATGAAACAAGAATGAAAAGAAAGCCAAGGGGCGCTCTTACTTTGTAATACAAACCACGGCCGGAGCCTGCACGGCAGCTAGACTTAATATACTCGCCAACTCGTGCCGAAGAGCAAATAATAACTATAATATCTGCCTAATCCGATATTCTTGTTTTAGGTAATTTATAAAGATACTAGTTATTTAGGTAATTTGTAAAGATACTAGTTATTTAACCATATTTACATCCCAAGATAAAGAAAGTAATTTTTGATAGCATATCTCCTCGGCCGTTTGCTTATGCGTATCTTGATTATCTCCGGCAACTTTTTATTAATAAACTATATATAGTTAGCTTTATTTAGAATGTAAATAACAGAACTAAAGCGTAATTATATAATATAGAAGGGGCATACCAATTTAACTTGGCGTATTAATTTTAGAGATATTGGCTTATGCTCTATTTGCCAACTAGCTGTAAAGTTTTTCCAATATTAAACGACTGTGCTTTTTGCTCTATTAATATTAACTTTTTCGTCGGGGTTATAAGCTTTAAGGCCATTAATATTAAAAGCGAGATACTATATAAATTATTTTAACGACTTAAGGTTATTAGCAAGATATTATACGAATTCTTTAGGCGGGTTGGGGTTGTTGGTGCCAGCACCAGACTTTGCTTTGGCGAATCTATTTATTAGGTTAAAAGCCATGCATAATTAAGAGGATGCAACTTACTAATACTAATTGTTTACTTGCCTTTAATAGAACCTTCGAGTTTGGGGCTCGAAATGGCTTTGAACTTTAGAGCCATTAATGTAAATTGTGTTCTTCTCGGACCCTTTTTGTCGAGCCCTTTCAACAAAATTCTTGGGGTCCTTCGTCCTACCCATCTTTATTAAAGGAATGGTCGCTAAGGAGGATAATGATATGATGCGAGTAGGTGATAAGAATAATAATGGAAAGAAATAAGTAGTCTGTTAAAATGAAAATTTGGCATGTACAAAGCAAATTCAGAGCGGATGGGAAAAGTAGTTAAGGAGATCTGGTAGAAGAAAGAGCAAAGATTTGGAAGGAGGCATGAGGGCATATTCTCCTTAGAAAAAGCTAGGGCCACGCCATATTGTAAGAAGAATCTGCCTTGAGAGATTGAAGGATGTATTTTTAGGGGGATCTTATTTGGGCCCCCTAGGAGCCAACTTAATTCCCCTAAATATAGTCGTATAGAGTTAACAACTTTCGCACGATAGAACCAAATAGTAAGTAAATTATGATTAGTTACTAGGAGGGAGAGCAGAAACATAACTAAGCAATCTAAGCAAAGGGTAAGGCGAGGGTAAGTAGCGCCTAAGCAGAGCGGCAATGCTGACTAACCGCGTTCGAAGCGACACAGGTCAAGATTCGGCGCAGATTACCACTAAACAATCCTCCCAACAATTTTTCTTCTTGCACTTCTTTAAAATCATCAAAATCGCCACTCTAACCACCCCATGGCGACAAAACCCAATAAGAAGACAGTTAAACTAGCGCAGCAGCTATAATCGTTCATTGCATCCAAGAACAAGGACTGGATACTCTAGGAACGCATTACCAGCACGATCTATAGAAATAAGCTCCGAAGCTTCCTGAAGTCATCCAATTCTACTATATTGGACTTTCCACTAGAGTGGGTAATAATAAACAAATACCGGTAAAACAAACATAACAGCCTTCCAGAAAGTAATATTGGAGTCCTTTTAGCTCAGAAAGCCTGATAACCTGACGACGGATAAAAATTACTGTTAACCCTCCATACATTCTAACTTACTTAAAATGTTAACGACCAGAAGCAACATAGCTTGCTGTCTGCTTTAACTTCGCTCAGACTGTCATTGCTAGATAAAAAAGTAGATGAGCCGTCCCGAAAATTAGGGGAGATCAAACTACCGCAGGAAGCTTTCTGTATTAGCAGTCTTCTCGAATCTTCATCGAATACTCTAATTTTTATTTGGGGCTTTTCTGTCCAGTTTTCCAAGATTAGAAATTTAAAAGGCGCATGTCTCATTAGCTAATTAGATGATTAAATATGAGCAGGATGTTTGGTTGGCTAACTGGCTAGTCTGGGCAACATTGAAGGTAGATTTCTTAAAGAAACTTTTTTTCAAATCTTTAATGCTTTAATGTTAATAATATTATATACTATTTTTATAGTTATTGTGACCAAACGACTTCATTAAGCCCTTAGAATCTAAATCTAAGGATAAGAGAAGGAAAGGGGGTAGCACACACTACTAAATACAGCTTGCTCATGTAATTCACTAGCTAGCTAACTTCCTAATCAGTAGCGAGCTAGTGGGATCCAGCCATGCACAAACACTCCTGACTTACCGAAGCTACTCGGGCCTAATCTGGCTGGATCGTCACAATTATAAACTCTGTATGCTCTCTTTTTTTTTTTTTTTTATTTAAAAAGAAAGCTTATAGTATTATACTCTATTTTAGGGTATTTCTATCTGCAATCCGGTCCCATTATAGGTAAAACGCATAATATGGGGCCAAAGGAAAGTAATATTTAGAAATAGCTTTATTTAATTAGACATATGACTACTCCGCAGTGAAGTAGCTTTTTATCTTGATTAGCAAAATATAATAAGATTTCTCAGAACATCCAACTAGCTAGATAGAATAAGATGACAAGCCTAGCAACTACCCCAACGCTCGTCTAACACTCTCGTTCCATTTGATGACAGAATATTGAGAAGTCTAACGTCTTGAGCATGAGTGTGGTCGAGATACCTCCTCCCCCGGCGGAAGCTCCCGAACCCAACTTTGAGCTCGTCAAAGTTCGAAAATCAAGTGCTCCTGGAGCATCGAAAGTAAGGGGCGGAAGGGGTTAGGTTAGACTCATAGGTCAATCTAATGGAGCTAGCCAAATAGATTGGACTTTCAATTTCGAATATAATATAAGTAAGTTCTGTTGCCCAAAAGCCAGTGCAGACCGCAGACTATTAGTCTTCCTCCTTCCTCATAGGTCATCGTGTCGGCTGACAGTGTAAGCTAGACTTTCATACTTTTATCTTCTGCCATACTATAGCTTCTGCTCTCTATCCCAGAAATTCTTGTAATTTTTTTTTCACTGAAGTAGATTTAACCGCAATACTAAGGACCACACCAGTAGCAACTACACTCACTCATTCTTCCTGCAAACTCCGTGGCGCAACAAATTAATACTTGCACCTATTTCTACCAAATAGTTATTATTCAAACACAATAAATAACAGCAGCAGCTCCTAATATTACTCTTGCCCTCTCTTAAATCCAATAGATAAAAGTTATCCAGAAAAAAGCTAGATATACTTCAAGTATGCCCCAAGTTTTAGCGGAAAATAAGATTATATGAAAAAGGTATAAATTTATCTTGGGTTTAATAATAAAAATAAATATATACTATAAATACTACTCTTTAGCTTATATAAAATATACTTTCTTTTTTATTTAAGATATATTAATAATAATAACTAGGGGAAATTATCCTTTTCTACTTGCTTAGTTCTCGAAAAGCAATAATAGCCCGAGAGTAAGATAAGAACTTGGTTATTATTTAATTAGCCTATATTTTTCACGCGAAGGATATAAGATTAAGTTTCCAGCATAATGAAAAAGATAGCTTCTATATACTTAGAGTTATAAATATTACGAGTTTAAAACCCACTTGATAGTCCCAGAGCTTTTAAGAAAATCCTCTATATATTGTTAAATAAAACCACTTGGCAAATTACTTAGAGCTCCGCTGCTCCGAGCAGCTGTGAAGTCATATAAACTATACTCACTTATTCTTCCTGCAAACTCCGTGGCGCAATAAATTAATACTTGCACCTATTTCTACCAAATAGTTATTGTTTAAATACAACAAATAATAGTAGCAGCTCCTAATATTACTTTTGCCCTCTTTTAAATTTAATAGACAAAAGTTATCTAGAAAAAAGCTAGATATACTCCAAATATGCCCCAAGTTTTAGCGGAAAATAGGGTTATATGAAAAAGGTGCGGATTTACCTTAGATTTAATAATAGAAATAAATATATACTATAAATACTACTCTTTAGTTTATATAAAATATATTTTCTCTCCTACCTAAAGTATATTAATAATGACAACTAGGGGAAATTACCCTTTTCTACTTGCTTAGTCCTCGAAAAGCGATAATAGCCCGAGAGTAAGATAAGAATTTGGTTACTATCTAATTAGCCTATATTTTTCACGCAAAGGATATAAGATTGGGTTTCCGGCGTAATAAAAAAGATAGCTCCTATAGATTTGAAGTCATAAATATTACAAGTCTGAGACCCACTTGGTGGTCCCAGAGCTTCTAAGAAAATCCTCTGTGTATTATTAAATAAAACCACTTGGCAAATTACTTAGAGCTCCGCTGCTCCGAGCAGCTGTGAAGTCATACAAGAGATTGATAGCTCCAACAACTGTATAGATGGTGGGTCTCCAAGCAGCGGAAGACGTCCGCTACCCCGCAGTTTTACGCTACTTTCCCTCGTATACCCCGCAGTCGTTGTTATTTAGATATCATGAGATGCTTAATGTTGGAAGTGTCAAAACTTAGATCAGCCTCTTCTAAAGTCTTCCAGAAACAAGTGTTATCTCAAAATGTCGAACAAAAGTACCGCTGTAACCAAAGATTACGGGAAAAGGACCGCGATCGTGACTGGATCCTCTAGGGGCATGTAAGTGATTCTACGACTCTGAGCTTGATTGAAGCCAATAGCTTATTCATTGATGCAGTGGGAAAGCAATTGCCATTCGATTAGCAGAAGATGGATTCGACGTTTGCATCAATGACGTCTTGGCCAACAAAGCTGGAATCGACGCAGTAAGTTTTCAGGGTCTGGCTTTGACAATCGCTAAGTAGCATCAGACAGTGAAAGAAATTCAAGCTCTGGGGCGCTCGTCATATGGTCATGTCGCCGACGTATCGAAGCTACCCGAAGTCGAAGAGCTCATCGCCGCCTCAGTCAACAACCTTGGAAAACTCGATGTCATGGTTGCAAATGCCGGGATTGCGCAAGTGAAACAAATCCTTGATTGCACAGAAGATGACATCAGACGCATGTTTGAAGTCAATGTTTTTGGTATTTTCAACTGCTACAGTGCTGCTGCAAAGCAAATGATTAAGCAAGGTGGAGGGGGAAAGATCATTGGAGCAGCGAGGTGAGAATTATACCTCCATATTTTCATTCTCGCAAGGCTGAATATGGCGCAGCGTTGTAGCATTCAAGCCATTCGCACTGCTTTCCCATTATAGTGCTTCCAAATTCGCCGTTCGAGGCTTTACCCAAGCCTTCGCAATGGAAATGGCCCAACATAAAATCACTGTCAACGCATACGCACCGGGCATCGTTGGAACGGCTATGTGGGATCTCATCGACGAAGAGCTTGGAAAGATGAGTGGTAAACCAAAAGGAGAGTCCATAAAGAAATATTCAGACGAACTCATTCTTCTTGGGCGAACAAGTGTTCCAGAAGATGTCGCAAAGTGTGTGTCTTATCTCGGAAGTCCTGATAGCGATTACATGACTGGGCAGACGTTGATCATTGATGGTGGAATTGTAATGAGTTAAGAGTGATATTTTCAAGAAGTCTTGGAAGTTGGAATTTGGAAATTAGGAGGGAGGTCTGAGGGATAAGTGCAGTGCGAAATTCCTAACTACCACCCATTTGCACTTGGGGGTGGATTATTTCATATATTCGGAATCTTGATGAAACTATCCATCCAGTATCAGGTCACGATTGAACATGATTATAATACTTGGAAGTTATAATAGAAGTTATAATAGATCTATGATGTAATGTTCATAGTCGCTCGCTAAAAACGGAAGTATGATCTAGACCGGCAACCAGATATAACTCCTTTTCTTTGTGTTCTTTTTCTACAGTAATATAAAATTTGTTTCAACTTTTCAAGCAGTCAAGTTCATTTGTCGTTTTCTATGCTTCAGTCCTGAAAGATTAATTTTCCCACCACTTCACCAGAGTTTCTTTTTAACATTCATGACTTCAACACCAGCCGACACTAAAGCCTTATTAGGGTCAAACTCATACCCCAAGAAAATAGATACCTTGTACTCCAAAATATCTGGAAAGCCTGGAGATTTTGATTATAATCTTTACTGGGCCCTGCAAAATCCCGCCGATCTTTCTAGCACAACTAACATTCCTCTCGTTTAGACGGTGAAACTTCACGGTGCACAGTGATATAGTGGTCTACACCCGGATCCGACTACAGTCACGAAATCGAAGTGATCTTACTACTGAGGACGATTCATATCGATTCGCAAAATCTACTCTGCCCCTCCGACCCGAAATTATCGTTCTCACAGAACAAATTTAAGAGCGATCCATAAAGTCAAAACCCCCACCAACCCAAATTGATAACAACTTCCTAATAAGAATTGCAAATGGATTGGTCTGTGATTCAAAGAAATGTCGCAATCACCAAACCCCACAGAAATGCATTGTCATTCTCTCAATAGCTGTCAACCAAAAGTGGCAGCCGGTTGAGCGATCGGAATATACAACATTTCTAGAGGCAGGTACTACAGATACGAGCTTCCGGTCGACGCTGTTGAAAACCTTGCAACCGCTTTCAGATGAGATAGAGCTTGAATGCCCATTTGTAAAAAAGGGTTTCGTTATCAAAGGACCGGCGAGGGAATCGTTTGGAGGCACTTCCCTTTAGGATAAACCTAAATTCTGGATAAAGGTTTAAGGGCCAACATTTTCAAACAACGATAGTACGCCAAGGACGAAGAACGCCAACCAGAACGAAAAGGAAAGAGCAAAGAGTTTCGCGAAAGTCCGTAGTCACCGAGTGGCGGCTGGAGCAAGGATGGAAAATAGAGCCTCCGTCAGCAAGATGAGTACTTGGATTGGGTACTCAAAGGTATAATCGTAGAGGAAAAGACTGGAATTAAGATGCTCGATTGAGAAAGGGATCTGCTAAACCATGTTGCGCGAAGGGTGAACAATCATAATGCTACTTAATGATAGCTTAGTGACTTGTCGCCTCTTCACCCACATCCAAAAATTACAACTTGGACGATTCATTGCAAGTTTTCGATGGCCGTTTGCGAAAGCTCAAAAGCTAATAATAAATATTTTCTCCGTATGGCGAACAATCATAATCCGTCGTATACGGACCGATAGACATTGAGAATCATCACCTGACTTGGCCCGAACCTCATTTATCTATTGGGTCGGAGTTCACCGGGCCTATGACAAGGGTAGAGCTAGACATGAACCCTGATATAAATATGATATCTACTCTCAACCGACTCTCAAATAGGAAGGTGATTGTAGGACTCGATAAGTTGCAGGACTTGCTGATTGGCTATGCTTCTTGCCGAGGGATCTGACGATGCCGTGTAACCTTGATAGGAAGGTCTTTTCGGTCCAATCACCCCAAGCGCAAAACTAACACCAGGCCTCGACTCGCTCTCCCACATTCTTAAATACTCGTCTCTGCTATGATCTCTTAACCATTGCTATACTTTTCACTCCTCTACGCTTCAACGGACATCATGGACGAGAAGCAGATCACCTCCACCGACTCGCCAAGCTCCCAAGACATCGCAACGTTCCCAAACGCTTGTATCAAGCCACAAGCACGCGATCCGCATGATCCAAGTGTCACGTTTGAGGAGTACCATTTCTATGCCAAGAGGACAAGGAAAGAAGAGAGCGCCATTGAGTCTCCTCAAACCACTTGGCGCGAGATTGTGCTGCGAAAGAAGAACCCATCGGATGTAGTTACCTCGAACGAGGGTACAACTCTTACCGAAGCAAATTTCGCGAACCGTGAGAACAGACTTGAGATCTCAGATGAAGAATGGACGAATGCTAGTCGAGCATTCAGGACCGCATCCTGGGGAGCTTGTGAGTCTCAGTGACTTCTTTATGAAAAGGAGTCTAATGCGCCAAGGCATCACGTGCTAATGTTCTTGCGAAGGTTTCTACTTGATCACCACAGACATCCTTGGACCGTATGGGATAGGCTTTTCCATGGGCACTTTGGGATGGGGACCAGGCAAGATGATCCCTTCTACTGTGTTTCTACGCTCACCAGTCAACTAACCGAAAAAAAGGAATTGCATTGTACACGGTATTTGGCCTCATGGCTGGCTACTCCGGCTATCTGATCTGGCACGTCTTCCTTGGGGTCGACAGTTATGAATTTCCAGCCCGGAATTACGGAGATCTCGCCTTTAGAACTTGGGGAACGACTACTCGCTATGTAACGAACATCATGCAAGCCCTCGGATTATTATTAATTCTCGGCCAAGTCACAATACAGTTCGGAGAGAACATTAGTCAGGTGTCGAGATTCAAGCTATGCTACATTGTTTGCCCAGTACTATTTGTTGTCGTTGGCTTTTTCCTCACCCAAATCCGGACTCTAAAGTCTTATGGAATCGTGGCAAATCTTGCTGTGTGGTTGAATTTGCTAGTGATATTTATTACGATGGGTGTCATGGCCAATTCTCCTCCCAACTACCTCATCTCGGTATTGGGATCAGCAGGAGGTGCAGTCAACTCCGCAACAATTACTCCCGACGCAGATGGCAACTACCCAGCAATCATTCACTACAATGGGCTTCCCCCCTCCACGAATGGCTTGGTGGGCTCGATCAATGGCTTGTTGTCGGGAGTTCTAGCTTACGCTGGAGCACAGTTGTTTGTAGAATTCATGGCAGAGATGAGGCGGCCTCGTGACTTCATTAAAGCAATGTGGGGAGCACAACTCTTCATCTACACCGTTTACTTGGTCTATGGCTGCTTCATCTATCACTTCCAAGGCCAGTACAGCTTCAGTCCCAGCTATCAAGGTGTCAGCATCTACGGCTGGCAAACAGCTGGCAACATGATCTCTTTAATCGCCGGGCTCATTGCTGCAGGGCTTTACGGCAATATTGGCATTAAAGTCCTCTACAACAATATTTTTATCGACATCTTTAGCGCACCTCCACTCACAACACAACGGGGAAAATTTTTATACGCTGCTATTGTTCCGCTCTGGTGGGCTACTGCATTTGTTATTGCAGCAGCCATTCCAGACTACTTCGGCTTCGTCAGTGTAATATCAGCGTCTATGCTACTGAATTTGACGTATACGCTTCCTCCGTTCTTTGCCTTGGGCTTTGATATACAAAAGAATGCCACAAGAGGGGAGGGCTTTGACATTGCAACAGGACAAGTCATAAGGGACGAAACTACAATTAGAAGATGGGTTCGCGGTTTCTTCAGTGGTGGTCCACTTCAGGTGGCTAAGAACATATGGCATGTGATATACTTCTTGGCATCGCTGTCTATGTGTGGGTTGGGCATGTATGCCGCTATTGAGGGTAAGTATATCCTAAACACTATATTCACATGACCTATATTAACATCCTTTTCAGGTATGATTGCAGCCTTCAAGATCCCGGAATTGAACTCCTTCTCCTGTCGCTCGCCTCTAAACTTGAACGCGTAGAGATACTTTAGTATTCTCGTTTTTGGTAGTTAAAAATGCAAAATATATGTCCTGCGGAGAATCTGAGTCCAAATGTAATCTCACAATAAGTGCTACAAGAAAATAGTTCTCCATCTCCATGCTTTGATACGTTTCGTTTCCTCTGGCTCCTGTGCATTCGCTGAGAAACAAGCTACTTGCTAAGCGAAGTTCAATGCGAGCTAAATGAATACAAAGACATGCTCATGATCCAGCTACGAACGAATGGGGGCCGTAGAAGCGTTAGGAGAAACTTTTGAAACAATGTTGTCATTATGTACGGTTATATTAGAATATTGTGACTATGCACTGCCCGTTTAATTCCTCAAGCCCCCAAAACGCAACATGGTTTCAGTGCCATTTTTTTTCAACACTTCTTAAAGTAGTCCTTCATTGCCCAACTGCAATTCTTTCTAACACACCATCATTAACAATCTCGCTTACATCTAGTAAGCGACTCCTAAGGTAAAGCCGGTGTGGCTCTGGGATTTCAGATAGCATTGTAACTATACTCAAGGGCCAGCAAAGCAATGATGCTGTGGCCCCTTTAGTTGATTCTTGCGAACAAGGAGCAGGCTTTGTGACGGCAAGGACGCCAACCCCAGCCACGCGTCGAACATCAGTAAGCCCTAGCATATAAGGAACACTTGCACAGAGATCAACAGCTAAGTCTTCTAACCTGGATCTCACAACTTCCACTAGATGCTCCGTGTCTTCGGATAGATAGTCAAGAGCTTTGATTATGATGTCGTTAATGATGAGACGAAGGGCGCGATATCGATTCCACATTCCTGCATGTCCCGCAGTAGGATATATATGAGCAATGCCATTAAAGATTTTGCTATTGGCCTCAGCTTCCATAGTATGGATACTGTAGCAATTGTCGACAGGCAGACTGTTCGCCCAGATAGCCAAAACATCATCCAGGATTTCAGCTTCTGCAAGGATACTGCGCATCCTCCATGTGTTGTCATCTCCTATTCGGACCGGGAGATTGGGAGAAAGTACAGGTAGTCTGCTAGCCTCATGTCGTAACCTTGCAGTTCTCATCATACAACGGTCTAAATCGAGCGCAAATCCACGTTCTCCGAATTGCGAGCCGTCCTGAAGCCAAGATGGAAGCGGCCTGCTCTGTAAAATCAATGACCGCATCAACTGCCGTCGAACCAGCTTGTCTACCTCCATGCCCTTTTTCGTAGGCGTGTTCAACTGTCTTCGTAATTGAAGCACCGCCATGGCACCATCATGGTGCACAAAGCTACGTGAAGCCAGTGAAGCCATACTTTCGATACCTCGCTCAGGAACAGACGCCGTCTTCCCCAGAACAGAGTTCTCATAGAAGCTCAAGAGCATTACTGCAAGAAGAACCTCATCATGTATTGCTTCCGTCTTATCTCTCAGTGCTAGATTTACTTTCATCAACGCGTTCGAGTATTTCGCACCGCCAACAGTCAATGCAAAGTTATACTTCCGGGCCCTCGCAAAGGTCGCATGCGATACAGCCAGGATTGCTAGACTGAGAGCTGAGTCAGGTCGAGACCAAAAAGCAAAGGCATACTTTGTATGACTTTCCACAATTTCGGGCAAATCGTGGGGAACTTCAACAAAATATCGTGAGTAGTAGGCCAAGGCTTGGTCTTCTAGACTTGGCACGATGGAGAAAGTTTGGTGCTGACCGGATCGCACTTTGGTCTGCAGATCTTCCATTGAAGATATTGAAGGTCTTTTCGCATTTCTCGCTGAGTCTATTTGGGAATTGTTTTGCTCTACTAATGTTGTCTTCACGTTCGGTCCTCGTGGACGTTTCCGTCGGCCTACTGCGTATTCATTTTCATCCAGAAAAATAAATTTGTCGTCCCCCTCGACGCCGCCACAGACAAGTTTTGCTTTATGGCATCGAGCGCAGACCGGACGAGCTTCATCGCACTATATGCTTGTTAGGAATGAGTGATTTAGCTAGACATGATGTGGAGCTTTACCTTCACACGACGATGCTTGCACGTGCGGCAAGCACGACTTGGAAATGTCATTATTCTAGTGAAGGCAACGTCCTTTTGAAACACTCAAAGCAGATTGGGCTACTAGATCGCAATATAAATGAACGTGATCCGTGTTGGAAGAGCTTAGTAGCGACTGTGAGATGAATTGCAAGGTCGTTGGCTTTACCTAGGTAGTGAGCCTGGCAAGCAATAGTTTCTATTAGAATATAACTTCTGGGAATAATGTAATTGTGGTAAAAGGAGAAAGGGTTAGCTTGCTGGCCTCACCAATATATAAGTAGCGGTAATTAATGTGGTCAACTCACGTCGGATATACGTAGTAAAGTCCGTGACTAACTCCACCATCATCACCCATCGATCGGAATGAGAATCAGAAGCATATAATAGTAAATCAGTAAACAAATAAGTAACACGAGATCTCTTCCACTCTGCCTTCAGAAATGACCACTAACTGGCTTTGGGATGTAGAGTTCCTCCAGATATTTCACCTCGTCGGCAGTCAACGACATATCCCGAATAGCACATGCCTCATCAAGCCTCGCGATACTTGTATTGTTCAACCCCACAATAGGGATGCAGCCCTTGCTTCTGAGCCAAACCAGAGCAACTTGACTCATCTTCCAACCTTTCTTTTCCGCCACCTCCTGAACTCGCTGGATGATGTTTTTGTCTGCTTCTGGAGCCGGCCCGAACATAGCAGTAACCATCTTCGACCTCTCAGAGTCTACGCCGTTCGGCTTTGCCAACGACCCTGAGTTCAAAGGGGACCATGGGATCAAACCAACACCAGTCTCGTCGCAGAACTTGTTCATTTCCCGCTCCTCCTCTCTGTAGCACAGATTATACTTGTTCTGCATGCTCACAAACTTCGTCCAGCCATTCTTCTCGGCGATGAATTGCATGCGGGCGAATTGGTAGGTCCACATAGAGCTAGCGCCAATGTAGTGGACTTTTCCTGATTGGACGAGGTCGTGTAGTGCTTTCATGGTCTCTTCTGGAGATACCGAGGAATCATATCTGTGGATTTGGAGGAGATCGATGTAATCTGTTCCCAGACGCTTAAGTGAAGCATCGACGGCTTTGAATATCGCGCCCCGTGATAGACCTATACGGTTCGTAAGAGTGGGTTCATACGTGTCCCGAGGAGGTTACACATGGAAATAAGATAACTCACCTCCTTGATTGACATAGTCCTTACTCTTTTGCATCTGTGCCTCAAACATCCAGTTGAAAATTCCTGTCTCCTCGGGGACAGTACCATAGCATTTGGTTAAAATGGTAAGTTTTTGACGGGGTATGTCAAACTTTTTGATCGCCTTCCCGATGATCTCCTCGCTGACTCCGCTTGAATAGACGTTGGCGGTATCCCAAGTTGACAATCCTATGCTTGAATTAATTCGGTGGACTTAATGGGAGTTTTGATATCACCTACCTCTGTCCCAGGCAGCCTTTAATAACCCCAATCCTTCCTCTTCTTCCATCACTGTGTTTTGCCATTCCTTACTTCCAATTCCCATCGTACCAAAGATTGGCGAAGACACTCGAAGCCCAGAGGAACCCAGCTGGACATACTCGACTTTGGTGGCAGTGAGACTGCTTTGCAGAGAGGCGGGAATGGGAAGGGCTGACATTTTGTTGCTGAAAAAAGATCTTTGTGAATGAAATCAGAGAGGTATTTGGAGTGTATAACTATTTCCTTCTACGTTCCTATGGTCGTCTTATATATAGGCAGAGAAATTCTTACCCTACCCAGAGAGTATTCATTGTCGGAGTTAAGGAAAGCCTCTTCCTGCAAAATATGATTCAATAATCCGCATCTTGTCTCATCTCGAGAGTATCTCCCAAGAGGGCTAGACGCAGGCGAGCGAGTGGAGGTATGTACATCTCTAACCGACCCTTGGCCCCCTCTGCCGCCGCCAGCTTTTCTTTTCACCCACGCCACTTATAACGATCCAATCAGACCAAGCCCCTAAAGTCCGTAATGTCCGTTTTGTTTACCAACCAGGTGTGACCATTAATCAGCAAGAAAAATGTAAGATAGACTTGAACTACCCCTCGCAAGTCTTAGCCAGAAGTAGCCAAGAAATTTGCGCAGCACGAGAGCCTCGTTGCTGGCCCCTTGCCTCGAAAGACTTGAATAGTAGAGGTCGACATATTTCTCAAACCATCCAATAGGGAGGTCGAGTATATCAAGGGTGTTCCATCCGAACAGCAAGGTGGGGAAGCTGTGTTTCTGAGGGGGCTCAGTATTCATATTCGTGCGTATTCTATTACATCTGAAAGGCGGCAACGTGGCCAATCACGTGAGAATACACCTTGATTGCGAAGTCCGGGAGTTTTCAAATCAAGTCTTTTCTGAAGATACCTCTTATACCTCTTCTTCGTTTCGTCTTAACTCTGACACGCAGAGAGGAAATTTCAACTATCCGATGATTTATTAGATAGGCCGAGTCAAGCTCAATCCAAACTTTCATCCAATCTCGCCCATACCACTTGCTTTTGATATCAGATTTACAAATCGGCGTGAGATTTGTGAGGTAATTCTCACACTGTGCCAAGAAGATGGAAATGTGAATGATAAAAACACTATTTAGCCTGCCGGAGACATTGAAGCCAGAAATTTCACGCCAGTAGAATCAAGCGCAGGATGACTTACTGCGGCGAGGAGCCCTGCATTCCGAGCTATTTGCCAAGTTGATACTTCTAGGATAATCTAGAATGGTGCTAGACACTCACTGAGGACTGGAGCGGGAGGTTATGGAGGAACAGGGAGCGGATATCCTTTAATACCTTCAACCTTTTTGGATTATGGATAGATTTTCGAAATTAGATTCTAGATTAGTCACATGTATTTGATATTTACTAAACCTTTTGGCTGGTGGTTAGCTTAGCAAAGGACTCAATAATAGCTGCGATTTGCTTCCTGTTCTCGCTGTTTCCTCATTTGACGCATGCATGCTTGTTGTTATTAATTCGCTATGCAGTAAGTGTACAGATATCTTCACCATATCTAACGACAGCTATGGTAGTTTTATTTTTATACTTTGCTCTATTCTATATTGCCGTACCGACAGACTACATACAAGTCAATACAATCCCCCACCTCGGCTCTTATTTCTTACCTCATTTCTTTATCAAACTACATCATTCAACGAGTGCATGCATAGTGAACGAATCTTCTAAAAGGATGAACATATCCTGGCCCTTCATTTAGTTCTTTCCGCCATGAAATATCGATAATGCTAGGCCTAAAGCTTAAAGCCTACATTAGATCATCATGCCCCCAGATCGAACACGTCGCAATGGGCTGCCTCAAGCATGTGAGCCGTGTATGTAGCAGAGACTTACAGGCGCACGCACCCTCTTGCTGACTAGAGAAGGCCGCAAAGCAAAGGTTTGCTGACCATGGAAGTCCAAGCTGTTCACGATGTCTAATGCGTCGTTTGCCTTGTGTTTATCATCCTGCTCCAGTGACTAGACACGCAGAATCTTCCAATTCCCTCATCAATCTAACAATATCGTCACCATCAAATTCAGTCAACTCGCTACTATGTCATACTCTATCCGACATGCAGTCTACGGCAAATTTGTCACCAGAAACAGCCACTGAACAAGCCTCTTGGCCCGTTGATGAGCGATGTTAGTCCGGTCCGAGCGGACGGAAACGAACCTCTTTATTCCAGAAAGAAGGTGCCTCCTATGAGACAACTCGATTCTCGGCAGTGTTCTCTGAAAACCATGCCAGTCTTGGCCCGGCAATCCTCGACGCTATTGAAGACAACGAACAAGCGAAATCCAATGCCCAAGAGCTTCCCGTGATCTCCCCATCTATTAAAGCACTAGCTATCGACACGCTGCTAAATTTCCCCACCGCCAACACCTGTGAACTTCTGTTAGAGGGTTTTGAGTCGATGCACGATATATGGTTGTCCCCCACAATTATCGAGCAATGCCTGAAACAGCTATGGGCAGAATATGGCAGATATCTTGGTCAGGATCGGTCTTCGGAGTCAGTATCTGTCCTGGCCGGTGATCTTTTTGATAACGGCAAGACACCTATCTCTTTTCCCCAACGTGACGCTGTGACGGTCGAAGATGGAGCCTATAGCTGGCAGAACTGGTTTGGTGGGCCCCGCCTTCGCTGGGAAATGATTGGCATGCTTTTTGCTTGGGCTGGTTTTGCATTTAAACGCAGTCAAGAATGGGCACCAGTGTTCGATCTTCCCGAGCAGCAGGGTAAGAACTGCCATACAACCGCGGAAAAGATGCAGGAATGCTCTGCTGCTTGAAGATATGCGAGAGCTCTTATTTTGTATTAAGCGACATTATTGTTTGTATCATGAAGAACAGTTTCAAACTTCAAAGCAACGTCGTCAATGACGAGAGTAAGTCAGACTCCCACTCAAATCACCATACTAAATGTGGCTAACTGCTCACTCGTATTGATCTCTAGGCGATCGTCTCAGGATCGGTTTCGGTACTGTCATGTCTGCATTTCTAACCGTAGGATTGCACCGTCTTCCCGTCTTTGACAAAGTGACAGCGTTTTCTCAATATCAGTCATCGTTTTCTTCCTCCATGTATTATTTGGACAAGAATGGCATGCTTTTTAACGCGATACCGCCTAGCCTAACTCATCGTTACTGCCATTGTCCAATGCCCCTCGATCTTTGCGAGGAAGACGTCTACTCCACTCCCGAAAGAGCTGGACTCAAATGGATGGAATCAAGATGGTAAAATATACCCGACGACTTGGCTCAGAGCACTTTGCCTACAAAGTCTGATTCGAGAGGGGATTTTAGAGTATTCTCTTAGCGTGAAGCTAGACTACCCCAAGGAGGATATCGAGTAAGTGCATTGCATGATGTTCCAAGTTCTTTGACTAATATCACCTACTAAATAGCAGACTATCTTCTGAGCTGAAAAGAATTTGTACCTCCTACCCTGCTCATATTCAGTACCCGAAAGATCCGCAGTGGAGGAAACAACCCAGTCATATGTATATAAAAGCCCGGATTCGCTTGGATGTGCTTCAATGTGAAGTACGAAATCCCTCTGTTCCTTTGAGATGACCCTTTCTATCCTCTAATCCTACAAGGAATCGTCTGCTAAAGTTCGGATTTCATTTAGTTTCTTCTTCAACGCCTTGTCACAAGAAATTTCTGCGGTAGTCAGGAACTGTTTGATATCTCAATTCAGATGACATCTATTATTTTATCTATTTGGATGAATCGGGACCGCCTGCAAAATTTTCATTTTTCGTTTGACTGGATGGTAGATCTCTTCCTCTACCTAGATACATTCGACTAGCTGACGGAAACAGATTGTTTCATACGGATTTCCTTGTGTAGGAATAATATGTGTTGAGCTCCTTCGAGTTAGCGAACTTGTCCCAGGACCACCAATGCCCAATTTGTTAGTACACCCACCTGTTCAGCTCTCACGCTCTGAGGTCGTCCGAACTCTCACGATGTTCATGGCCATTCTCGATTGGATTCGTCCAACAGACAACAACGTACAACTTCACCGGAAGCTGAAAAAGGTGATCAAGAGAATCATTGATATTGTCCTCGATTCGCCGCATGCCAATTCACATCCCCGCCCACAACCATCCACCCACCATTCCCAACATTCTCAATCGGTCAACCCACTGTACTACCAATCGCCACTACAGCAGTATACAGTTCCAGACCTGGCCCAATTTGACCCCGCATTGTTGTTAGCTGATGATCTAGATTGGTTGAACCAGGTTGACTGGACGGATGGGCACTGATAAATGAAGTGAGATTAAAACTTCCGACAACCTCAGCAAGCTGCCAATTGAGGACGGTGGGACCGTGGTACGGGGTTCTACAAGTAAGTGGGGGTGCCTTGACTTGCGTACCCTTTCCCCCGCCCCCCAAAAGATCTTAACTTAAACATAGGGCAATCTCTAGCCGCGAAAATGCTAGTCTGATGAGGTTGATAATAAGGATAGTCAACATACAGTGCGAGCCCGGTAGTTTCTGAAATGTGTCGGAGTGAAAATCATTCAAGCAAATCTTAATCTCGGAGTGGGCCGTTAGAGATGGCGGTTGACTTACCTGCTATCGGAGTGTTGAGCATCACGGACGAGAAAATGGTACGGGAAGCCTAGCTAGCAGTTCCGTGAACTGCCTCCTTAAGAGTTGGCTAGTCAGCTGTTTCACTTCTCGGGATTCATAAGGCTTGTTAGAAATTGGTGCTTCGTAGGCTAATGATCAGGGCTGTTGGTGTGGTGTAACCGCCGGTATTCAAGAGATTTCTCCCACTCTTTCATCTTCCTTTGTGCTCATATTCGTAACAAGGCTAACGTTCCATTCGATTAAAAACTTTTTTCTCATCTGGAGAATTTACATTACAATTTTTCTTCTACAACTCAAATATTCTCAATCAAATCGCCATGTCAATTACAACGCTCTCTACAAGTCCAACAAGTCCAACGTGTCTACCCGCAGAGAATCCCATAAAGCCATTCTGGTATCAAGAGAAGCATGAACTTCATGATCATCGTACTACAGAATCTCTTCCGGTTTTTAGCGACGTAGTTATCATCGGGGCTGGCTATGCAGGAATAAGCACTGCCTATCATCTAGTCAAAGGCGATGACAGCAACAACAAACCCTCAGTCACCATTTTAGAAGCACGAGGCGTTTGCTCAGGCGCAACTGGTCGTAATGGCGGGCATCTCCGCCCTGATATGTACGGTCATATCTCTAAGTATATGGCTCTAGGAGGTGTAGAAGCTGGTAAATATGTTATAGCCCCTAAAAAGTTCTTCGGAAGATAACCTCGCCTAGGACGCGAAATTGCTGAATTTGAAATTGCACATCTCGCAGCCATTAAAAGCTTGATTGCTAAGGAGAAAATTGATTGTGATTTCACTCTTACCCAATCAGTCGAGGTTTGGTGCAACCAAGAGGCCGCAATTAACGCCAAGAAAGTTTATGACTTAATGGTTGCCCGTAAGCTGGACTACATGGATGATGTTTCCTTTGTGATGGGCAAAAAAGCAGAGGGCCTATCTGGTGTCAAGGGCGCGAAAGCTTGCGCGACGTTTACAGCTGGTACGATGTGGCCATACAAATTCATCATCGGCCTCACCAAGTCAATTCTCGAGACTGGTTCGGTAAACCTCCAAACAAACACTCCTGTGATATCCATCACTCCTGATCCGGTTGGTGGATTTATCATCACTACCTCCCGCGGAACTACTCGCACAAAGAGGATCGTCTATGCCAGCAATGGCTACGTTGCAGGACTCCTTCCCGAATACAAGAAAGCAATCATCCCAAGCAAAGGCATTTGCTGTCACATTACCGTTCCGACTAGCAAAAGAGCACCCTTATTGAAGCAGTCATATCTTGTGCGTGAAGAAGATAACGCATGCTCCTACCTCATTCCGCGTACTGATGGGAGCATCGTGGTTGGGGGTGCGAATTCTCTTTACAAACCCTTTCTCTCTCAGTGGTACAACAACGTTGATGATTCGACTCTGATTGAAACCGTCAAAGACCATTACAACAATTGGATGCAGAAATTCTTCTATGGTTGGGAGAACAGTGAGGCAACGGTGGAAAGTATCTGGACAGGTGTCATGGGGTATAGCTGGGATTCTGCGCCCCATATTGGTGAGGTTCCGGAGAAAAATGGACAGTTCATTTTTGCAGGCTTCAATGGACATGGGATGCCGGTGATCTTTCTAGCTGCGAAGGGACTTGCGGAGATGGTAAAAACTGGAAAGCCGTTCGCAGAGGTGGGGTTACCTAGACTGTATGAGACGAGCAAGAAAAGATTAGAAAAGATGGAGCATGGACCTGAAGGGGGCGATATATTCAAATGGTAGACAGTCTTTGGCGTACGAGGTTTTCGATCTCCTTGAGCCTCTCAGAGATTGCCCATGACTCGCGGCTTTCTTTGCGGAGTAATCATCGGAGTGGATCATTCGCCCCAGCAATCTGCAACTTTCGACGCGGGTTTTGATTGATTACTTCGCTGTTATATTGCTTGGGTCTCCCTTTCTCTGCTTCCCGTATTGTTGATTATTAGAGGGTATCAAGGGATATTGGAATAATGGGAGTTTTGTAAGAATTTATATCAATATTCCGTTGATTGTAGTCTTGTATAGGTGATTTAACTTTCCGAATGACGTGGTCTAGCAAGGGTAAATAGTGTGCAGCTACCCGCTCCAGCACTTGCTAATGCGATTAAACATGAGGAATGTAATAAAAAATCTAGAAGTGAGTGGGCCCCCGTATCTGAATTCCACTCCGTGATTCCACTCCGAAGAGCCGGCATGCATTTCGTTAGCGAACCCCTTTAAATACATCACTCAGAGCCATCAACTCTTCATTCGTTGTATCACCTGCGACACGCACAGCTTCAACCAAATAAAAGCATCATCTCATTTCCAACATGGCTATTTAACCCGATTAACCTATCTAAAACGACGACAACCTCGCCACCCAAAAGGCACATAGTTTTCAACGTTACTAGAACCCTTCACCTTCTATTCCCGAATCTCCTGTGTCCTTAGGCCTCGCCTGCTCTCACATTCCCCCTCCAATTTCTCCAGGACATTTTGGGTTCACGTAGAAAGGGACTGCAGAACTCAAAATCATTCTTGTTGCAATTTGGCTGGAGTGAAGGAAGAGAGCAAGCGAGATGTGGGGGGGCTATCATCTTTTAAACCTAGCATGGGGGCTCGATGGCTGATGCTGGAACGACTGCTGAGAGATGGAGAGAAGTGGTTTACTGCTGCACATAGTAAGTGCCTTTGTCATTCGGATCAGATTACGTCTTTCGCGACTCCTTGAACCCCGCTTGAATCTAAGCTGAGCAGGTATCTCTAGATGACTGATTTATGATACCTCATATCACATTCTTTCAAGGGGAGTTAAGAAGGGTTATTGTCATCTTGATTAGTCAAGTAATAAAGGAGATTTTCGAAACGCATGAGATAACAAGAATGATGTAACAAAGAAGATCAATGAAGGATGATTTCATGGACTGGAGGAAACAGAAAGGAAAATAGGCCCACTGAGGACAACATAGAAAAGATAATCGAGGTAGTCATTCAAAACTCCATATGTATATTTTGTCTCTCCCACTTAACTCATCGCCAATTAAACGCCCTATTACTTTTAAGTAACCTTTCCCCATCCCATCCCATCTTATCCTATCCCAAACCATTGTCTAAATAAACCCAAAAGCCAACGCACCAAGAAGGAAAATGGCAACCCAAGTGCCTCCTTCTCCCCTCCACATTCTCGCCGCAGTACTATACAACACGGCAGGCGTCCCCGTAACATTGACCTCTTCATCCACACTACAAACAACCTCACACCCTTTATTCCCCTTTCTCTTCTCCAGGACCCCCTTCTCCCCTACCTTATCCCTCTTCTTATTTCCAATACCTCCATACGCACCACTCGTATTATACACCAATTCAATCCACTGAATCTGCAGAAACGCTTCATCATAAATGCTCATATTCCCGGTCCATTCTCCCCCATCACTCCACATATTTATTATCAACCCTGATGGATTCTTCGGTACTTGAAAACTAATATTTGCTACCGATTCGCCGTTAACGTACCAAGAAGTAGCTTTGGGCATCCAATCCATCCGATAAGTATTCCACACCGTCCAATCCAATTTGTCCCCCGGTATAGACGCATTCACAGTAGCTTGGGATACCACATTTCCTTGGGCATTGATAGAAGGTTGGTTCGTATATTGAACCACGTTTCTCGGCCCCGCAGTCAGTATTTCGATGTCGGCTTCTTGTACAGGGGAGGACGAAAGGTAGGTGAAGAGTCCGGCACATGCACCAGGGGAGCCAGTTACTCGTGCTAGAAAGCGTGCAGAGAGGTACTGGAAATTTTGCTCTGTGGAGTCGACTTCGGCGGCGGATTGGAAGGTGGGCAGGCGGGAAGTGCGCAGGGTCAGGTAGGTGTTGTACTCGGGAACGTTGTCGGTTGATGTTTCTATTCTTCTCATCAGCACGGCCTCTCTTTCCAACACCAAAAGGTGGCGGGGTAGGGGAATGGAGGGAAGAGGGAACCATACCGATATAAATATTATTCGGCGAATTAATCATCAACACCGACGCGTTGTTATGCGCCATACTATCGCTATTATTCCAATTCTGCACTACCCAATCCGAATTCCACGTTGAGCTAGTAAAGAAATCCGAAGTCGCAGATGCATTGCTGGAAGATGAGGAAGAGGGGATAACGTTGGGGATTGACTCGGATGCTTGTCCGGCATCGCGGAAATCGTGGAAGCGGTGGTAGCTGAAGTATCCGGAGGAAGGGCCGGAGGTCAGGAAACAAGAACATTCTTCGGCATTATCTTTTTGTGCTGTTGTGGAGGTAGTGGAGGAGAGGAGGAGGAGTGTCGTTGTGAGGAGAGAGGGAAGGGCCATGGTATTGTTGATTTTGATTGAATAGGAGAATAATCATGGAAGCAAGATGATTGTTCCAGCAGTAGAAGCAGAGAAGCGTTGATGTACTAATAGTATAATTATATGTGTGCCATGAAACGAAGGCAGGCAGCTGAGTACAAAGGACAATAGGATAAAGTGGTAGGATTCACTGCCACGGGCAGAATCAGGTTAAGGAAGAAAAGACATAACGTGTAACATTCATCAATGGCGAACAGAGAGGAATGCATCAATCAATCGGTGGATGGATAGTAGTAGAGAGTGGAAGAAGTGACTTTACCTTGGTAGATGCTAGGCAGACGCATATTTTTGGAGTGCTTGGC
Organism: Chlorencoelia australis; assembly: GCA_003988815.1. Classification (NCBI taxonomy): domain Eukaryota; kingdom Fungi; phylum Ascomycota; class Leotiomycetes; order Helotiales; family Cenangiaceae; genus Chlorencoelia; species Chlorencoelia australis. The sequence goes on from QYAN01000007.1 coordinate 96,545, forward strand.
TGATTTCTTTTTTGCATGAAAGGAAACATAGAATCCCTGCTGAAGATCGGCAAGCGATTATCTATCCGCTCGGCTAATCGGGTAGTCCCGCTTATTTCAGGCTAATCAAGATGGACATATACATCTTCGATAAAGTTTGTTTCGGGAAGGATGGGAAGACAAATAACGGGTATACCTACTAGAAGCTATCGGGAAATTAAAGGGCTTTGTGAACTCCGAATCTTTCTGTGGAGTTGTACAACAAAAGAACCGAAACATTGAGGGCATTCAGATGAAGCTAATCGCTAGAGCTGAGCTTCAAACGGAGGCGAACCGTGGCATCCTTTGAGTGCAGGAATTTCATTTATCCACTCCAATATGTCAATTACCACTTTTCAGCCTATAATACCTCATGTAGTACGAATCATTCTTGTACTTCCCGTCAACGTCATCGCTAACGTAAGCTTCGATCGTAGAGATCCAGTACTACAAGGCATTTATTTGTGCTATTTTGTCTTTGCGTCCAGGAGCTGTCGAAGATTCTAACACCTCATATCAACTTTCTATTATACCCTATAAAATATTATAAATGTTACAGGTCAGTGATCGGTGCTAGAAGTCTTATCATCACACCGAGGACGTTGTTATTTGTTCAGAATGTCTAAGATATCTGGGCGGATAAAAATCAACAGGAAATAGAGTGATTTTGAATGCAAATCCAAATGAAATTGAAGTCTGTTAGAGTTAGATGCCTAGTTGTCAAAGAAAGGTCCTATCTGCGTAAGCCTTTTGCCTCAAACCAGATGGCTTTCTATACTTCATGCTAATCTCCCGGGTGCTACCAACCAAAGATCGATTATTTGAGTTTCCTGGGCCTTCTTTCCTTCATGTAAAGCCTTCCTACCACTTCAATCACCCCCTACTCTGCCATATCCTCGTCTTCTCATGTCTCATTCCCTTCTCAACCTCAACCCTCTCACACTCCCACCTCCTCAGTTCCCCGGTTCAGGCACCACCCTCTTCACGCCCCCATCGCCAACCCTCTCCGGCAAATCCACAGCCAACATACTCAACACCGCACCTCCAATCCCAAAATTCACATCAATCTGAAGTAGGGACTGCGTCCTAAATGGTCGAATTCGTGTATCCCAAGAGAAAGTAGAAAGTGAATAACCTGGGTACCAGCCGATTAAATGGGAGAGATGGCGATGAGTGTCATTTCAAAATAGTAGCCAAATGAACTGAGCATTTTCCATCCTAGATTGAGTCCAAAATAATTCGTGAAGATTATGATTACTGAAATGTTGACAATGAGATTTCTAAGGACTTGGTAACTTCCGTAGTAGTCGTCGCTTCTTAGAAGTTCGGTTGCATCTGGGGAGTTTGTTTGTTGGGGTTTTATTTATGATGTGTGGCTAAGGGAAGGGGAGACTTTCTTTCTGTTCCGTTTTTGAAATTCCATTCTCGGATTCTAGGTAAGTAGGAGTACTTCTCTGTGGTTGGGTTGCCTGTGTAGTTCTTTGAGTAGTTAAGTGCTTCGCTAAAATAAAGGGGGGGGGGTCCTGATTTAGAATGGTCCTCCTAGAGTCAATATTCGGATTTACTTTGCGAAAACTGGGGGCACCGAATGGCATGGCTGGTAGAAAGTTAGAAATGTAGAAAGATACCTCCAAGTCTTCCATTTCCAATTGGATACGCTTCTCGGATGATATTACTCCAATTTGACGCTGAGCTACTCGACCAAAGCACCTTAGCCTCAATGCCCCGCAGAAAGTGCCCCGCAGCTAGGAATTAAAAACCCGATAATTATTCCGTGAAGATCGCCATGTAGTGTGTGTGAACCTTATTAGTAATCGGATGAGGAGATATAAGCCTGTGGGAAGAACATGAAGTGAAAGAATGAATAAAAAAGGCGAATTAATGGCGGCCCGTTGGCGGGCCAGCTACTAAAGAGTCTGGTCTCAATCAGTGACAGGATGTAGTAGCTTATTTATGTCCGAGGGCGACAGGTTGGTAGCCTTTGATCCATCCTAGTTACGATATCACCAATTTTAACCACGTGAGTACTCATGATCCTATCTTGTTGGAATATTGACTATTAGCTATTACTGATTCTTGACTTATTGACTATTAGTTAGTGTTTCAATATATTAGTTCTCCAAACAATATGTACGGATTTGGTAGGTCACGAGTGTTAAAGCTTCTCGAGGAAGTTAGGAGATTTCTCAGAGTCAGGACTTTTGTACTATAAATACGGCCATTTTTCCCATGCGTTTTCTCCAAACCTACATTCGTACAAAATCCAATATATCTCGTCCTCCATGTCTTTTATACTACGCAAACCGCTCTAATAAAACTTTCTCTGTCCTAACGGACAACATTCAGCCTCCACGGTGATCGATTACCACGAAGTATACAGCCGCAACTCGATAGAGAACTTGGAGACTCAGAGGAGATAAAAAGACAGGTGATTGCTGAGTTACGTCAGGTTATAAATTCTGCCACCAGTGAAGGAGCTACAACAAAACAAGACCTTAATCAATGGTACATTAAAGAGAAGATCACGGAGCATATTGAGAGATCTCGTTAATACAATAACAAGCCAGCTTTGTTGCTTCTACAAACAACACCATTATTCTTCGCCTTGCCTATTCAATTGTTTCCCCTTTCCAAGACGCCTTATCGCTTCATTGATCGCATTATGTTGTAACTCAATCGTGATCCGAAACCCTATCCATTCCTCCATTCCTTCTCTTCGCATAGGGATGGTCTTCTAGATCATTTGAAGAAGTGTCCTGATGACCACCTTCCCATCTTCAATAAGTGTCTTGTGACCCGCGAGGCCATTTATTGGTAGCGGCCCCTTTTCTTTGGCTTTTTAAATACCCCCCCCTCAGTCTTCCGAGACTGGGAAGCATCTGGAGTAACGTCTCGCGAATTAACATGGCTTGATTGACTATTAGCTTCCTCTAGAGACGCAGTAACATGACTGTCAGCTTCCCCTATAGACGCGGCAACATGACTCTCAGCTTTCTCTAGAGATGCGGCATCATGACTTGTTTGGCCAGAGAGATGTGAATACCCAGATTTACCTGGCTCGGATTGTTGTGAGACCTCAAAATTCAGATCGGGCGGCAATTGATTGATAGCTGAACAGATTCTTTTGAAGTGAGTCGGCATCCATATATCATAAACACTCTTGATGAATTTATATGACGTCCATTTCTCTTTACCGTCCAGTTCTACGAAATCAAAATGACGGATTGGATGGCGATAAAAGGTGGTATCATTTCCATTGATTATAGGATAATGGCCATAGATCCTTACTGAATTATGATCGTGCGAAATTGAGAAAGCAAGGATTTCCCGGTGAAGCTCCTCTTCACGCTTTACGAGTCTAAAGAGTTCAACAATACCCCTCACCGCCAGGGTCATGCTGTGAGCATTCTGTCGGTCTGCAATAGTAAGTGCCTCGGCGCCGCACTTTACTTCGCAGGTTAGAAATGGGAAGTACATATAGTACGTGGCCATGAAGAAAGAAGTATCTGTGAGCTCGCCTACGAAAGGTTCAAGCCTTTTAAGCTGATCTTCCGTAAACGCCTCTCGCCTGAATCCTACAGAGCAGTCGGGTTGTGGACGGGTCTGAGTCAATGGGATGGAATTGTTCCAGCCTTCGTTGACACATTCAACCAAAATTTCAAGATGTTCGGCCTCGAGTGCAAAACCTTCCGCAGAAGGGACAATCAATCGATTAATATCTAGGACGACTCTGGCCTCGTTTCGATCTTGTAAAATTTCACAAAATTTATCGAATGTCTCATCACGAAAAAATGAGTCCCGAGGCACTGTCTGCTCCTTCTCAAACAAGGTTCGGCAAAAGCTTTGACTTGTATTTGTGATGCCCAATTTGGATTTGCCCATGAAGCTACCCTTGGTTGCGAGGACAGTTTTATATCGCGGATCTTGATAGGAAGCGCTTTTGACCGCTCTTGGCTTTTGATCGCTAGGCGTTGTAAAACTAGGTGTGACAGAGCTAGTTTCCGACTGTTTGCCGCGAAGGGAGGATTCCTTCTTCCTTGCAAGTAGATGATTCATATCCATCCCTGGTATCCAATATTTCTCGTACCAGCTGTCCTTTTCGAAATCTTTCCTAGTCTGATCGTCTTGTTTGAAATATGCCTCAGGCCAGCGTCCCTGTTTTCTCCAATAATCAATTGGATTGATTTTATTACTGTTGATGCCGCTCGTCACCTCTTGGTCACATGTGTCCTTAATAGCAACGCTTGCAAGAGACGTCCGGCGTCGCTTTCGAAGGGGCTCGTCTGGAGCGGGGTTGGGTGGACCTTTGGGTGGACCTTTGGGTACTCGCGATTGTTTTCGTTTTCGATCCTCAACTTGTGGAAGCTTGACTCGAGTTAGCTTTGTAGTATAGCAGGAGGAGAAAGACATGCCTCTTTTCCGAGAGCGACGCTAGTTGTGGAAGGAAGTGGGTGCTTTGGTTCGGTATTTCTCCTGTCTTTGGATACAGTTCGTTCTTGGCCGAGTCGTATTTCTTCTTGGCGTGCGCTCTTACGAGAAGAGATCTGTGGTCGTTCTTTCTTGATACCTTGTGGCCGCGCTTTATATTAATGATCAGTCAAAGTACACAACCGGTGTGAATGGCTTACTTTCGTCTTTTGGCACCGCGCGTTGCCGCCCGGATTTTGGGGTGTTTCGGTTTGCTCGACGCGGGGCCATATCGACTGGAAGAAGGAGGGGTAACAAATGGGTTTATATTTCTTCTGGGGCTGATAGACGGGTGTGGTGGTGGGTGCCAGAGTTTGGGATATGGCAGCTTGCAAAATTCGCTTTGCTGATCAGGAAGCAAACTGGAACTATCGATGACTAATCTTTATGCTTATCGGGTTAGTTGTATGGAGGAATACTCAACCCCACAAACGAAACACTCACTACAGACGTTTCATCTCGAGTGCAATGCAGCCTCTGGCCCAAGAGGTGGCTAAACTGTGAGCATGAACCTCACCCAATCAGACTCTCAATGGCTGCCAACTCTTGCCCACCCGAAACGTAGCGGGAGAACTCACCAGACAGCCAGCCTAATCAAACAACGTAGGCCAGTGTGAGAGTGCATTCATTGGTCGTCACCAACGACTTTAATCGAGATGCACTACACCTCCAAACAAACCCTTGAAACACCAACTACTAACCTTCGATACGGCGATCGAGATACGCCAAGAAAATCCCAACTCTAGCATACCTATGACACACGAGAGCGCGCGGCAAGTCCATGCCCTCGGGCGCGATTTTGGGATAGATTATACTACTGCAACACTATGGATTTGCAAAAAAGAGGTAATCAGCTTGCCTTTATAGAAGGCTTCGCAAGCAGTTTCTAAAGCTCGGCAGACGTTTAAACGTTTCGAAAGAAATGTGCCAAACGCTAGTTTCACCATCTAAAACCCCTATTTAAATTTAGATTTAGAAAGCTCAAATTGATTACCATCATTCTGGGCGATTGATGTGGGTTATCAATGGCTGTTTCAACTATTTTACCGCCTCCGCGTACTTGGGATGGGATTGGGCTGCATGCCAAACACCAGTTAAAACATGTCAGTTGCACCGGAAACTTAAGGAATATATAATTGGAGGTGGGCGCTATAAATAGGAAGACTAGTGACGTTGCAAGCGTTCGGAGAGAGAATCCCGGCATATATTCCAGGAAATTGCCATTGTCGAAGCGCAGGAAACTGACCACAAGTTCAGGGCAGGGAGGATGTTACGTCAGGATGTCGAAAATTCGATTCTCTTTGGCAAAATCCTCGTGACCTTCACTTGTTGGACACTTCACTACGATGAGGGAATTCACTTTGCATACAATGCTAGTGGCTCCCCTGCGGAGTTCTGCAAGGGTCGGCTCCTTGGCTGTGTCCATAGTATGATTATAGGAGAGGAATGTCAAAGCAAATGCATTGCAGAAATTCAGGCGGCAAGTATCTTTATTTTGTCGCTTGTGATATTTAACTCGGAGAGTGCACAAGAGGCAAGGTTGAGTCGCGTGCTACGAGGCTTGGCGAGCAGGCATCGTTAGGATTCACCGTAGACGAGGATTTGCACTTCCAGACGAGTGTCTCCTTCCCTAGACTTTTCTAAATTTCAACCCGTCTTAGTGTTGGATGCAGAGCTGGCTGACCTTGGGTTGAAGAGAGACAGTGTTTTACGAGTCCCAGTTGATTCCGGATTTGAGGATATATTAGCTGGATTTGGAGTCGACTTGAGCTCTTTATAAGGGAGCTCAACTCAACTGGAGAGTTCGAGTTGTATTCGATTCATAGGAGAAAAAGGATCCTGTCACTGAGAGGAAGTCCCCTAGAAAAAGGTGGTAGATCGTATGATGTTTATTATATTAACCCTCCTTCAAATCTACCTTCCTTGTTCCTAACTAAGAATATGGCAGAATATTAAATACTTTGCTTTTTTGAAAGAGTTCTGGCACCTTGTGTTTCTGATGTAGATAGCCTTTTTAGATAGCCAAGTTTTTAAAGTGGGTGAGGAACTAGCTAAAAAACAGGTTGGTGAATAGGAAAAAAAGTAATGCGAGGAAGAGTTCGAGGGAGTAGATAAACTCGATTAATAGGACTTGTGGTAATGTTGGTGAAGTTGAAGTATTTACATATGACTAGAGTTTAAGTTTTGCTTGATGAATAGCAAGGGGTAAGCTCTGGTGGTGGAAGTTGGTATCTTATAGAGAAAAATAAATGAAAAGCAAAACGCAAATGTGAATAAATCTTCCTTTTCTTTTATTTCAAAAAGAAAAGCTTTCATTAGAATGAAAACAGCCAAGTGGGAATTTCATTAAGAGTAACATCTACTGCTGCAAAATGTTGAGGAATGGAAACCAAAGATATTTCCACAAAAAGGCACCACCACCCTGTATCCTCTATATATACATCAAAGACCTACGAAAATGAAGAAACAACTTTTTACATTATAAGAATTATAAAACCTTATTCCCCATAACCCCGTCCACCATTTTCCTTCTAGTCTAGCTATCCGGCAGCGCAAAGCATCTCTCCACATTCTTCCCATTATTCCCCCACCACTCAGGCATAGTTACTACTTTCCCCGCCGTAAATGCCAAAAAAATAACCAACAAATTAAAATTAAACCCTGCGTCAAACGCCGCTGCAAGTATATAATTATATCTCGCCCAAAACTCATAATGGTAGCGATAAGCCCAATACATGACGACGAAACCGCCGATGATGGCGGAGAGATAGCCGGTGGATACGTTGCCGTAGAATGTAGACATAGCGGAGAAGAAGATGGTGCTGTTCCAGAGGTTGAACTTCATGCGGGGGAAGAAACGGTGTAAGGTATAGATGAGGAGGGGGGTGAAGGCCCCGACTAGGAAGCCGTAGGGAAGGGGCCGGTAGAGGCGTTGTGAAAAGAGTCGTTTTGGTCCCTAGTGGTTTGGTAAACTTAGTATTAATAGAGGGGAAGAGGGAAGGAGGAAATACGATGAGCACATATTGAGAAGCACTAGTAAGACTCGTCCATAGATTCTGCCCCGTCCATTGATGCATGGGATCCGTCGTAGTACCATTAATATACTCCGCTTTCGTGTTGATGACCCATCGGATAACACCATAATTTATCGGTACGCCGATGAAGGACCCGAAGACCTGGGAGAAGAAGACTGTGCGTGGTGGGATGTGCATGTAATGCCCCAATTTTTGGTCTTGTAGCATTAGCTGTGCGCGATACCAGGCGTCGCCGGCGATGGAACCGTATACCTGGGCGCCCACCGGGTTGCGGTAGCCAGAGATGGAATTAACCATTAGGCCGTAGAGGACCATGTTTGAGGAGCCGATGGCCTGGAGTGGTGTTAGTTGGTCTTTTAATAATGGTCGAGTGGATATGCTTGTCGACCTGAAGCAGTTTTGGACTTACCAGTTGGAAATTAGACATTGCGTACAGCCAGCCGAGGGGCTGAAAGAAGTCAGTCTCCTGCAAACTTTAGGGCGAGTCAATACGTACAACAACGACAATGGCTCCAGTAATTAAGGCTAGGAAATATGTCCAGATGGGAATATACAGTATTCCGTTGGCCAGTATTGTAATAATTATTATGAATGAAGCCACGAAGAGAGCTACAAACCACCATATTGGCACCTCCTTATATGAGCGCATGAGAATGTTGAGTTGATCAGTGTATTGTTCACCGGCATACTCATCACCCTCGCACCGCAGGCGCTTGAAAGCCTTCACCACAACTGCTTTGATCTGGGGCCATCCAAAAAGGAGCATCCACATAAGAGCAGATGTGTATGAAGCATAATCGAAAAATAAACTCCACAGAAACTGGGTGCCAACATAGATAGGGCCGATTTCTTGATATGCGGTTTCGTTGAAATCCTGCGTTGGGGTGATGAGATTGAGAAGGGGATAATCGCTGCCATTGACTAATACCTGGTTAGGTTAACTCTTTGACGTTCATATTAGAAGGACTTACCTGTAAATGGCATGTTAGACATAAGCTGCTCATGCCAAATGCCTAGATTACCCCACTGAGCAGCTGGAATCAAAATCCAGCAATTAAACACAAATGCACAGAACACAACAACTTGAGTCCACCACGGAGTAAGAAACAAGCTTCCCATATTGCCCAAGTATCCGACATTAGACCAGTCAAAAGAAAGGTTGAGAAATCCCATGCCTCCGAAGCCTGAGCCAATGAAATTTGCATTCGCATTGTTTGGCGCTACCCAACAAAGGAACGCCAATGAGCCCATCATAGGAAAGATATATTCGGGGAGAAATTGCCATAGGAAGACGCCAAGCAGGGTTCCAAAGAACAGTAGCATTTGTCTTCTGGAAAGCGGGGACGGGGATTTTCTTTGTCGTGTTTGGGTCTCGAATAACGCGGCTTGACATAGACTAATTCATTAGCTCGTGCTTCGATCCAAGGAGGAAATAATACTTACGCCTGAAACCTGGTTCTGTTAACAAAGACAATCAGGAATTTGAGGCCGGTTAGAACTCACCATGGATATATGGGATCATAGATCAAGAATTGCCTGGCAAGAGCTGCATATGAATATCCCGTCCATACGATTGCTAACATATATAATATTGCTGCAGCTGGGTTTATTCTTTTGCCAAAGTAAAGTTCCGAGGACGCGATAGCCGTATAAGCAAGGTTGTAGGTAGCACCCGACGCAGCGGCAATAGTGACAAGAACATGTTCCTTGACACTAAAAGGTCCAGGATTCAAACTGAACCCCATCGTCGTGAAGGGAACTCGAATATACCAGGCTGGAAGAGTAGCTGCCAGCCATTCTCCAATATAATTGGCACCGATTTGCACAAAAAAGATAGAGTAAGGAGCGTATGTTGTCCGAAATTGATCCATTTGAGCGAGAAAGGCACCGGGTACAATAAAGATGACGATTAGGACAAAGTACCGGAATGTAATCGTGGGTAGTGTGGGATCATCAGTCAAGCTGACCACTCTTCGTACATGCCATGGTATATCCCTTAAAGCTGGATCCTCCTCTCCATCATGCAACTCCGTCTCTTGAATCACTTCTGTCGGAATACCCTTCTCGTTATCGAGATCGGAAGCTGGTACACTGGAGGATCCTTTAGATCCCTTTAATGTTGACTCTAGATCGTTGATGGATTCACTAGGAGCTTTGAGCTCGGTCGCATAGGGGACTTCCTCCATAACTTGCACCTCATGAATCTTTGGACCTCCTCGAAACTCCGCGGTATATAGGGCCATGTTGACCAGAGTCAAAGCCCAGATCGCTTTGTACGTCCAGCATCAATGGTGGGGCCCCATTATTGTAAAGGTAGACCCGTCTCGACGGTTTAGGGTAAAGGTATATCGTTGTTGACCCGGGATCGAGGGACTAGGTCTCGAACTTCTTCTCATCACAGCCCTATGATGGAACAAGTACGTTATACGATGTAAGACTGTCATCTGCAAATTCCAAAGTCCAGACCCGCGGGTGCTAAAACCTGGTATTATGTGATTTGCACTCATATCTGACCCATACTAGCTCCCCAGTTCCCTAATCCTTATTGATCTTGATCTCGCCTGTGCCACGCTTTACCCCCGCGAAAAGCACTGAATAAGGAAAGGTGGGCTGTTTGTCAGGATTTGATGACATGGATTTGCACGAAGCTCCGGACGTCCTCATTTGCTGGGCCGCTTTCAATCCTAGTCAGGAGCGTGTCAACCATGCAGGAGCTGAAGAACAATTTCTGGCGTGACGTTGGTCCCGACTCTGAAGGACGTTGTGTTACACGTGATAGTTGCCAAGATAGATCCCAGTAACCACAGAATAGCCTGAAATAATATAAATAGAATTGTGTTCCATTGAAGTGAAGAGCCTCAAGAACGTACTCAGTTGCAAAGGCACGAGACACACTCGAGTTGGAAAGAGACCGGAGCCAGTTTTACAATTTGCCTTCTGAATGGAAACTGTTCCGACAGGCAGGGTATTTGATAGAGAACACGGCATGGACAGATTCCAAATTGCAGATCCATATCTGGAATATTGGCGTGACTTGGGTGCGGGAGGCGTACTCAGCTTAGCGGTCAGACCGGCCTAAAAAGTTCCCACATGTCAATTCCCTGGATGTCCTCTCCCCTTCCCAAAAATAAAGCTTGTGAGATTGTGACTTTGTGATTGAGGAGCACTGGGCACACTGGTTTTATTCTGTTCTAACCCGTTTGTGCTCTTCTGCAACATCTCCCCCATTTCCATTGATTTTCCCCTCCCCCTCGCCCTCGCCCTCAGCTTTGCTTTGTCCATCAGTTTCTCGTTCCACCTCACCCCAACCCCTCACTCGACCGGCTCCCTCCCCTAATGGCTCGCTTGTACTTTCCCTAATCCAGTTTCCTTCATCATCAAAATATTGCGACACGTTATCTGCCGTGATCCAACCCCCACTACCTGGGAATGGTGGAGGCAAATCGCCAGACGAAGAGCCCCTAATCACACCAGGAAGACCACTGATACCTTCGTATCCCACGTTGCCTTCGAAAACAATTCTACCATCCTCCATATCCTTGTCTCCGTCTGCAGAGTCCGGGTTAAGGTTAGAGCATGTCGAAACGGCATTGAAAAGAGCCTGTGTTTCGGAGGGCGATGAGTCGCTATCGGAGGCATTCTGGACGAGGGTTATTTCAATAAAATCTTCTTCCTCGTCCTCCTCCGCCGCACCGTAAGGATCTGATAATTCCAACTGCATGTATAGGCCTTGTATTTGCTTGGAGGCGTCTGCCGGGTCTGGAAGCCTTTGGATGGCATGTAGCGAGATAGCAGGGTAGGGTATCGAAAGACCGATGGAAGTGACTTTGTTGAAGATTGTGAGATTTCTGCGCACATTGCATTGGTTAGTACAAGGCGCTGCCATGCATTGGACGAAAGGTGATTTACTCTGAACTGACGAAGACATCTACCGTTTCCACAGCTGTGCCAATCTCCGACTCTACATTCCCAGGTGCTGGACCATCTGCGAAGACAGGTAGCCTTTTTATTTGATCTCGAGGCGCTAATACACGCGCTCCAATTGCATGATAATGGAGGATGGGCTTCTCGGCGAAGAAGCTGGTTGGAGTTTGCGATTGATGGTCTGCGAGAGCCGTGAAAGAGTCGACAGAAAGCGTGTTATGTATAGTAGTTGGAGGCATGATGATAGATACAGGTAGTTTGAGAGAATGGGTGAGGGTTTAAGAAGCTCGAATACGGAGACTGTATTTGTATTGTAATGTGATGTGATGTGTTGTGTTGTGTTGGAGGAGCCTCGAGGATTTTCTGCGCAAGGCTGCTCTTTCCTTAGCGAAGGCTCGGTTCGGATTACGTCATAAGATCAGTCCCGATTGGCATTCCTCTTTTGTCTGCTGGATTCATGGTCATTCATTTTGCAATTAAGCTACAATCAAAATCATTGAATTGAGGGAGAGAGATATTATACATCATCTCAATCACCAAAATATCAGTACAATATGCCCACCATCATGAAGCTATCGTTGGCATTTTGATTTCAGTTTAACACTCCTTTCCAAGCACCAGCAGTACTTCTCTCACCACTTCTATGTCTTACTTCTCTTTTCTTACTCTCAAGTTAGGTAGTCCTATCTCCAAATCAGAAATCATTACGCATTGAAATTCCAATCCCTTCTATTACTTCTCCTTCACGTCCCGCTCCCTTCAATGTCTGGAAAAGAGCAAATCACACCTAGTCACCCAAGAGACTGGGTATCGTCTAAAGGCGTCCCTAGAAGGGATTTATTTCCTAATCTTCCTAACAAACTTCTATCATCCTTGAGGATCTCTATTCAACCTGGATTTGTTGCTAGTCGTGCACAAAATCCTCCTCAGCCTAAATCTCCTCCCTCCTTCGAAAGAAAGAAAGAACAAAGAGACAACCCCATTTTGCGTTCCAATGAGGAAAGCGAAGCATGACCAAAATTATCATCCAGCGTCTTCAACAAGAGGAACACCCCCCTCCAATAAGATCAGACGATACCACAAGCGTCCTCTTTCCAATTGCCCTTCTTCCCACCTCTTTTTTCCTCAAGATTCAGATTGAGAAATTTTGTTGGGCATCGCAATTTTGCAAACTAATTAATTCAACCGGTCGTAGCTTTCGTGCTGTCGATCCAACTTACTTCACTATACTTCTTCGACCATCTATAGCCTCCATTATTATAAATTATTAATCCTCCACCGCCTATGCGTACATCTCTATCTTCAATCATTTGGAAAGAGAGTTCTTTTCCCGGGGGGGTCACAATCTGTGTTCTCGGATAGAAAGAGCAGCGAGGAGAGCTACTAATGCTCCTATCAAGGATACTCCTAGAGAGTTGTTAAAATCTTTTCTAGGCGTGAAAAAGGGAAAGAAGGAAGAAATACCATGAGTATAAGACAAACACTTCACGTAAGCCTCTATAACCAGCTCTCCAAGACGTCCTTCTAGCGAACGAACATATTCTATATCCTCTAGGGATTTCTTGATGATCTGCAACGTCACACTAATTAGCCATCAACATTTACTATCCTGATGAAGGAATTCTCAAAGAAAGGACTTCACGAACCTCCTCCCTCCCCTCCCACCCTTCTAGCGCAACCCTCAACTCTTTCTTCGCCGTACTGCCCAAAATCGCCGCCGCCACACTCAATCCAGCCACCTGCCCAATATTACTACTTAAATACAGTCCTGAACTCGCAATGGCAACCTGACACGGTTTCACTCCCGCCGTCAAACCAGTGAATGAAGCAGATAAAGCGATGCCATTTCCGAAACCTCCAGGGATTATATAGAGCGATTCAAGGAAGGAGGTGTGGCCGTGCCAGCGGAGGAGGAGCAGGGTGTAACAGGTTGTGGAGGAAAGGGCGCCGAGGATTAGAATACTTTTGTAGTGTCCGGTACTATGAGTGAGTCGAGGATTAGTTGGTGGGAGGGAAGGAAGTGGAAAAGGGGGAGGGAAGGAGGGGGAATTACCGTCTGATGATGGAGCCAGAGAGGAGACCACCGATGGCGTTTCCGATGACAGAAGGCATGAGGTGTGCGCCTGCATTCGTGACTGATGCGTGGGCAGTGAGAGAAAAGTACATGGGTACTAACATCATCATCTATTCTCATTTCATCAGTATCTCCTTTTGCGCAGTAGACCCATTCAAACTAGAAGAAAAAACTAACCGCCATCTGCGCCCCAGATTGAAAGCCTAAATTGATATAACTCGTCACCACATCTCTATTCAACAGCAACCTCAACGGAAAAATTGGCTCCTTAGCCCAGAAACCCTCAACGAGCAAAAAACAATTGCCAGTGATGAGGGAAGCTGCAAGAAGTGATAAGAGTTTTGGATCAGTCCAAGAAACGCGGTTACCGCCCATATCGAGGACGAGAAGCCCGCAGACGATAGTTATGGAGAGGAGGAGTGCGCCGAGGAAGTCGATGCGTAGGAGTTTGGAGAGTTGAGTTTGTTTGAGTGGAAGAGTGGATGTAGATTGAGGGGTGATGTTGAGGTAAAAGATGACGAGTAGGAGGGCAAGGAGAGTGGGTGGACATTGGCCAAGGAAAGACCTGTTAATCATTAATACAGAATATGTTATGAAGAAATGGGGGGTATGAACCATCGCCAGCCAACTTGATCAGTCAAGTATCCTCCAATTGGACCGCCAAGACTCCTACCAGTGGTAGCGGCGATATTAACATAGCTTCGCCAGGATGCTACTTCTCGGATTGGGGCCATGTCTGAGGAGGAGAAGGAGGGTTAGTGAGACGTTTGGGGGAGTGGAGGAGACCATACATACCTGCAATGACGATGGATACTAGGCAGTGAATGCCGGCTCCTCCTACACCCGCAACGAGCCTTCCAACAACGACTGCTGGAAGGCTTTGGCCAAGTCCGCTGGGAAGTATTAGTTAATGTTGATGACAATGTCTTATGAACATCGACCGAGCAAAAAAGTTCTCCTTGTCACCACGCCAAGCTCCGCCCTTTCTCTTTCCTGGATCGATGAACTACACCACGGATCACTCTTTCATTCATCTCGATTTCCAAGATTGAATCATGAACATCCATCCTCTCTCTCTCCCTTCCCCCTGAAAAAGAACGCCCTCAACATACCTTATCGCACAACCCAGAACAAAGAACACATAAGAGACAACAATTGTACTCTTCCTCCCATAAATATCACTTAGCTTCCCATACTACACCCACTCACCGATTAGTTTCGGTTCATCCACCCATCCATCCACCCCTCCCATCTTCTTGTGGACATACCAAAGATTGGGTAGCACACATAGCTAACGTATAACTCGTGATCAGCCATCCTGCATTCCCTAAATCATCAAATTCACTACTAATAGTTCCGCTCGTGGCAAGAACGAGTGATCCGTCTGCATTGGCGATGAATACTCCTGTTTTGCATTAACACCTTCTCTCCTCACTAAGGTCACCTCCTCCCTTTGAGCAATCGCATATGACGAGAAAAGACGTTTCTGGTTGAAAAGAACGACGTTTTAAAAGAAAGAAAGAGAGAAGCAAAGAAAGAAACCCACCAAGCAAAAGAATAGAAATTACACCGGCAACATTCCTCCTCACTTCTCCTGTCGATGGACAATCCACACCTTCTCCGGCCACAGCAACAGCAGCCTCCAAATCATGTCCTCCTACCCCATACCCCGCAAAATCCTTCCCACCCTGTTTCAGCAACAACGGCGTGTATTCATCATCTTTCCCCTCTTCCCGCTCTATTTCCCCTTCGCCATCAACCTGCAGCAGCGTATTTGATTCCGATTCGCTACTCGAGTCTCTTATCTCACCATCGTCCATTATTGTTGGTGCGTCCGCTCGCTCCGGTGACAATTACAGTATTGTAACAGTAAAAGATATCAATCGATGGCGATATTGAAACTCAAATGATGTGATTCAGGAAATTGGAGGGGTGTGACTTCTTTTTCAATCTTTATAATAATGGCCCCTTCTCTCCTCCTCCTCCTCCTCGTCATCGAGTACAAGACTTTACCGCAGAACATATTGACCCACTTCAATCTCTTCTCTCCCCTCCCAATCCCAATTTAGTCCGGCACAGGCGCAAGGCAAGAGGGAGTTGAGAAAATCATGTGTACATGTGCATATGATAGATTTCTGTTGCTAGCCGCTTGGCCTTTCCATTGGTAGAAACCTACTTAAATCCCGCCACCAACGATCGGGAGCAGAATTTCACAAGGAGGCGAGATAGGAAGGAAAGGAAGTGCGGAGGGTAAGGTGGACGAAATGGGGATGAAGCTCTGCTGCAAAGCCAATCGGCATATCCAATGCCGTATCTTACATGCTGTATATTCCTTTTTTTTTTTCCCCCAGTAGGGTGATGATGATGATGATCAGGAAGAGAAGAAAAAGAAAAACCCATTGGCTTCCAAGGTTTCTTCACTCTGTCTTTCCCTGCTGTGGTTGGTGGGCGACTCCGGTAAAGGCGTTTTCCTTGTGATTGTGAGGAGGGGCAAAAAAGACCCTGTGGAATGAATGTATGCAAGAACGGCAGCCGCCGCATGAGAAAAAACCCCCCTGGCCAAGTAAATAGAGTAGTTAAGTATTCAGTGATCACTATCCCAAGATTACCGTCCAATTGAGATGCCCGGAATGACTATTATTACCCCGCCTTGGCCGCCTTATGGGAGGGGGAACAAGAACGGCCAGCTTGGCATGACCTCACGGGTGTTGTTTTACTGCAAGTCGTACATATTCTATCCCGACTTCACATTAAAATAGCCTGAATTCGGGATGGGATGTAACCCACCTCCTCGGCATGGGCCGTAAGCAGGCCGAGTCCTTGCTTGCCTGCTTTCCTTTTGGAGACGAGTGGGATGCCCCGTCAGACTACAAGTATTTAGATAACTTCGATTTAAGCACTAGGCTGCCTTTCCATCTAGCTCTTGTTTCTGAACGTGTTTCCTTAGCTTTTACATATAAATGAGGGGTAAAACTACTGTACTGTACAGTTTACGCAGCTAGCAATGGTTAAGGTTACATGACATGTCGTTTTGGGTGACCAAAAAAGCAGAAGTTGATATACCGTGCATGTGAATTAATATCCAATCTGTATGATGTATGTGATAGTATGTTAGTATCGAACCATTCATGCATGTATTGAGGGGTTGCGGCTCGTCTAGTGTTCTTTAATTCCTCCCCCTAGCCTTATCACCCGATTAAGCGAAGAATGCTTTCTTTTTATTAGCTTAGGGGTTCGTAGAATCAAGTAACAAAGTAGTTTATATTCGGAGCATTGAGAAGAATAAAATTCGACTCGAAAAATCTTATAGCATAACCAGTTCGGGGTGCTGGAATATTAATATGGCTAGCAACAGAAGAGGGGTAAAAGGCAAGAGCACATAAATATGTAAGCTCATGTCAGCCAAGCTCAACATGCCTAGAAATGTATTTGCTTCTCCTCACAGGATTGGAAGGAAATTTTTGAAATTCCAATTAAAGCAATGAAACAAATTTTCAAGTACAAAGTTATAAAATTCTAACACATAAAGGGAGTGACATGATCAAATCCCTAATTCTAGCTAGGATCATCAATTTATCCTCCCCAGAAAAAGAAAAACATCATACTCTCACCTCGAATACAAATGTCAACAATTCCTGGCGCCTGCACTCCTTCTCCTTCTCCCTCCCCTTCCTAAGCTTTTACCTCAGAAGCAGTAGGAGCGACATAAGGTGTCTCAGTAGGTCTCTCAGCCTGCGGTGTAATCCTCGCCAGATGTCTTCTCTCGCCCGTCCCCCAATCCGCCGTTGCGGAATGGATTGTTGCTCGATTCTGTGATTTTTCCTTGTTAGCCAGACGCTTCGAAAAGGAGGAATGGATGCGCGGAACCGGGACAGGCAGTGGTAGAGAGAAGGAGAATCTTACATCCCACGCAACAACAGTCTTTGGAGCCCACCTGACTCTCACTTGCCAATCGACGCTACGGGAGATATGAGCGAATAAAAATTGCAGTAGGTAATCCGATTCTTCTTTTTTAAGGCCCACAATAGATCTAGTAACTAGATGATTTCTCCTCATTAGCCATCTCTATTCCACTCGCTCGCCCAACACCCGCATAACGAGAAGGAAAAGAAAGAAAACAACTCACACCCAGGATTAACAAAAAGCGCCTTCTCCCCGGTCCCCGGATGTGTCCTCACAAGCGGATGTTCATTCTTGACCGGTTCCCTCCTCACCACACCACCTCTATCCCTACTATGCTGCGCCTGTTCAAACCCCGAATGAAGTGCTTTCAAGCCATGCAATCTCTCTTTCATCGGCTCACTCAACCGATTATACGCCTCCGCTTGATTCGCAAATAGCGTGTCTCCCCCAATCTCGGGACTATCGAAAATATACAAAAATGTAATGCCTGGCGTTTGAGCTTCATAGCTTACATCGCTATGCCAACTCACGCTCGAATTCCGATTACTTAAGTAATCATCAAGTTGATTCGGAGCTCCTCCTTGAGTATACCTATGTACGATATGGAACTCGGGGAATCCCTCGGGGGAACCAGAAGTAGGATGGATATGATGTCTCCCGAAATGAGCACCGAAATCAAGAGCTTGTTGGAGCGGCAAATCAGCGAAGTCTTGGTCTCGGAATGCAACGACTTTTCGTTGGGCCACGAGGAGTGCGAGTTGATCTTTTCCTGCGGAGGAGAGCGAGGAGATTTGGATACCGGAGACTTCGGAGCCGATGCTGGGTGTGAGTTTCTTGATGACTGTGCTGGAGAGAAGTAAGTCCGGGAAAGAGGCGTCGGCGAGGAGAGCTGGCTCGTTGTATTCGAACGGTTGGAGGGGAGGATACTTTTGTGTCGGGTTCCAAGTTGGGAGGTATACCAGGTACTTGGTAGGCAGTAGTTATTAATATTAATTGTATGCGAAATGGTGGAAAGAGGGAGAGAGAAATGGGGAATATACAGAAGCATCAGTTTTTCCACCCTCAATGTCGATTTGGCGTTTGACTTTAACTTCAGTAATGAGCTTTTCCTCGCGTTCGCTGCTTGCAGAGGGTGGTTTGACTTCGAGAGTAGGCTCTTCGACTTTGTTGTCTAGTACTAGGGCAGGTTCCAGTTCTTTGGTGAGAGAATTGAGCTTCTCTTGAGTGACAGCTGGTGCGTCTTCTGAAATCTGTTGAAATGAGGGTGCCATTGTGAATTGATGTTTGGGATACCGTTGTGGAGGTAGGGGACGACGAAGATGGATGATAGAAAAGCAGTTGAAGAGGGATGGCTGTTATATCTATACAGACAGCATTTGCTGCATGCTCTCCTGTAAGAATGACGGAATCCCAACCTAGAGCCGTGGAACTTCCAATCCCACGCCGGTCATGTCCCAAGAAGCATATCATGACCCCGCAAAACCCACACACCTCGATAGCGACATATACTTTCTGTCGTCCTTTGAAGCTCGAAACTGACCTCTTACCTTTCTCCGATAACGATTTTGGACCACATTGTTACATCCGATAGTTCGATGTGCCGGAAGTCGGCAACTGCCAAACTCACGGGATGAATTGGCTGCATTGATTGGGATCTGTGTTCGTTGTTGAACCGGTGGGTGGTGTTGTAGGGTTGTAAGATTAAGATGGTGTGCTGGTGAGGGGATATGGTGTTTGCGAATGGCGACTTGTCACGAGTTTTTTTTTTTGGTTACAAATCTGTGGTAACCTAAAGCTATTGGTAACAGGATCCCCTTCTTTGATCTACATTATATTTGAACCCGTGATGTCTAAACTCGAACAAGATAATAGTCGCTGCCCCAGCATAAACTCCAAAGCTTGAAACCCTCCAAGTATTCCATCTCCCAAGCTTGCAGCGCCTCAATTTTCCCTCTATCATAAGTAATCCCCATTCATTCATTCATTCTTAACCTTTACAAGCTTCGTAATAATCGTCCCATCACCCAAAACCTCTACTTCCTCCTCAACTCTATACCCATACCATTTTGGAAGCGCCACAAACTTCACATACCAATACAAGATACCAAACAAGATTCTATTCAAAATTAGCCACTTTCATCTATAAAGCACTAGTAATAAACTCGTAAATGTTCTAATTCCTTAGTACATTGAGCTTTGAATTTCCTTGTTATTTAAATTACTGGACTCTGACCATGGAAAGGAATTTAGACTATTGAAAGGTGGGTATAAACAAGTAGTCTTTTGATTATGGTCACCACTGATGTAGTAGTAAAGAAAAAAGAACTTACATTCCAATGCCCACAATAGCGTATGTAGCATAGAAGAATCCAACGTCGGCCTGTCCATCTTTAGGTGGGAAAAAGGGTGCTGCGATCAACGCGACACAAATCGCAATTCTAAGCCAAACTGCAGGGATCCACGCTTTGAAAGGTCGTTTCAAATCACTACGTCTATAGCGTAGCCAAAGGAGTCCGAATGAGGTTGCTAAAGCCCCAAATTGGCCTGGATATCCTTCGACATCAAGAATGAAATTGTAGACGTCACCACTTGGTGGGACGGCAATCACTAGGAAAGAAGCAATGTATGTTACGAGCATGCCACCAAGTGGGGCACCAAAGGGCTTCGATGAGGAGATGAGGTTAGCAAAAGGGAGAAACCCCTGCCGAGCGATTTCTTGATTGAGTCGTGCCTGGTGATAATTAGCAGGAGTCTCTTGAAATGAAAGAGCAAAACGAACATGACTAAAGGTGACGACCATAACATTTCCAAGCGCACTCATGGCAATAGCAAGTGGCAAAATAGTTCTACCGAAACTTTTCCCAAAGACTCGCTCAAAGAACAATGCTGCAATCAACTGCCCGCTTTCCTTGACTTCCTCGAGTGGTACAACCGAGAAATAAGCAAAATTGACCAGCAGGTAAAGCAGACAAGCAGTACCCAGTGCAGCGGGAGCGACTGTCTTCAGCGTCCTTACGGGATTCTTAACCTCATTCAGAACATTGTTCAAGTTCTGCAAGCCGGCATATGAATAAGAAACCTTAAACACAGCAGTAGCAAGAGTACCTAGTTGCCAATTCGAATCCTGCCACAAACCATGCCACGAGAACTGCGCTGATGGGAGATCCTTGCCTTCCACGTTAAAAAGCACCACATATATTCCCGTAAGTGCCATGAAAAGCACCAGTCCCACTTTGACCCAGCCCAGGAAATTCTGTATTCGAATTCCTGTTTTGAGAAAACATCCGTGTATTATTGTAACAACCGTAATTAAACCCAAGGCCAGTATTTTCTGTAGAAGTTCTGTTGGCTGAATCCCGAATGCGAATAATACGTATTCCCCAAAGACAATCGAATTGCTAGCCGTAAAGCCCAATACCACGGCTTGAACAGCTACTAACGTCGAGGCTAGGAACCTAGGGTGTCGATAGGTGAATTCTAGATAGACTTTCTCTCCTCCAGACCGGGGGAGCATACAGCCATATTCCAGAGAAACGATCATGGCGACCCATGCTATACCTGCGCCGCCTATCCATAGTAACATGGCCAAGCCGATACTGCCACTCGACTTGACGATCGCTCCTGGCGTTGCGAAAATGCCGCTGCCTATCACTCGCGAAATGACTAGGATGTAAGCACTGGTCCAGGAAAGCTGTCGGCCAAGGACTGCATGAGTTTCGGGGAGGACGACATCTTCGACGTGCCGAGAGGGTTTGACTGATGCTCCGCCATCGTCGGCAGAAGAAAGTGAGGAGGAGGGAGAGGAGGGAGAAGAGAGGAGTGGTTCTGAAGCCGAGTGGTCGACATGTATGGGATATGTGGAAGTCATGGTGACTGGCGCTTCATGCTTTCCGGGGAAGCTGTCTGTTTACGATAGCGATTTGTCTCTTTACGAGAGTGATTTGTCTGTGTTTTGATCAGTATGGGGGTGGGTGATCTTCTATGGGTATAAAGCATGTTTTAGATAGTGGGAGGCTTGACTTACCAATAGATTCCTTCTTATCTACGGCCTCGGAACCAATCTTACATGTTGACGTTGACGTCGGATTAATAATACAAAGGAGCGATGCTAAGAAGGCAAGCAGGCATGCAGTCACATTGGAATGATGGAAGGATGGGAAGCTGCAGCTCTCGGTCAGCTCGACAACGATCATTTGGAGACTGAACCACCTGCTAACCCAGATTATGTAGCCTTATGCCAGAAACTAAGCCAGAAATAGGAAATAATAATAATACAACCTTTCTACCAAGATATCAGCCAGTTGTTTTTTGCTGGTTATCGTTCCAATTTCAAAGCTGCAATTATCAGAAGTTCCAAACCAATACTCATCAATGATGCCATTGTTCGGACTGCGGACGAAGTGTTTCGACATTGTCTGTTCTCTAATCATTTGATAGGTTGATGCAGTGAATTCTCGCTTAAGCAGCCTTAGACCATCGAACCCCTGAATGGCGTGCTTGACGAACCAAAAGTAAGATGAAATACGCTAGGCCTCATGGGTGAATATGAAAACACCATGGAATAATTATGGGAATTTATATTGCTATGAACGGGATTATTTCGACTATTTCTTCTCTTCCGATCTTTTGACCTTTAAAGATAGTAGCTAATGCTAACTTCTAAGAGCTATCTAGGTGAAAAAACGCAGGTGTTTGTCTAGAAAGCTATGAGACTACGGTATGGTGAACTTCCTTCTATTGCAAGTGAATCAGGGGCTTCTACTGTTCTATGGATTTAGCCACAATCGTGCAGATGGCTGGCTATCAAAGTTACCTTAGCTAGTGATTAGTCACTTCAGTACCATGCCGATGGGGTGAACAATACATTAGGTGGATAGTTGTGAACTCAGTACTGGCAGGCGCTTCTTCAGCTGGCCATGTCTTGAAATACAGTTTCGGAACTAACCTACCTTCTCTTGACAATAACCCCTGCTAACAGTGGTATGCTGAATGGAAGTGTTGATAAGATGCGACGGCGATGAGAACCCATCAGCAACTTCGCAATAAGCCAATCGAAGGCTCATAAATCACTTCTCGGCTTCATCTCAAACCCTAGCCGCCACTTCTCGCTTTCTTTCGCTGAGGCACCCACCCCTTCTAGCGCTGATATCTGGTAAAACGGTTCTGCCAAGGAGTGTACCAATGCTCTCCCATCTCCCAGTAACTGCTACGAGCGTAGTATGACGGCTTTCCGTCTCTTTGGACAACTGACTTAGATGATGACAATATCCATTTGACAACACCATTCCCATGGAGCTGAAAACCGGGAAGCGACGGCGCCATGCTCGCTCCGTTGAGAATTTCATGCTCTTCACTGGATAACGGATGCTGTAGATCATTTTGGCACAGAATATTACATTTTGCAGCCAGAATTCAAAACTGTCGTGGCGGAATCTGACTCTTTCGCCAGCCATATAAGTGAATGAATGACCCCCACAGCTCGGCGACCGCTTCCCAATATAGAGGAAGCATGAAAAAGGGATTTCACACCCCAGATGACCATGTAATGTAGGCCTAATGTAATGTGAGCGACGGCGATCTCGAAGGGATTGTACGCTCAAGCTTTGAGATCGAAGTAATTCGAGCTATTCTTTTGCATGTGTACCTCGATCGCATGGACTCGATATGCTCTTCTGAGATGATCCGCACTGAAAAGGCGGCCTGTTGGCAGCCGATGGTTGGGTCGCTATGGTTACTCAAGATTTCATATTCTTTTTCAAATTCCACTCTTCCACTTCAGCTAAAAAATATGAACCGCTAGCATCACTCACCCCTTTACCAACCCCCACAGTCAAACCGGCCACTTCCCCCATATAGAAGCAGCATTACCAATAGATTCAGACTCGTAGCCTATCATGCAGTGCTATGCAAGGCCGGCTAGAGCGATCCTGAAGAAACCTTAAGCCGATGACCAGGGTATCAACTAGCCAGTGTGAAGTGGATTTGCTGGAAGACAATCAATCCTCTGGTCGTCCAGGCGCCATCAGCGCGGTCGATAGCTGTCTGAAAAACAGTCTCGCTCTTGCTGTATCTTGATTGGAGACTGGTCATCAAATTTGAAATTCAGACCGGCAGTAAAGGTAGCTCTGTAGCCCGACGAACATATCCGGGAGGAGGATTGCTAAATGTCTTCGAGCTAGATAGAAAATCTCTATCTAGGGTCATTTGAGTTCCATCTAGCTGCGGAACATAACTAGATTCTTTGCTGCAGATGTCTAAGATTTATTCATCTCCATACTGTAGTGTAGCCAAAATCCTCCAGACCAAACTTCCAGATTACTTACTTGAAAGTCTATCTCACTTTGCACACATGAAGAGGTCACAACTCCGTCCAGATATTGGCCCCCATGACTTCCCCATATTGCACGGGATATTCTCATCTGGTGATCCATGTCTCAAATCTTCAGTAGGCCGCTATAAGCCGTCGCCACACGTGACAAATATCCCAATGCATCTAGTCGTTATGATGGAAGGCGTGAATATAGCATAGAGAAACATGCGTCCCTTGCATCTATATCAGAATACTTCAAGATCTCCCTTCCGGGCTGACTAGTCTCTTCATGCCAAAGAAAGAAAAACCAAAAAATGAAGAATCTTTTGGCCAAATTCGAAATATTGAACCCTGAAAAAGCCAAGGGAAAATCAAAGGAACAAACCGCGGCCACCTACTAAGGAAAGGGAAGGAGGGATCGAGAATATAATACTGGAAAATGTGTGATAATAGAAACGCAGCGTTTGAAACAAAACTGTGGGGGGGAGATGTAGGACTTCCACTTAAAATGAAATTGACTCTAGAGGACCAGATTTTTGCGAGATCGCCGAGATACAATGGAATTGTTATAAAGCTTGTTAGCCATAGATGTACAGTACTGTAGTGATAGATAGATTGTCTCTTATATTATTATCAGGACTCCAACCATTGCTTCTGCGCGTAAAACGTATTTGAACCAGCAAACCTACAACCATACAACATATTACTAAAGTTAAATCCTTTATCTATCACCCCTAATCTTCAATCTCTAGCGCACGGAGTACAGACAAAGCACGTCCCTAACTTGCTACAGGCCCCGAAGATCTCACCTGCGGACTGGGCCTTCTTCAGGCCAGGGTTGATTCAATTCGGACCTAAACGAATCTTGCCACCCCCGCCGCCCATATGTATTTTCTCTCGGGACAACGAGGATAGACGGCAGGCATTCCGTGCTATTCATTGGTGAACCCAGAGACTACTTTGTCTCTGAAAATTGAAGCTTTCCGTTTTGGGAAAAAGGAGGCAACTTTAGTAAGAAAGAAAGATGATATATAAGGATCAATGTCTGTGAAAGGAGCTAAAGGTTGTGTTCTTTCAGATACTCAATGACGAAGTAATTTGAAGATACACTGGCTACAGCAATCGTAATACGCGATCCTTTATCCTCGTCACATTAGCCGTCACCCCATTGTATTCCCCCCACCTACCTATGCATCACTTCTACGCACAGCATCAAATACCCCCCACTACGACAATACTTTAGTAGTAAGATCTACCACTCACAAACTACTCATGTACATATATATATATATATAAACGCAACGCTCGCATCTAAGATGTCGTCAACTCTAGAATACTTCCATCCGCAACCGCAACCAATCTACCATCCAGCAACACTTATATATTTACAACAACCAGATTACGAAAACGAGATGACGACGGCGAGAGAGAGACAGAGGGAGAGAGAAAAAGAAGAAGCGTTGGAGTTGTTAGCTAATACGGCTGTGAATGGAGGAGCTTTAGACATGTATCAATATGAGGAGGATGAATGGGCCGGGAGAGGGGAGGAGGTTGTTGGCCAGAGTACGCTTAAATCCCTTTTTACTTGCTGTTGCTAGAAAATCTTTTCTCGTTTTTCAATCAAGAAAGGTTACGGTATGAATGGGGTTTGAAGAGAACGAAAGATAACAGCAAGTGCTCATTCAAGCCCCCCCTCGCTATCCGAGAAGAACGAACATCCTATGCCTCATCTATTCACGATCCATATCACAGCCTTCCTTCACTTCCAGAACGTTTCCTGTCCTTCCTAGCTTCCACGACACCAAAGCGCATTCCATCGGGCCAAGTCATGCACCATCCAGATTCAAGGATTCAAGGATGCCTCATCGCACATGTACGACCAGTAATCCGTATGCACAATGCACAATGCAGGTGCAGGTTCTCTTCTCAAGTGAGGCCTTCTGATCCTCCCCTCCTTGTCCAGCACGGATCGAGATTCCTTACGGTATTTTGTTTTCTTCCAATTATTATCACGGCATAACACGTGCTCTTCGTTCTTCTGTCCACACTCCTCCTCCCCCCCAGTAATGTCAGCTCTACTTGTTTAATTTGCTTTCCATTTCTTCCTCTTCTCCGGGGAAGCCATAGGCTTCTCCGTTTCGCCTTGTCTGGTCTTATAGCGGGGACATCTCTGCTACCTACGTGTTTATCATTTCTGCTTCTCTACACCTCCACCAGTTCCATTCTTCTATATATTCTGCACCTCTAAATTCCGTATATATGCATGCATCTCCTCTTTTACCTCAAACCCAAAATTAAACCAAAGCCAAAAAAAGGACACTCAACTAATCACCTTTGCTCTCGCACAAAATACAGCTTTATTAGAAGCCTTCCCACCCCTACTTTTTAATCCTTGGCGGGATCTGCATACAAACACACCTACTATACAAACCCATCCACAACCCCAAAACAGCATAGAAATGGCTCCTTCACAAACCCAAACACAAACGCAAACGCAAATTCTCTTCGAATCGCAAACACAAACAATGGCACAACATATACATCCTTCTCAATACTACCCTTCCTCATCACCGACTTCTCCGCCTGCCTCTTTACGGACGCAAACCCAAGCACAACAGTTGAACAATTTCCACCTTCCGCCATTCACGCATTTAGATACCACACGCACACAAACGCATACACATCACCATCCCCAAACCCTCCATCTACAAACCCAACAGCAACAGCAACAGCAAAACCACTACCAAGCCATCTCCGCTCCCTCCTCGCATCTCCTCCTTTCCCACCAACCTCCTTCAACAATCACCCAATACCCACCCCCATCCTCCGTCTCCCCTTCTCCCTCTACGCACTCTAATTCCCAGTCCCAAACCCATACGCCCCCTTCACCAGCAATAAAACGACTCCGCAACACCGCGGCCTCAGCCCGATTTCGCGCAAAGAAGAAACGTCGCGAAGCATCTCTCGAGCGCAACTCTAGAGAGAAGAGGGAGATTCTCAAGAGGTTGGAAGAGAGGATATTGGAGCTTGAGAGGGAGAATAGGTGGTTGAGAGATTTAGTGATGGAGACGGGACGGAAGGGGATGAGGGGGAGGGAGAGGGGGAAAGCAGGAGGGGAGGAAGATGGGGAGAATGGCAATGGAGAGAGTGGGGATAGGGAGGAGGAGGGAGAGGGGGAGAGTATTGAGGTTGATGGTGGTGGTGGGAGTGGGAGTGGGGAGAGTTGATTAACTGCAGTAGATGGAGAGGAAGGGAAATAAAGAAACGGAGATGGATACATCAAATCGGGGGGAGCTCTCAGTCCCTCCTTCACACCCCTCTTCTAATCTCTCACACTAGACAATAACAAGACAACGCAAGCAAGGATGAAAGGGTTATCATGCATAGTTATGGATTTTTTGGACAGCTCCACAGCATGAATAGTCGTCAAAACGGGGAAACTTTCGGTGCTGATCGGAGAAATTCTCGGAATCTGCAACGGGGAACAAGGAAAGCGGCCAAGCGCAGGGTCTGTGCTATGTTAGGAACTAGATGGAATCATAATTAGAGGGTTAACTTTGCATTTCAACCGATAGGTAATGTGATGGTTTACATAATCATGAAGGATAGTCAAGGAAACTATTCATAGACGATCGGAGCGGGTGGACATGTGCATTGCATCACTTGGCGCTACGGCCACGAGCATTGGTCTGATGTGGTCTGGGTAATTGTTAACTGTCTAATGAGAAGTTTTAATCCACGTAACTCCTCTGTTTGCATCTGTCTTAATTTCGCTATCTCTTGCGGTCTCTGTTTTGTTGTGCATTTTGTCAGCAAAAATACCTCTTACGTTTCCCATACGAATGATAGAAGACTTACGTGCTCAACCTTCTGGAAAGTAATTGCAACCCCTTATCATTATCCGCATCTCTGCTCGCTCTCTCCAACGCCTGCGCTCTCCCCTCCTCACTTTGTCTCGTAACTTCTTCATGACTAGGTGGCAGTCTCTCGTTCTGCAAATCAACCTTTCGCGCATCCTCAAAACTACTGATTGCATTCTTGATACCCTCTGCACCAAGCATCAATGTACCTGCTGGAAGTCTACCTCCCGAGGCTGTCTTCAATTCCGTAACTCTCTCGGACTCCTCACGCAATACTTGGAAGACTCGGGAAAGACGACCAATTGCGAGGATCTTGTTCTTGATTGCACGTCTCTTATACTCGATTGATTCAGGATCCATGGAATTTGCCGGTGGGGAAATGGGGCCTGGCGAGACGGTTGAGGGTGTTGCATCCTCTTTGAGTTCATCCTCTGAACAAGTACTGAGAATTGCGATGAGCATGTCAGTAATCTTCTCGCCAACGAACGGAAGGGACCAAGTGAAAACGTCCATGAAGTTTGGCAACCAATAAGGATGAGGAGTGCAGTTGAATTGTCGGATGTTCATGACGTTGTTTTCGTATTTCAGAACGGCGGCCTTGTTATTATAAACGTCAAGGTAATTAGGTGCTGAGAAAATAGTCATGACACTAGGGAAACCGGTGGTCCGAGTTTTTCGATACATCCGATAACCAGCATCTTGGGCTTCGTGTGCCCGAATGATGGAAAGAAGATTGTTCTTCTCCAAAAAGTTGCACGCAGCAGGGTATGAAAAGAAATACGAGCAACCTCGGACGTGATTATGAACGAAATATTCCGAGGTCTTCTCCTGGCCAAACTCCTCCAGGGGATCTGCCCAAAGGATATCGCACATCAAACCATGAGTAGGTGGCTCGCGGAATCGATCAATCTAATATTGTTAGCACTTCACAGAACAGCAGCCAAAATACATACAGATTTCAAATCATCCAGGGTATGTAATTCCGGGCTCAGTCCACCATGAATGCACAAGAATTGCTTATTCATCACTGCAGCTAAAGGCAAAGCGCAGAACGAATCCATGCAAGCCTCATAAATTCTCTCTGAATACTTGTGCTTGCATTCAAGCTTGAATGTAAAGTAGTCCGTCAAATGCCTGCACTCGTGATTGCCTCGAAGAAGCCATAATGTGTTCGGGTACCAGATCTTTAGTGACCATAGATAAAGCACACATTCGATGCTGAAATATCCTCGATCGACATAATCTCCTAAGAACAGATATCTCGTTTCCGCCGGATCTCCACCAACCTCAAAGAGTTTCATTAGATCATAATATTGCCCATGTACATCACCGCAGACCGTAATGGGAGCGTCCATTTCTAGAAGATTTGGTTCTTGTTTCAAAACTTTGGTTCCTTCTTCAATAATAAAGAGAGCTTGATCTTCAGTCAAGCGACCTTCCCTATAGAAATGTTGTTTCAAGAATTGTAGATTGGGCTTGGAGGGATCTTGAGGGGAGAAGAATTGGGCGTCTGTCGGTGGGTGCATTGCTGGCGCTTGCACGTCTACAGGCGGAAAGAATTAGCAGACGGTTTGGGAAGAGATAGAGGGAGGAAGCAAATATGAAGCGGGGGAAGACTACCTTTGCACACTCGCTCCATCGTGCTGACTTGACTTCCATCTTCCATCGTATGTAGGGTGAAATCGATTTCAGGAACGGGCTTCTTTTGATGAATGGCACGTAGAGCATTGTCGACCTGGATTCTATTCTCCATGGCTGCTGGCACGAGGGGGGTCTGCGGGGTCTTGGGTTGCTCGTCGTCGTCCATAATTTCGAACAGGCTTTGGAGGGTGTGACGGTGTTGGTGTAGCGGATCTCAGTCGCAGATGGATTTTGAAAAATGGCACGTTGGATTTGGGAAGTATAGGGGATTGTGTTATTAGGGGCTGCAAAGTTGAGTTGAGCTTATGAAGCACACGCGCAGGTCGTAGGCGGCAGCGTACAAAATACGTAGGTGAGTGATAAATGATGTCGTGCTATCAGCATGCAGAGGCCAAAAAAAAACAAATACCAAGGTCATTCAGTCGTGAAAGGCGAAGATGCGCTTTGGTTATTGAACGTTGTTCATTGTAAGGCTGAAGGGGGAAGCAAGGAATGAATTTTGAGGGGGAAAGCGCAGATCGATGGATAGAAGTTGAGATGATTTCGTCTGGTCTCGCCGCTAGCGAAGGCGGGGCGGCCATTGGATGGGATTGACATTAACATCTGGAACAAACAATCAGCACTTAATTAACTTGAAATACAATTACCTATTTATTGTTCAGTCTTTCGATTATCGAGGAAATAATAATCGATTGGGTTCATCAGCTTCGAGTCAACGAGAACATTACCACATCGGACACCTTGGACTTACCACTGAATCTCTGAATACAATCACCAGCCTCGCAGCTACTTCCCGAGGCACTCCAACCAAGGCAAGAGGTCACGGATACAATTAGTACGAAGGACAGTCTTCCTAAATCAGGTGTTTGGAGGAGAATTTCATCAGGATTCGAGGGTTAAACATCGGATCTTCCACCACAATGAATGACAATCGTATGAACTTGGACCTCGGCATTTCTATCTCTACCTAGCTAATACTTCATAGGCACCCACCCTCTCTTGACCCAAGTGCCTCTGACAGTCTCACCATTTGTATCTCTTCCTACATCTACAACTCTCCCGTATACATACAAAACTCTCCCATCAACATTACCACAATCATCTACGGGTACACCGGCTTCTTCCGCAGAAGAGAAAGCCCAATATGTAGTCTCAGCATCTGGACACGCAGCACATCCAGACGAGATACTCGCCTCCTGCGAAGCATTACAAGCATACATTCAAAAAGTCCAAGATGATGCAGATAAAGAGCTGAAATTATGGGAAGATGGCATAGCGGCTCGGGAATTGGCAGAGAAGCGTAGGGTAGCTCCGGGATGGCTTGATAGTGATGCAAGAATATTAGAACCAGAGAAGAGGGTATCCGGACAATTGCAAGCAGGCAGATCAGGGAATTTGATGGATGTGGGCGTATCAGGTGTTGATGCATCGAATCTGCAACATACACCTGTGGTTGCTCCTAATGGAGAGGGCGATGAGCTTGATAGAGCATTTGGTGGGCTTGGGCTGAATAATTTATGACAACCACAATTGGTATTAATTGACAAACCTTTTCACTATTCTCCCTTGTCTTGTATTGCATTTGATCGACGAAGAGGTCAAAATAAAGTTGAGCCCATTCCAGTCCCACCAGAGCTGCCAGACAACCGAGCCGAGCAAGGAATTTAAATCAACTCAGTCTTTGCCTTGAAAAAGCTTACCTTTGTCCTAGTAAGCAACAGAATGCCTCCCCGATTACCACGGGCCGCAATTCGATCTATCAAGCTTCCTCGACGAATAATTAATATCTCAAATGAACAAATATGTCCAATATGTTCCATTTCCCAGCTCTCGAAGCGCCCCAGAAGCAAGCGTCCCCAGCAACTGCAAAACCAACCACGAACACGACATCGATCGAGCGAAGCCGGTGCTGAGGGGATCGATTCACCTTCTAAGCCTACAGCTCAAGCGGCCCGAAACAACCTCCGCGATGCATTACACGAGCTCCAGAAACATGCAGCAAGCTATGTAAACGTATCAAGATTACAACTTGCGCAGCGGGGTTTGGAGCAGATTCCCGGGAAGGAAACAATCAGAATCGCAATTCTAGGAAATCCAGATGGAGGGACATCGCTGAAAAAGGCAAAAGAGCTTCTGCGATTGATGCTGGCAGATCCATTGAAGCCAGAGGAGGAATGGGAGCGGATCTTGACGAATGATCAGCCGGGGAGCAAACCTTTATTAATCAGGGTTGGACATAATGGTAATGAAGAGTCGGGACAAGCTGGGAGACTACTGCAAGAGCTGAATGTTTTGTCACCGATGTTGAATGGGCATAAGTTGGAGATATTGGTCTTGGAGGCGGACCCTTTACACGGAGACCAAAGTGCGGCGAGATTCCTGGTACCTATAATGGAAATACCTACTTCAAGCACGGGGAGGTATACACCAGTCACAACTCCGGTTCATAAAGCTATCGTTGTTGCGGATGGAATCCAGGGAGCTGCTGCTTTACTTCGCTACAGCCTTGATCGAGATCAAGACGTTATTGGGTCCGCAGCAGATTTCAACATATCTGCTGAGAATACACCGCCAGATCTTCCATTTCAGCTGATCAATCTTGCATCGGGCACTAAAGCCTTGGCATTATTCCGGAAAAGTCTTGACAACGCCCTCGCCTACGAAACTGGCTGGTTTGCCAGCGGTCTTCCAATTGTCATTCAATGGATTGTGGCAGGGACGGCTCCTACTGATGGAGAGATGAAGTGGCCATTGCGGAAACTGATCAGCTCTATTCTTAGAGATGCAAATGCGAATACTGACAAAGACCAAGCAGATAGGTTGGCAAAATTACTGACATCCAGAGTCTCGACAACACATCTAGACTCGTTACAAGCTGGGCTTTCAGAATGGGCTGAGAGAGCACATACAGAACTTCGTGATCAACTTGATATGGCTTTTGCTGGACATAGATGGCATAAGCTGGGTTGGTGGAAATTATTTTGGAGGGTAGACGACGTCTCAATGATCACGACGGATATTTTGAATAGGAGATTCTTGCCGAGTGCTGAAAGAGAGGTTATTTATCTTGCTGGGAGAATTGCTGAATCGGGCATTTTCAAGTCTGAGCAACCTAACTTTCAGGGACATTGGGCATACACCCCTATCACACAGGAATTCCCTGAGGGCTTTCCTCCACCTCCAAGAATCCAGGACTTGATTGAACCTAGTTTCAAGGATAATCTACCAACCAGAATTGTGGAACAATTCTGGCCAGTTCATATTCCTGCACACCGAGCTCTGCTATCAGATACCACGATTCCAGCACTACAAGCTTTGGCACAAAAGCTTGTATTCCAGACCTTATCCACTTCTTCACTCACATCTGCTCTTGCAGGGCTTATGTATGTTTCTACATTATCCACTACTCTCTACGAAGCTGGAGCTGTTGCTGCTTTGGGCATTGTATGGAGTTTAAGAAGGATGCAAAATAAATGGGAGACTGCACGGAGTTTCTGGGAAGGTGAAGTTAGGGAAGAAGGTAGGAAAGCTCTTAGGGAAGTTGAAGCTGTGATTGGGAAGGTGATTGTGGAGGCAAAATCAAGGCCTGTAGAGTTAGATGCGGACACAGCTGCAGAGATTAGCAAAGCGAAGGATGCTATCATGAGAACAGAGGATGCCCTTGCATCATGTA
Source organism: Chlorencoelia australis (assembly GCA_003988815.1). Lineage (NCBI taxonomy): Eukaryota > Fungi > Ascomycota > Leotiomycetes > Helotiales > Cenangiaceae > Chlorencoelia > Chlorencoelia australis. Next base: position 129,450 of record QYAN01000007.1, read on the forward strand.
ATTAGTGTAGGATAGATACTACTTGTAAGATATGAATAATTCCACACCAATTTTACACATTCAGAACAATCATCTGTATAAAAATACCTGCAACTTAGAAAGCACTCGAGTCAGAAAAGAAAGAGAGCGAAGCACATCACGTGCATTCTAAACCTCAGGCATAATTAAAAAGGGAAGGCAATAAAGTTTTGAAAAAGGTTGCAAGCGTCATACCTTAAAATCCTATGTCATTATAAAATACCCCGTTCCATTCCTTTTTCAAACCAACTTGTTCAAACATATCTGCTAATTCAATCATCTATTTCCTTTGTCAAGGTGTCAATCTGGCAGTCTGGTCGTCATCAATTTCAATACAAGCAGTATGGCTACACCTACAGAAGATATCTCGGATCTGAAAACAGCAACTGCGAAAACAGATTCAGAACTCACTCCACCTCCTTCGACTATTACCAATCGAGATGCAGGTGGTGCGGCGACTTCTCCTGATCAAGGAATTTCTGGTGAAGATGAGATCAGTCTAGAGGGGGGATCTGCAGACAAAGCCGAAGTTATCACATCAAATAATGATGAGAACTGGATAAAAGCACACAATGGCGTGAACGAGCTATCAGGACTTGAAAGAACTGCAGCGGCACCACCACTACCATCCGAACCTCTCCCTCCACTCCCAGCTAAGCTTTCTTCTGCTGCATCTGCAGAAGACGACGGCTGGGCTCCTGTCTGGGAAGAAACGGTTCAAGCTTTCTACTTCTATAATCGCTTCACTGGCGCAACACAATGGGATAACCCCCGAGTACCTGAAGCTTCACAACCTACTCCACCGGGTATTACATCTCCCCTTAGTAGCAGTATTCATACAGAAGCCTCACCTGCGGTCTCCGTCCTTCGGCCCGCAGGAGGCTATGATCCCACAATCCACGGCGACTATGATCCTACAGCCTGGTACGCACAACCGGCGGTCGCCGAAAGCGAATCCCCGAATCCCTTGGCCGATCCTGCGACGGCATATACAGCAACAGGGGCATTCAATCGCTTCACGGGACGCTGGCAAGCGGCAGATGTAAACCCCGAGAATTTCAACGATGAGAATAAGAGTAAGAGGCAGATGAATGCGTTCTTTGATGTTGATGCTGCGGCGAATAGTCATGATGGGCGGAGTCTAAAGGCTGAGAGGAGTGGGAAGAAATTGTCTAAGGCAGAATTAAAACGGGTGAAGGATAAGAAGATCGCGAAGAAGAAAGAGAAGCAAAGAGCTTGGTTGCTAGACTAAGAGAGGGGCTGAGGGAGGAGAGGGAGAGAGAGACAGATAAAAGTTGATACCATGGGTTTGAGGGATTGGCGTTATTATTGGATTGGCAGCATGGTCTTGGCAGGCAGTCTTTAATGTAGGAGTTTTGTCAAAGGATGGATTGTTGATGCACATAAGAATTGGCGAGCAACCAAATCATTGGCCTTTATTCTCTCGAGAACTTCAGAGATGGTGGTGGTGTTCCTTAGCTGTCTACCAAAAGCAGGAAAAACGACGAACAAACAATAGTTTGTCCATCCCCAACCGGAAAGTTGTATTAAGAACCCGAACAACTATTTGAAACCGCTCTATTCCTTCATTGCAATGGAAATTATGTGCATTGCCACTATCCAACTACAGATCTGCTACATATCCCATCCCACCCCTCTCTCTATCCATACCAAATGCTCCCAAATACCACCAACCTCCACCAACAAAAACAATCATTTCCGCCTCCTCCCCCGAACAATCATTTCATTTCAATCCATCTTCTCCCCACTATTTTTCTCCTTCCCATCTTCAAAACCCCCCACACCAGCAACAAGAATCGTCTGACCCAAAATATCATGCGTTGCATCCCACGCGGCCACTTCCTCCAAAGGAACTTTCACCAACCGATGAGTCTTAGCCGTCTCACCCGGAAGAACTATTAATTCTTGTTTGATTTGGTATTTTCCGAAATAGGGGAGGATGTAAATCCATAACGTGTAGTAGGAGCCACAGATTGCCAAGCTGATTTTTTTTAGCCGTTAGCGAGACCGAAAAGGGGGGAAGGGAAATGGGGACTTACATTCCAAGACCAACAACGCAATAAGTGGCATACCAAAAAGTTACATCGCCACCATCGCGTCCTCCCGGAGGCGGATACCATGGCATAACGAGGAGGAAGACATTTACTGCTAGACTGAATAAGATTGCGACATTCCAAGTTCGGAATTCGGTTGCCGGAACTGTTTGATGATGGTTAGTGTATCAGTATTTACCTGGTTTGAAATGTTTTGAGTGAATAACTGAGGTGTTTTAAGGAAGAGGAGTGCTTTTGGAAGAAAAAATAAACAGCAGGAGCGGTAAGTGAAAAAAAAAAAAAACTTATAAACATACTCCCCAACTGCTTTCTCTGCCTCCTAATTAAAATTATTCCAAAAGTCGTAGCGAAAAAAAAAACATTCGCCGGATAACTCTGCAAGTCCACGATGAAATTAAACGCATCACCCGCCGGCGGCGCTAAAATCATTAATACTGTAAGACCCCATTTCAATCCGTAAGCAGCGAGAGGGGTTCCGAAAGGTTTCGTGGAAGCCCAGATTTTGGGATAGGGAAGGACTCCTTGCCGACCAATTTCCCGGATGATGCGTGAAGAGCCAATAATCACGCTGGTTATGTTGCCGTATGCGGAGAGGGCGACGAGAAAGCTGAGGGCCCGGGAAGCGTGCTCGTTTCCGAAGACGGCTTTGAAGAATTGCGAAGCGGCGAGGACACTGGATGTTTTGAGGGTAGCTTTGGGGACTGTCGTTACGGAAAGGGGTTAGTGGAGGGAGGTGAGGTGGGGAAGTTGAAAGGGGAAGGGGTGGAGGATGAGAAAAGGAATGTACCGGCGGCAAAGTAGGCAATGTTACAGAGTATGTAGAGGATAGTTACAGCGAGGAGGGAAGCAGGTCCAGCACGCTTGATGGTTCTAATCGGACTCTATGGTTAGATCAGCTAAGGTGAACTTGGAAATTTGTAAGAGTAAGACTACGAACCTTGACTTCGGCAACCACGTTGAAAGCGTTGGTGTAGCCAGCATAAGCAAAGTTAACTTTGACGAGAGCATTTGCAAGCCCGTAGCCATTACCCGTTGTACCGGAGAAGGAATCTTGAAAGTTTGCATGGGAGTTTTTGACTCTGGTATGTCCGCCTAGGACTACGAGACCAGTAATACTGATACCGTAGGGGAATTAGCTTGGTTCTGTGGATCCTTCTAGGCACATTTTATACATACAATACCAAGGTGATGACTTTGACTACACCGATCACATTCGAGATGCGTAGTGAGAGCCGGGTACTGAAAATAACCACTAGAAGTGTTAAGAATGATAGTGGGAGAAAGTCAGAGCGGAGACTTACAAAGAATGACGAAAGTCATGCAACCTACAGCTAGACCTTTAAGTTCCCATGCAGTAGGAGTATATCCGCCAGTGGCAAACAGATAATTAGCCATAACTAGTTTATATATCAGCGTGATGGATTCAGAATGCGATTTCGAATCGACTCACCAATAGCATTACTACTGCTGAATGACAGTAATACTGATTGCACAGCAAAAGTAGTAGGAAGTAGATATTTCGGTCTCGGGTAGGCTTGCTCGAGATAGACTACTTCTGCTCCCGACCGATTGGGGAAGAAGCTTAGAAGTTCAATATAGACGGCCAACTGAGCTGCAGCGATGACGGATCCAATGGCCCAAAAGATCATGCTTAATCCCACAGATCCAACTCCTTTCAGGATTGAAGCAGCTGTTGATAAGATTAGTGATGGGTTAGGAAATTGAGGATAGAAGTGAGCGTTACGCGTTGAGAAGACTCCCGTGCCAATCATCTGACCAATATTGAGAAAAACCGTCGTAAACCATGTAACTTGCAACCCCAAGGGAGAAATATTCTCCACTGGCGCTCCAGAGGCTTCTTGGTAGGTAGGTGATGAATCATTGTCCCCGTATTCATGAACATATTCGAGATTACCAAGCTCTTTAACACTCGTCGTTGCAGCCGGATCCCGGGATGCATACACATGCGGCTCTTTCGAATCAGTTGCCATAATGATGACTATTTCCAACTGTACTTAAGATAGGAAGCCCGAAGAAAGATATTGCACATCGTGGGATATCGGGCATTATAGGATAAACAGACATTGCTATCTTTATGTTACATTGACATCGAAGAACGGGAGCCGAGAAGCATTCGTGCATTGCGGCAACTATTGCACGATACCACGAAAATAGCATGCAAACCCGCACTGTAGCACGTTTCTCGACTGGTTGGAATATATTTCCCATATCACCTTCCTATCTAGACATAGAAAGCATATCAATCAAAGTGAACCTCGGAGCTGCCGATATGTCGTGACGAGGTTGATAACGCTTAAAAATTATATATGCCTGTAAGCTCGTCATTTGTTGCTTGTATGTCGTAGCTCTTATTGAAACGGAATTGGATGGGCTACCCCGGATAGGATAAACTACACCCTGGTACATGCATATGGGGAAGCACATGTTTCTAAAATCATGAAACGGAAATGAAATTTAGAAACGAAAAGAGGGGGGAGGGGGAATATTAAAAGCAGAGATTGACAAGCCAATCTTCGTTTTGAAGATTTGGCTTTTAGATAAATTCAAATATAGACAAGAACTCGATGCCTTTAAAACTCAAACAATTTCATTTGAACATATGTGTTGAAGATAGAATAGAACAGACCTACTTAACCTTGGGCAGGTCTTCAATTGATAAACTTTAGAGTGACCGATAAGTCAGTAAGTCAATGATTAAGTGAACTATTTTCTAGCTACTTACTAATAAAAAAGAAAAAATTAAATGACTTGCTAATGCACTAGTTATTCCAAATCTAAGAGATGACTTTTCAATGTAAACCATCACTACCAGACAGCTGTAGAAGACCACCTTCGCTCTTCTAAAGCCAGATTTCTCCTCCTTCATCCAAAAAACGTGTAGTTCGTAGGTGCTTTTCGGCATTATTGAGAGTATTGGCGTTAAAGTGAAAGGGGAGGTATCCAAGAAATAGCGTATTAGATGAAGGGGTTGTGATGATTATTGTAGCCTTATAGCCTATAATCTTAGGCGTCCTTCGCTATCAAATCCCTCAAAATTACCAGAATTATTAAAAATTAGCCATTAACTTATCAGCCACTGGTCAATCCAGAATTTTTAGATCGAGCTACTTAGATCTTTTTAAATGTTCACTTAATTCATCCTAATCAGTTCACTTATTATTTAGCCACTTTTGTTAATAATAGCTCATGAAGTTCTAGAAGAGAACTGTAAATTTACGCTTTGCCCGCCCCTCCTCGAATTTTTGGCTCAAGTGGAAACACCTGTTCCTCAGGCGTTACGTCTTTGTAAAGCGCGTCCCAGCGATCTTTCAATGCATCAGGTGTCTTCCAAGCCAATTCAGGGTCTCTCAACCAAAGTCGAAGAAGATGTCTCCTTTGGAGCGGGTCAGTTATCTCCCGGGGTTCTCTCGGAAAATTGGAAGACTTACTCTTTCCCAGGCGCATCCGTAAATCCATCTCTCGCATGAAAAATGCTCAAGTTATTCACATATTGAACATCGCCTTTCTGGAAATCTAGCGTGAGACTGAATCGATCGGCGAGGAAATGAAGAGCATCAAGGGCTTCAGCTTGTGACTCGGTTATGGGTGGGATATCGAGACTCCGGGGGAGATTGAGAAAGCCAGTGAATGACCTACGAGCATATTGGATAATCACTCTTTCGGGAGATGTAGAACTAGCTGGCTCATGGAAAAGAAGAGGTCGTAAAGTGTAGGGCCTTGTTTTATCCCCGAATCTATCTATGTCAGCCATGTCACTTTGTATAACGGCAAAGACTTACCCATCAAATGTCCAATCCTCAGAAAGTATTTTTATCAAATCCGGTCTTGCTTTCGCTAATTCATTATAAACCCTCCAGCTACTAGCTAACTTGCTCTCCCCGCCACTAGCAGCAGTATTCAACGCAAACAAAGAGACAATATCTCCAGCATCAGTCTTGCTTATCCGTCGTATAAGCCGGAGCTCCAATCTGACCGGCAACAGATGTCTGACTGAGATCTTTGATATGATTCAGCATCTGAGATTGCTGAACCCCATCGATGATTTTCTTGTCCTGACGACCTCGAATGCTTCCAATGTATGAGGAAACTCCGGTGTAAATAATGATATTTTCTTCTACGGAATATCGGTCAACCTGTAATCCTCGGAGGACGAAAAATCCTCGGCCGTTTTGCAAGACTTGAGCTTCTTTTCGGAGAAGAGGGGATAGTTTTGGGAGAGGGAATGTTGTCTGATCGAGATAGCCAAGAGGTATGTTCAGAGCTAAGGGATCATTTAATGACAGTCTCATTTGAATCAGTGTATAAGATCATCATACTTTTGAAATGCAGTAAAGCTGCATGAATTTCAGCAAGATGGGCCTCATTCAATGAAAAAGTCCATTCTTTCTCATCTATAAAATCCTTTCCTTCCCAGACCAGACCTCCGGTGAGTTGAGTGGGAAATCCAGCTGGAAGACTGGTCACCGGGGGTAGTTGCGCCTTCACACGTTCTGTTCGTAATTGGTAATTCTTAAAGTCGGGGTGATATGAGATATCTGGCTGTCCTGGAGGTCGCTGTGTGAGGGCCATTGTGTAAGTAGTTTTTCCTTTAGGGGCCCAAATGATTAAGATTTTGATGTAAGGTTGTGGAAGGAAACTTAATTGATTGTTCTTTGTCAGCCTTGTGTATTTGTCTTGATGATGTAGAAGGGTGCGGAAATGGCGTGCTCCTAGGTGATCGGCATTTGAAGTGAGGGTTTCGGTGCAACGTTCTGCCCTCCCCTTTTCCCCACATCGCTAAGTAGCGAGTTCCCCTATGTTATTACTATCATCAACGGGTTGGGCATTAAATCAGAGAGAGAAAGGGGCTCTTCGAAATAGTGGCGAGACATTTCTGCGCGTTTGAAATGATCTAGATGGTAAAGAAGTAGCCCATTCCTAAGCCATAACCTTTGTATTTCCAGAGATAGCGGTTGCATAGTGAACTTAAAGCCACCGCACTATCGACGAGACTGTAACGACGATTAGTCTTGATGAGCGGCGGTAGTGTTCAGACATTACATACGTGAACGAATTCAGTCTCTGCATTGGCTTGAAAGTCTCAACAATCATCGAAGCATAACCACTGTTCATATCAATAGTATAGCCTGATCGGGACTAGCTAAGAACATGTATACCTCTAAAACGAACTTCAACGCGAAAATTCTTACCATATTCGAGAAAGCTATCTTCATCTATGATCTTGGACTATGACCACGACGTAGCTGGAGAGTGTGGCACTCATGCGAGCAGCTCGACAAACGCTAGATGATCCTACGAGGGTGAGTGGATAACTAGCCTTTTTGACCGTCCGCAGAGCTTCGAGCTTGAAGAAATCAAGTACGGGCATTTCTCTCCTATCAATTTTCAGACCTGCAGATTGATTATTAGTACGAAGCTAAGATGAATTAGTAAATCGAGCAAATAAACCCCAAACCCTTTTTATGCCGCTTTTGATGATCTTCAATTAGAGCGATAAGTTCACCGAAGACCGCTGAGCCAAATGCCTAATCTTTCACAAGGGAGATCGAGAGACGAAATTTTAACCAGTAACCGTTCCACTGTCTTCTTCAAACTTAATTCGTTTCATGGCTACCAAACTTCACCATGTCAAAAAAAAAGGTGACAAGAACTTCCGATCAAACCGGCTAGTCTGATTGGACAACTGGAGTTCCGACTCGGATTCGTACTTCTAGCTAGCTAAATGGAGAAATGTTGAGTTGAAAGTACCAGATAAAGATGTAGAGAAGATTCAAGGGGATGTAGACAATCCATTAAAAAAACCAACGAAAATTTAATATTCGAAAGAGGAGTTAGGCAAGCTTGAAGCGCAAAGAACGAAACTGGGGAGAGAACTCGATCGTAATGTAGGAGACATGATTGGCTGAATTTGGTTCAAGGTCAAAAGATGCAAAGCTGGATAAGGAGAGCAAGTAAGCTTTGGATCTTGTTAGTCTAGTCTGCATTATATTATACGCTATGATCTGCGCAAAGGACCTTTCCCCAAAATGTAAAATCATTTTGCATCCTTGCATAGGCTTTCAAATAAGATTGAGAATTAACTGACTGAAGAAAGAGGAGGTTCCTTTTTTGTGCGACAAACACACACATCATACATGATACATTTGGTCCCGCTTTGCTAGAACATTTCCAGAATATCTAGTCCAATAAACTACTCGACAAGCTACAACAATTTGTTGAGGTACGGCGAGAAAAAGAAGCAATCAAGCCGATAATCTAAACGACGCCGTGCTGAACGCGTCGTGGCTGTGACAGTCCGCCGAGGGAAATCTTCAAGCGCCCATCTGCGAAACATACGACTGAGGCTTATCATAACGCTCCTCCTGTGGAGCCCCCACATATGCCAAAGGCACCTCTTGCTCTAGACTTTGTCCCTGCAGTTGAGATCCTACAAATGTTCCGTACTTGATCTCCCTGAAAGCCTTCTTGATGTGTCGAGTCTGAACGCCCACATAGCAGTACATTGCAACGACAATCAATTCCGGAATGGCACTCATGATATACTTGATCGCAGTCGAGGTGGAGAAGGTAGAATTGCTGTGACCGTGGATCTCAAGAGTGAAGCTGATTACCCCATAGATCAGTCGCACAGCAACGAAAGGTAGAGCAGCACGGACCGCATAAAGTAACTGCATTATCAATCAGCAAAACCCAATTAACTTCGTAGTGTTAATGCACTAACCAAGGTGCCGTCCCTCAAAGCTGGTGAATTTGACTCCGTTTGACTTCCTGTCAAGGAAAACGCCGTCCAGACCACTAGAACGGCGTATGTAATCACCAGTATAGCCAAGCCAATCTCCATGAGGTGCTTATTTCCTGATGTCAATTTATGATTTACCAAGGCCACGATTCCGATGACGATAAAAACCATGGCGAGGCTTGCGAGACCATGGAAATTGATCACAAAGCACCATTCTTTTACTCGGTTGAGTTTAGGGTGACGGGCTTGTCTCCTGTGGAATTCCTTAGATCATAATTGACAGCAAAAGCGAAGAGAGCTTACGCTTCGTGTAAAATTCCTGCACTCCCAAGAAGTAGTGGTGCGAGCCCAATGCTATTAATGATAGTTCCCGCCATGCTTTGGGGGCCGTATTTGAGTATCAAGATGTTCCCTACGACTCGAAGCAAGCAAAGTACTTGAATGTAGTACCATCCTAAAATCCCTTTCTTGCCGTGCTTGAAGAGAATGTAAGTTGCGGGCTGAATAAGGACCACAAAGACCACAATCTCAAAGATTGAAAAAGAGTTGACCATGGTGATGGATAAGTGAAAGCTTTTGGGAGTAGTGTGGTGGCGAAATGGGTAATATGTGAGGAGGGGAGATTGAAGAGTAAGATGAAAGGCTGATTGATGAAAGCGAGGCCATAGCTATTTATTCAACCAAAACAAGAGAATGAGAATCCAACATGATGAAGCAGTGGGGTCGTGCAGCTTTCTGACGAGGGGCACAGCAAGAAGTTTATCCTTACTGGGGCGCAATTTATAGGAGCTATGAACTATGTTTGGCCATGTTCAAAATGCAGTTCATCTCACCGACAGGGCTGACGGGTCGTTCATCCAAAAGCAGAACGAATGCGAAAACTGTACTGTCACTTCAGCCACCGGCACGCACCCACTGATAGGGATCGCTGCAATAATGAAACCAACAGGATCTCATCATCGTTCTTTGCTAGGGGTAGTATTTTTGTATTTCATCATTTCAATGGTCTGAAATACATCCCAAAGCTGAACCCTGAGGCAGTGTAATTTAACAACAGATGGCGCTGCGAAGGACTACTAGGATTGTCGGTATCGCTCAGGATATTTGCACTTGCCCGCCGCACTCCTTGCTGCAGTGGGGACATTTTTAGATGACGCAGAAGGAAGAGATCTACAAGAAAAAGCCACTACTTAGGGGTGGTCGATGAGCATCTTGCCAACACAGATGAACACTTATTCATCTCTTTACACCGCAACATGGAGCACCCAGCGCTTCTAGGTAGCTTTGACAGATCCCCAAATAAGACATTCCCACTCGAGCCACCAGCATCTAGGAAAAGCCCACGTTCAAGGCGTAAGCTCTTGTGCTTCCTTTCTCAGATTCTCGATCGCTTTGTAAAGCGACAAGTGACATGGCTTGAGGTTTTGAAAGAGGCAGACGGTGCTATTCGAATTTGCAGGCATTTATTGCTCGAGGGTTTAGATGCGTCGCACTGATGGTTCGGTAGGTATGGCAGAAGCTAAGGACGATATTAGCAGGCTATTTGATTGGTATTAGGGACATCGCATATAGAACTTACATCTTCCTGTGCAATTGATTCTACTGGTGCGGGCTCAACGTAAATATACCCCTGGACATGCCGCCTATCTCGCAGGACAGGCGCGTCAGATAAAGAGGTTTTAGTATGGCATAGCATGGCATAGCATATAGCACATAATGGCTTTCGCCAGGGCCTCATATCGTATAGGCAAGAAAGGGAAGAGACCTGAGGGGGAAGTTGAGCCTTTCTTCAAAGTGCCTCACTGCTCTCTTAATATCGATTGCATGGCTAGTTTCAACTGTCTGTATACGGCAACTCTCCAGTATAAACCAGTAACCATGCTCGATTATTGGTTCATTTGAATTCAGTAGTGAGGGAAAATATTAAAGGAGATAGTGCGGAATAATAAAGATGGTGCGTAATAGTAAAGACAATTGACGCGGGGTATGCGGAATTATAAAAGCCTTGGGATGACTCAGCCAAACACTTTAACCCAACAATCGACAATTCGTTCATAGCTGCAAATCATAGCTTCTCATATCATCCAATAACAATGGGTAGATATGATTCTTACCTCCTTGGCTAAAGCCCTTGATAAGAGCTACAAGGCGCCGAGCTTCGTCCAATGTAGCGACGGCGGCCACCAACGGCATTCTCACCAAGTGCAAGATAGTCTTGATGCTAAGTTCCTCACTGCTGACTCACTACAGTCCAATTCCTTTGTTGCTTTAAATCAAAATCCCACAAATCCTCGGCTACCATCGGGCAAAGGAATCCTCGAATCCATCTTCCTCAAGAGCTAACCAACCCCCTTCTCTTTTCAATCTCAACCCCCTTGTAGCACTTTTGGTTACTAAATCATCGCACGATTCCGTGTGTCTCGTTGATTAGTATTGATTTGCATATCTACCACCATCTTTCCTCCCCATGTTCCATATTTGACTTTCCCCAAACATCATCGTCACTCCTCACAATGAATCTACTCCTTGATAGCAGCCTCTTGGTTGCAATTCCTCTTTCACTTGTTTTGGTCTTCATAGTATATGTGAGTTTCCCATATGATTCAGACATCGGATACGAACTAACAAATGTCAGTTATCAATCCTCGCTCTCTATCGTTTAACCCTTCATCCGCTCGCCAAGTATCCAGGCCCGTTTTTAGCTAAAATCACAGACTTTTATTCAGTCTACTATGCATGGAAAGGAGATCGGCATCTTGAATTCTGGAGATGTCATGAGAAATATGGTGAGTTTTCTAAGCATCTATTGTCAATGAATTAAAGCCTAAGATCATAGGCCCGGTCTTCAGGTTCGGACCAAGCAGTCTTTCAATAAATAGCAATACTGCATTGAAGACTATCTACGGCCACAAGGCAAATGTAAAGAAATCTCAATTTTATTCTGTGTTCCCGCCAACAAAAGACACCTTCAATACCCATAGCAGCATTGACAAGTCAAGTCATGCAAGGAAGCGACGAGTTCTCTCCCACGCCTTCTCAGATAGTGCGATCAAGACTATGGAGAAGTACATTCTAGCAAATGTAAGGACATTTTGTGAAAACCTAGGCCAAGCTCAATCAGGATTCATTCGGGAGAAAGCTGGAAAAGGATGGGGATTGCCTCAAAATATGTCCGACTGGTGCAATTACTTGACATTTGACGTCATGGGCGATTTATGCTTCGGAAAAGCATTCGAGATGCTGGAGAATGAAAGAAATCGACATGTGGTTGATCTCATTGGGAGTGCAGCCCACAGCCATTTAATCGTAAGCACTCTAGCTCTTCTTGAGATAATAGCTGACAATTTAAGATGGGAACGAATCCTCTCATCAAGACACTCGGTCTGAACAAAATTCTCTTCAGCAGGATCTACGCTCAAAGAATGGAATACATGGCGTACAGCAAAGCGCAAGCCTCGGAACGAACAAAAATCGGTCTCGAAACCGATAGGAAAGATTTCTTCTATTACCTCCTCAATGCCCGCGACCCAGAAACAGGAAAAGGCTTCACTAGGCCCGAACTCTGGGGCGAATCGAATCTTTTAATCATTGCTGGCTCAGACACCACCTCGACAGCTCTCTCAAGCGCATTCTTCTATCTCGTCCACAATCCCGATAAGCTCGATGCTCTGATCCAGGAAATCCGTTCCACCTTTTCTAATATCGAAGACATTCACTCCAATCCAACCTTAAATGGGTGTGTCTACCTCAGAGCAGTAATCGACGAATCAATGCGTCTCTCCCCTCCTGTAGGCGGCATCCTTCCTCGAGAAGTGCTCCCTGGCGGCATTGATATCGAAAATCTTCATATTCCAGCCGGCTGCGTGGTAGGGACACCCCACTACACACTTCATCACAATCCTCTCTACTTCCCCGAACCATTTTCATTCCTTCCGGAACGCTGGATTCCAGACTCAATACCAACCTTTACCAAAGAGAGAGTAGCACTTGCTCAAAGTGCATTCGCGCCGTTCAGTGTCGGTCCTCGAGGATGTATAGGAAAGGGTGTCGCTTATGTGGAGCTGATGACCTCTCTTGCTAGGGTGTTGTTTTTGTATGACATGAGGAAAGCAGAAGGTTTCACGGTTGGAGAGGGCAATATTGCGAATGAACCAGGGAGGCAGAGAGAAGATGAGTATCAATTGATGGACTCCTTCACCAGTATGAAGGATGGTCCTTATGTACAATTCCGAAGGCGCGACGTCTAGGGCTGAGTAGTCAGAGCTCTGATCTTAATTATTCAGGTCGGAATATGACAAATACTGGGGAGAATCATCCATATATTGACGTCTGGAGAAGAATGCATATAGCCATAAATTAAAGCTAAATATACTTGAAAGATCTCTGAAGTAGACCTATTCATAGATAATGAGATTGCTATTTGAATAAAATCATCTATAACTTTAATTTGAAAAATTACATTAGCAAGCAAAAGATTTTAATCGCCAAGAAATTGCGAGTTCGTCTGTCGAGCTGGTAAGGAAAATTGGAGGTAGTACTGACTGACTCTTAGATCTTGACAGGTGGGTGGGAAGTTAAATTAAGGTTAGGTGAACTTTTGGTGGGCTTGATTAAATGCTAGCTGATCCCGCCGCCTAGAGGGATATCATATCTTATTCTATTAAGAAAGACCGTTTTCTTACTTGGTAGTGATGATGGTTCGGGGTTCTGGCCATCCATACCTTTGTCTCAAGGGGAGAGTTATAGAACGTTATGATGGATATTAGAATGAATGTTATTGCGGTATGTTTGATGAGTTTAGTTGTGAATTTTGCCGTCGAAGTTTCTCGTTCTGTGAAGGGAATTACCAGTCACCCATATCTCATAGCGTATTACGCCAGTAAGTTCACATGTCTCACCAAGTCCGCAGATTGGTCTGACAGGCAGAAGGGGTAGCGCCAAGAGCAGAAATGTTTTGTTCTGGGAAGAGGGGGAGAGGGGAGAACACAAGATGGAGTGGAGATAGGATGGTAATTACAGTATGGGTGGGACGATGAAGTAGAGAGAAAGGAAGCTGGAATACAACTCAAATATCAGAACTTCGGTTTTTGGCCGAGGTGAAGGTCAAGGGGAAAAAGCACTGAACTAAATTTCCCGAAAAGACAAGCTCGTTGATTTCCAAAAATCAACGATGAATGAAGGAATTGACATTGGACTTTAATTTGAAATTTGTAGAAGAGAAGAGACTTAATTATCAATTCATTTACTAGGTAAGAATCGTCTCACGGAAGAACTACCGCCAAGAACTAAGATATGGGATGGGATGGAATTGTGAAACCGAAAAGACTCTTTGCACTCAAAATACCTAGAAACAAGACTAGAAAGGACCCACGAACTCAAAAGTCAGAACGTACATCGAGTACAAAAGTATGTAAATAAAAGTAAGAGCCAACGCAATGCATCAGAAAACTATGTCTAATACAATACTATCATGATATCAACCAGCCATTTCGTACACACAGCCATGACCTACTGAAACTCCCTATCAACCTCCTCAAAATGATCAAAGAACCCCGTAAAAATCTTGACCCCCAACCCAGGGTCTAGCGACCCAGTGGTAGCCCGAATGCTATGCATACTCAATTGCGGAATCCCCGCATCAATGGCCCTTACTCCCATCGCAGAGCTCAACGCCGGTCCAATGGTTCCACCACTCCTGCTATCATTTCTAATCATGAATTGCTGTAGTACACTGCCGCTTTTCTCGGCGATGCGAGTGAGGAGGGCGGTAGATACAGAATCAGTAGTCATGTGTCCGTTGGTATCAGAAGAGATGACGAGTCCGACGTTCAAGCGAGGTGCATGGCCTTCGAGATATTGGCCTAGGAAGTTGGGGTTCACGGCGTGAATGACGTCCGCGGAGATGAGGAAAGAATTGGCGTATGTTTGAGAGAGGACGTTATAACTGCCGTAGTCTGAAAATGTTTCCGCGATCCGCTCCATGACTGAAGGGAGAAAGTTCCCTTTGGCACCTTGACGGAGTTGGGAACCGATTTCCTCGTCATCGAAGACACCTACCAGAGAAATAATGCTAGACGAGGAAACTTTGGCAAAGTCAGAAGACGATGCAAGGAGAGCTTGGATAGCAGCCCATGAACATAGCTTATCATCAATACGGCCAGCGGAAATAAACTCCTTGTCAAGACCAATGATTTGTGCAGGGTTTGTATCGAATAGTTCCAATTCCCAGTTGACAATGCTGGAGTAGTCTTGGATATTGAGCTCACCAGCAATAGCCCGGACAAGCTTCGGAGGTTGAGTAGCAGCAAAGGTGCCTTGGGAACCTATGGTAAAGTTCTTGAACTCTTCAGTTGCTGCACCGACGTCTGAATTATCCAACCCGATAACTGGTACCATCTCGGTTTCTTTGTTCTGTCCTCCTAGCATGCCCATCCCGAAATGGGGAGCTAGCGTTGGAATTTTGGCAACTGAAATGAATTAGCATTTGCCCGACATAATAGAACGGTCCGCAGAAGACCGAATCACTAAGGATGGAGTCGGAAGAAAACTTACTCGGCCATCCAAGCTTCACAAGTTTTGTGTTAATCTTTCCCGCCTTCGAGTCTTTAACCAGAACTCTCCCAGCAATTCCTAGATCTCTATCCCACCAGGTCTCATTCAACCCTCCAGCAAACGGGGCGACTCCCAATTGTAAATATCCAGCTTTTGTTGATTTGTTGCTGATAGGCTTCAACTTCGCAGTTAAAGCATCAACGTGTCCAGCTATCATTGCTACTCCATTCCCACTCTTGTATTCTCTTCCAATTGTAAATGCAATCAAAGAGCTTCCATTCCTGCTCGCAAAGTATTTCCCTCCTGCATGTAGTTCGTCGTTCCAGGTGATGCGTTCAGATAACTATGCAGAAGTCAGTTAATTCTATTTCGAATAGGGAGTAACAAACCTTCTTGAAGCCAGCTTTCAACAATTCTCTCTCGAAAGCATCAACAGCGTGGAAGACGGTTGGGTTATTGGTCATAAATTCACAATAAGACTGTGTGTAAGCCTCGGGGGCTTTCAACGCATTTTCTGATCTCAACCCATTCCCAATCAACGAGCTCTGCGGAAACACAGCCGTCTCATTATATTTATCAAACAAGCTTGGCAGACTCTGTCGATGTGGGACTTCGCCTGCGAGACCGAATCCGAAAGAAGGCTGAGGGATTCGGGGATAGCTGCGTAGTCGAGGCGGGTAACGGTTTTGTTCTGGGAATGTGCAGGCGAAAGGGTTTTCTTCCCGGGTTGATTCGTGTTGTGAATGAGAACTGTTTGCTTCTATCGCAATACGGTCCGGAGAGCGAGAGCCTTCACTGGCAACTTGGCAGAGCCGTCGGAGTTGTATGATTCTCCCTTCCTGACCATTCACTGCGAGATAAGGTAAGATTTCTCTGCCGGTCAAAAACTCTAGTTGGCACTCCCATTGTCGAAGTCGAGCTGATATATGGCTGGTTTCTAAGGAATCAAGTTGGTGGGATATCATTCCGCGAGGGGGTGCAGTTCGGAGAGAGAGAGTGCTTCTGGTTTCACGAAGAGAGTTTGGGCCGTTTCGAACCATTTCAGTGTAGTTATAGGTTGGGGATAAGACGTGTTTGGAATCGGAATTTGATAGATGGCATGTAATTGTGATAAGGCGGCTGTTGATATAAGATGTGTACCGTGTTGTACAATGTTGTTGTATTTGAGGTTGATCTTGGCATGCGAAGCTTATGTATCTGCTAGGGCTGACTTGGCTACTAATCCCCATGCTTGGCTTCAACCTCAGCAATAATCATACAATAATCATGTCACGACGTCAAAAACAGGATGCATATATTGGTGCAAATCAATAACGTTGTATTGATCTACTTTTTGTTGAATTGATTGACTGCATCATTCATGAAAATCATCGATCGCCCTGCCCTTGCAGCATAAAAGTGACCCACCACAAAAGAGAAATCCTCCCTGCCAATTGCCAGATCACCTTTCCGTCATCTTAGAGATTTCAGAGTCTCTAGCAAATAAGGCGTGCAGGCTTAGTAGTTGTTGTCGTAGCTGTCAAAGGCTGGTGGGGGAGGGTTGTTGGCTCTGAAGAAGTAGTTACATTGATCAGCAACATGCGATAATATTATAGTGACTGTATCCCAGGAGGCACTAAAAGGCTCATAAAGGGTACATCTTTCCGTGATTCTTGGGGCATGAGCACTAGAAGGAATGGAGGTAACGTACGGGTCATAATCGTTGCCAGCACCGTAGTGGTCATCGTAGAGTTGGTGGGCTTGCTCAACGGCTCTCTCACGAGTCTTCTCCTTGTGTTCTCTGTACCAATCCTCACCCTTGGTCTCAGCGAGCTTGTCGGCCTCAGCAGCGGCAAGACCAGCAAGAGCCTCCTTGACGAATTGATGTTTGACGGGCTCACCTGCGTTAACATTGAAGTTAGCATGGTGCCACGGAGATGGATGTATGAAGTGGACGAAGGGGATGGATTGTATGACGTGAGCATGTATGTAGCGGGGATGGCATACCATTCTTGCGTTGGCGATCCTCGTAGATCTTCAAGGCCGAGAAGCCGGCAATACCTGCGAGAGCCTCGTGGCCGAAGCTGGCGGTGTCTTGGTTGGGGTCGTTGAATTGGTCGTGTTGTTCTTTTGCTTCGTCTAGAGGTGAAGGGTTAGTTACAGTTCAGTTCGAAAGACTGGGGATGAAGTTGAAGGGGAATGGAGAGCAAGCTTACCCCAGCCGAACATCTTGAATGATTTTATGAGGTGGTTAAGGTGTGAAAAAGGGTATTAGGATGTGTTTGTTTGAGTTGCTTGTGTTGAGTTGAAGATGTGGAAAGCGTTGAAGGCGAGAGGTTGTGGTGGGAGAAGGAGGGGTACTTATAAGCACGTCGAGGGGAATGCAGCCTTCCCTGCAAGCCTTCACCCACATGAGTTTCATTCACAGTCATTTTAAGCCAATGGAGAAGTCATCGTAGTTGACGTATCCAGTCACAGCCTTTGAATCATTCCTAGCTCCTGGCAAGCCACTCACGACGAGCTGTGAATCAAAGGTATATCGCCCCACAATCACGCATTAGGGACGACTATTCACGCAAGTAACCCAATAACTACTACTTAAGTACCATCCTGTATCCTGACTGTCGATAGAGCTGAATAGAACCTTGCCTCACTCCTCTCTACCGTGTGTGTGTACTTCACAAGGTCATTCATGGGGCCAAGGGGTTTGGATGCAGACATGTGCTTGGCTTGAAGGCCAGCTATCTGAGCAACGCAGCAAGGCAGGAAGGATCAATCGTATATCGAACCCCACTTAAAGCATTTGGATGGCAACGAGTCTATTCTCGTTTCCACCCAATAGCCTCCTTAGCGTGGAATCCGTTGGTCCCTTTGCCGTTTGGCTGCGCTTGAAGGCATAACTTAGGATCTTCGCTACGTTTCGTCATTTCAGGCTGGCAGCATCGATAGCCATGGATGCTTTATGGACCATCCAGGGCTTATTCCGGACTATAAAGAGGAGCTTTGCTTTCATAGCGCAACAGGGGAGCTTTAACAGCTGCCGGTTGAGCAATATCAGGGCATTTGCCAAGGCAACGCTCCCCTCCATTGAATACGAGTCCCAGCTATCCCAAAGCGTAGAAACAGGCTTTGAATGATCGTCAGGATCGATCAAGCATTGATTGTGGTGGGAGCATACTTAGACCTCAGCGCATCATTTTGTCATTTTCCCAGAATCCGCCAAAGTAACCCCTCTATTGCCAAGACTTTCCGTGACGCCGCCCGAGGGGTCAAATTGCCTATTGAATAATACGGTGGGCGGTGTAGACCATCATAGCAATGCCCGCTTTAGAAAGATACTTCCAAGTCTGTACGACTTGGACAGGGAGGCAATGCAACATCAAGGCATTGCTCTGCAGGACTGAATGCAAACACACAGATCTGATCATCAACCCTAGCACAATAACATCATAGCGTTGCACTCGGTCGACATGAAACAAACTCGGCTGAAAGAAGAAATCAGAGTTCCTCGTACCCCTCGATAGCTTCTGCTGCCGCGGCAATATCATTTCATCCTCTTCAGCTTGACAAGCTTTGGATTCGTGGCACTGCCTGTTTCAAGATCAGACTCCTCCTCCACTTCATCATCTCCGCACGTGAAGGCACAATTTCACAATTTCATAATTCGCCCGGGATTCTTGCATAAAACGTATCTCTCTAGAATCTGCAAACTTCGACCTCAAGATACAGCAATGTCAAGCGCTATTCCTCGTCTACCAACTCAAGATGATTTCCCTTCCAATGCCATCTGTGATATTGTACCCCCGGAGAAGGGTCCGCCGCTGAATCTTCTGATTCTTTTACATGGTTTGGGAGATACGAAAGATGGCTTTACTCAACTTGGTATGTTTCCCCAAATTTCTTCTTCTCCAGGAGGAATCGCAGATGCTCGGAACATTCAAGATTCTAGTGCCTCGATTACCTCAATCAAGACTAACGCCCCCGCACCAGCAAGCAATCTCTCCCTCCCCCAAACCTGCTCCCTCTCCCTGCGCGCACCGACCCCCATTCCTGGCCTAATAACCGGCACCGACACCCCTTCCTTCCATTGGTGCACCGACATAAGCTTCTCCTCCTCCACGGCCACCATCGATCCCGACAACGATTTCACCCCCTCCATCTCCCTCCTCTCCTCCATCATCTCCTCCCTCACAACAAAATGCTCTTACCCTCTACGAAATATCTTCTTCTTAGGGTTTGGACAGGGAGGGATGGCTGCGTTGGCTACTATCTCTTCGTGGCAGAACGAGGAGTTTGGAGGGATAATTAGTATTGGGGGAAAGTTGCCGGAGAGTATAAGTTCATCTGGAAGCAAGAGAAGAACACCGATACTAATTTGTGGTGGGAATAGAGGGACGGAGATAACTAAACAACAAGTGGCGAGGTTGAAGGCGGGTTTTAGGGATGTAGAGTATGTAAAGTGGGAGAGGGAGGGCGATGGTATGATGAGGAGCAGAGAGGAGGTGTTGCCGCTCATGAGATTTTGGGGAAGGAGGTTGAGGAGTAGGATGGGTGTACCGGAGGGAGCGGTGGAGCTTTAGGGGAGTGTGGAATGAAACGTAGAAATGATATACCCTTCGAAGTACTTTCTCCACGGTCTACTGTTTACAGGAGAAACTGCTTCTTCCCAGACCGTATGCTTGTATTTCACAATCCATTCGTCTCCTCTCCATCCAGAAAAACCTGAGTCTTTGTTCAAGTGGAACATCCCTCAAAATTGTGATTACGAAGGACAAACCTTTCAATACGCAAAGTCCATCAATTCCCGTTCCATTTTCTACGCAGTGCATCTCATAAATGATGACATTTTAGGAACCCATCGTCTCTCCCTCTCAAAAACACTAAAATCCCCAAGTTTCCTCGCCCTCTCTATCCACGAATCTTTCCTCCTTTATCATGATCCTCTCCTAGAGTCTCCCTACGAAATGCCTTGAGCTATCCATAGCCCAATACTAAGATAATAGTTAGCAGGAACACGCATCCTCAATTTCCACCAGCCTCAAATCAGAAAACTATTAAGCTTATCTCTATATAAACTCCGGCAAGTTTTCCAGCTTGATCTAACTTGATCTTTCTTTTCTCGAGTACCAAAGACCAATTACTAACGTCGCGACAGGGAATCATTCATGTCACTGAGTTTTGGCATAATTTCGAGCACGGCTTCTAGCTTTCATACCACTTAAAGTACTCATCTTTCTGAACTAGGGTTTGATATTGTTTTTACTATTGTCGCTGGAAGGTTATATTGTTGTGTGTCATTTTCCTTCATCTTCATCTTCGCTAAGTATCATCTTTTCTCCCACCGTATTTTCCTCTTAGGAAGTTAAAATCCACCTTTCCCTCCTCTAGATATAAAGAAGAAAATATCGGAGGCTATAAACCTAAAGCTTCAGTATCACGCTGTGCATAGAGATATAACGCTTTAAGGGTACATAATACCCATACCCCATCTTTCATCGATGAATAAGCCTGACCTTAAGGAATGTCTCTCCCTTGCGTTTATATTGATCCAGATGGCATTATCGTTCGGAATGGAAACGATACAGGGAATGATTACTCGCCGTTTATTAAATTCTAAAGATGTCGATCGTTGGACGGAGTATAAAGAATAAATCCCAATAGTGTGGTAGTTTTAATTTGAACTGTTGAATCTCAGCAACCAACTTCTGTATAGCAAAATATTAAAATTCCGAAGAGAATGTTACAATTTGGCTTTTAGAAGTTACCTGTTTATTTAAACCCCCCCCCCCCCCCCGCTATTTGCATTTGGTGTCGTTTTAACTAACTTGCTAATACTAGGAAAGTCGCTGCAAGATAGTCTCTAGAAGAATCTGGTATGTCCGTCCCTTTCTAGAGGTTGGCATATATTTAAGTCGACAACATGTCTTCCCTTTTTTCCGATTATCGTTGTGATTTATGACTTGCATATTTATTGTGTAAAAGAGGGGAAAAAGAAGAAGAAGAAGAAGAAGAAGGAAAAGCCACACGAAGGGGTATCTATCCTACGTGCGAGTATTTTGAGAATTTGGATAGGGAAAAATGTACGAAGTAGAGTTAGCTAGCTAGCTAAGGTTACAAGGAAGGAGTCTTACAGGGCCTATATTATCCAGACTTTTGATCGCGACCTTCGTAGTCGAATATGTATAGGAATAAAGCTTGTTAAGTCAGTGATTCGTTCATAATGAAGGATGGGGTTATTGATTTTGCGTTTTAATACTGATACTAGGCTTAGGACAAAAGCTTCTAATATATCTATATATATGTATACATTAACACTTATGACTTTTACTGCTCTTCCAAAACGCAGCATAAAATAATCCGGACCCGGGTTTCTCTTACTGACTGTACAAGATGTCCAAAGTAAGAAATATTCCTCTTTATCTTGAAGTATTTGATCAGCTATGAATCCCGTCTCCCAGTTCTGGTGGCATCTAGGAATATTGACAGGGAAACACATGTTTCAAGGGACTCAGAATATATAGAAGGAACAGCAAGATAATGATGGAAATGACTCGTTTGTATTCTATTCTTCATTTTTAATCTCAGATATATCCCCATTTTTTTCGTCCTTAACCGTCTCGCTCCCCTCAACTGCATATTCAGAAGCCACAGCACCCGTAGTAACAAATTCATCCTTCCGAGCCTGCTTGGCAGCCTTCTTCAGCTGTCTCTTACTCATCACTGGCGCCACCTCAACCTCCTTCGGATCTGGATTTCTAATCTTCACGTCCCATTTCTCCTTGGCCTTTGCTTCATCCTCCGCACTCCATTCCCTGGGCAGAACAGCAAAAACTAAATACGAAGTATGTGTCTTGACTTCTGGTTCTGTTTTGTGTATTAATTTCCCTTCTTTGTACACCTTCTTCTCCACTAAGCTCTCGATGATCTTTTCTCGGTTGTTGGGGTTATCTTTGGCTTTCTTCGTGTTCTCGCTGGTAAATCCGTTGTCATGGTAGGATTTGAAGTTTCCTTCTACTTCTAGTAATCGTGTTACTGCTTCGTCCACTGAAGCTGGCGTGCTCTGTAATCCTCTGGCCAAGCTATTGTCGATACCAATCCTCTCTCTGCGGACCTCAAAACGCTTTTGTGATATCTCCACCATCTCAATATCTACCCAGCCATATTTTCGCATAACGGAGACAGTACGTTGGACTTGTTCGATGCAAGGAGAAAATGTACAAAGGTAAGTTGTTGTTTCTGGATTTAGAGCTGAAATAAAAGGGGATTTCTCCTCGCTAGTCATTGTAATATCCCCATTTGGTGTCTGCGGATGAGGTGATCGTGTAAGATGTGGCAGAGCAAGCCATGGAGCCGGTAGATCCAGAAATATCGCCTCTGCGTTTGGACTTTTACTATCAACCAGAAATCCGTTCTCGCAAACATCTCGATGTGTAATCTCAACAATTCCCTCCAATCCATGGTCATGTAGCTCTTGTACTAACTTCTCATGTCGCTGCTCGTGAAATTCGAAACTCCATACTTTTCCTAATTTTCGTTTTTTCGCAGCTGGAACATTCTCGTCGGGATAACCGCTGAAGACTGCCCTTGTTGATGCATGTGTGAATGATCCACTGCCTGCCCCAGCTTCAATTAAGCTTGTCCCAGGTCGTGCTCGTAATCGATGTAGGATATAACTGTAATCTGGGGTATAAACAACCTGCGTTCGGTGAGGCAACGAACTCGTCCAACTTTCCGGAGTCGGTGGTAACAAATGTACGAATCCGGTGAGGGCAGCCACAGGTTCCCTTTCTTCCTTTGCACTGGCTGGAGTAGAAGTAGCCTCTTCTCCACCTTTTGGTGTCTCGTCTCTTCGCAGTCGTTTTTGATCAGAAATACTCACGGATTCTGAATCTTCTCGTTTCCGTTTCTTTTCCCCTCTCCGTCCTCGAGAACCTGTATCGACTTGTGAAGCCCGCACTTGACTACCCCATGGCAGACCAATCAATGTCGTGTGTGGAAAAGATCCGAATCGTGTGTTCACCACCTTTCCCTCAGCGTAGCCTTCGTCATCTTCGTCGTGCTCTTTGAGAATTGTAGGTAATTGGAGGTCGCGTTTGAGGTGTATTATAGATAATGTATCGGCATGAGATATTGTACCCGGATAGAGGAATGGCGATCTCTTGGTGGCCATTTTGGGGACTATCTGGTAAGAAGTCAAAATATTTTTTGGACAAGGCTCGACTTTTCTCAGCTTCGAATTAGACTAACTAATTTGGGAATAGTGGTATGCAGCCTTGAAGTAAGGCTGGGCTGGCACAGTGGATAGGATAAACTTTACTTTTGTGTATCTTCGCTCTTTTAAATAGCAGTACTGCGCTGTCTGAATGCTTCTTTCTCTTTCCTCTCTTATTTGGATTTATTAAAGTCCATTGAGAAGGAGAAGGTTTCCTGATATGCCTACAGTTCGAATGTTCACGATCATTCCCATTTGGGCCATGTTAGAAACTATATTTCAACAGACATCATTTGGCAGATACGGTAATGAACGATTACTTTGGCTCTTACTGTTAAATTAATAATGAGTAATGCAGGCGTCGATGACAATGGAGCAATTTATGGGTGGCAGAGGAAAATGTTTTTCTCGTGGTGCTATTACCAGATCATATTGAAGGCACGAAAACAGAAATTACTGGAATTCGAAAAGTCCAACAAATATATATAGTCCGAATTATCAAAATTGGCAACAGAAGCCTTCAGTCATACACGATATCAAACCTGCCAAAGTTGTTAAAAGATGACTCTGCCTTAAGTCCGGCAGAGTATGCGCAACGAAGAGACAAGGCCTATGGCGAAGTTCTGGCAGGAGGCACGTTAAAGGGAAATCTAGAGTAGAGATGCAGAGGCCAAGACGAACCAGCCTCGCATCTACGTCGACAGCTATACAAGGCAGAGCAGGTATTTGGTAGAGCCGATGAGGTGTCCGGAATCTCAAGGACACAATTGATGCACAAGATCACAAGACTCTCACAGATGTCACGTAATACTGGGAGGAGTAATCTATGAATGATATAGCTGCTTGAAATGTTATAAATCCGGACATTATCATGAGGTATCGACTTTGTTTCGAAGATTACTCCTGATTGCGGAAAGGGGTTGACCGCCCCGGTCAATATTAACGCCTGCACTTCGGCTGTTTTGTAAAACTTAACTCCAATATTTCCCCAATCCTTCCTCAAAATTTATCAATTTATTGACAGCAGTGTAATCTCACCGAATTGTTATTTTCGTTCGCGCCTACTTTGATTCTACCCATTTCACTAGGACAAGTAATAAATAATATTCCTTATTCCATCTAATTTAGACCACGTCCACTAAGGCAAGATCATTAAGGGGAGAGAAATTTATTCTGGGTGCTCTCACTTCCAGCCTTCTGCAGTCGCTCACAATAGTAGTACTTGAGTGAGAATGTTAGAGCCGGCTTCAGGCTTGGGCCATGGATCGCGCTCTCCAACATCAACAACTGACGGTCATCAAGGGACGCTAGCAGCAACAGCAGCTCTTCAAGATTTCAATGCCCTCGATGCCCCAAAAATTGAAGCCGTATCGGAAATCTAATTCGAAATTAAGCAAATCGTCCCAGTAAAAATTTCACTTGCTGTATATTTTTGCTTTTATACTTGAAGTTCACGTGTTTATCAGCCTTTTGATATTGGATGAAGACCAAGGAAAATTGGCATGTAATGTTTGTAGGAAAAGGCTCACACGAAGCGGTTTACTTAGTCGACGCTGTCGAATCCATGCAATTGTTGCGGACCATAGGGAAACTTCATTCTAACCCCAAGTAGTACAGTAGAAACCCTTGCCCGTAGGCTTTTCCAACCCGAAGGGTTTTCAAGCTCACTTCATTGAGGTGATTATTCTTCCTTTCCCATCCCCAATCAAGCCGACTTCGGAATGAGTCTTGGACTATTCATCACGTTCATCCCATAACGGTCTTACATTTTACCAACCGGCTTTACCGATCTTACCCAATGATTCTCCTCTTTTTCTTGCGAGCATAATGTTTCTGGGGTCTAGTCATTCGAAGGTATGGTAGTCGCTTTCCACGCCTCTTCTATGACTATACGAGAAGAGCTTCTTTTCATCTGGCTGTGCTTGATACCAAAATCGCAAGTATTCTTCAGATTTTATATTGCCAAATTAGGAAAGTGGGTGAGCGACAGCAGCATGATGTGTAAGAATCTTGAAATTTCTACCTCGACACGCTTTACACAAAAACTTCTCAACCTCAAAGCTACAGATTCCTAGCAGATGATTGGCTTTTCTATCCCTATCCCAACTGTACTTCCCGTGTGGGCGCGCGCTGTGTACCCCTCCAACCCACCCCTGCATAAACTACCTTTTAACATCGCGTACCCAACTTTACGATATAACCTCAATCAGTTTCCGTGACAGCTGGTCTAAAGGTTGTGAAATTAGATGCACAGCAATCAAAGACCGAATGCATTCTCAATAAGAGAACTTCTGGCCCACCAGCTTCTCACTTAATTCCCATAGTCGTTCTGCGTCAATGGGGTCCCTGGCCCAGCTTTGAACTATTTCGGGACTCACCACGCTACTATCCAGCAGATATGATCCGTTAAGCTCTGTAAGTCAAAGGTAATTAGTATTTAGACTTCGTGGTCGAGATATAAACACGAGAAGGAGCGCTACACCTACCAGATGAATCTAAGCTTGGATGGAACGCAGCAAACACATGTGTTGCAACGCCCTGAGATGGTGTTTTGAATTGAAATTGTGTATCCCAAAAGGATCTGTAGCCAAGAGTCCGATCAAGCTGAACTTATTTTCGCCGCCTCCATTAGCTAATGTCAAGTTCATATGAGCTAGTTAGCTCACTTACCAAATTCTCCAAAGTCGGCCATTTGTAAGTTTCTGCCAAGACCGGTCTGAATGACTCCTGGATGGAGGCTCACAGAGACCAGCCCCCGCTTTCCTACTTTGTTGGCGAGCGACACACTGAATAGCATATTAGCAGACTTGGATTGGCCATATGCGACCCAACGATTATAAGTCTTGCCATCCTGATTGTCAACTTGAATTAGCCATCTTATCTTAAATAGTAGAGTGTTTCGGATTTTCTTACATCGAAATTCCAGTCCTCGAATCGAGGGGGTCCGAAACGGAAGCCATTGCTAGAAATGTTGACCACTCTAAGTGGCAGATTCTTGGCCAGGATCTTTGGCAAGAGGAGGTTGGTCAAGAGAAAGTGGCCAATATGATTGGTAGCAAACTGGCTCTCA
This sequence comes from Chlorencoelia australis, assembly GCA_003988815.1. Taxonomy (NCBI): domain Eukaryota; kingdom Fungi; phylum Ascomycota; class Leotiomycetes; order Helotiales; family Cenangiaceae; genus Chlorencoelia; species Chlorencoelia australis. The sequence goes on from QYAN01000007.1 coordinate 156,116, forward strand.
ACGCCATCGACTGTCTTGGAAAATGGAGGTGCCATGATACCTGCGTTGTTGATAATCACATCGATATGCTCCCTAAGCGAGTTTATTTCCTCAGCGGCCTTTCTAACTTGTTCTAGTGATCCTAAATCTAGTTCAATGGCCCATGTTTTGACTGTAGGTGCAACAGCAGCAATCTCTTTGGCGGTTGCTTCGGCTTTTGCAAGGTCTCGAGTGGCCAGAATGATGCATGCTGGTCCGTACTTCGCAATGATGGTAGCAAAGGCAGCACCGAGTCCATTAGGACTCGCACCGGTGATTAGAATAGCCTTGTTTGCAATTCGAGACTGACAATCAGCTGCAACATCTTCAGCAGTTGTATCGTAATTGTAAAGGCTCATTTTGAGCTAAGGCTTGTGTTGCTAGGTGGGAATATTCAAAGTATTCAAGCTCTTCAAAATCGAGTAGGTTAAAGAGAACAAGGTGTTGGAAAGTTATCGTCAAGCCTCTGTCTCTCTCTGCTATTTATATTCATTGTTACCTAGTGTACGTGGAGCTTAAGTAAGTGATAATAGATTTCTAGGGTATTTCTCGAACGGACTACGCCAAACTTGGATGGATTTTCAACCGTTGGTTGCCAAATCCGTAAAGTCTATCCCGAAAGACGGAAGATCGGCAGGAGAAATTTCCTTTTTAGGCCGAATTTATCGCTTCCCGAATCTAGTAAGCGCGCCAAGTTCAGCGTCAGCCGTCTATCTAGTTAGTATGATATCTAAACTCCGAAAGATTTGTAAGTCACCTGAATTTTATGATTCAGCTTCTTCAAGAGTTACTTTAGCTAGGGAGAAAATGGCGAAATGTTTCGTTTCATCTCCCTGGCCTTGCTTCGTACTCTTTCACCAATCTGCGCCGGTACAACTTACTATGGGGTCCGCTCCTGCAGAAGTGATCTATTCACTATATACAGACCCAGATACTATTCCAGACAATAAATTGGGGTTATTCCGTTACGCTAATGGCTCAGTGAAAGTACCGGGGCCATGGAAAAGAGGTCGCCCTAAAGGATGTCAGTTGTTGCTTCGACATGTTTCCGTCACTTAGACAAGTGCTCACAAAGATCCAATAGCCACTAACAGGAGGGTGACAAAACATAGCAATCATGAGCCCGAGAAATCGCAGTTTGAATTTGTGAATATCACACAGCAATCCCAGAACATCGACGAGAGATCACGAGCTGTCATCCGCAAATACGCGAAGCTTAATCATAGCTGTCAGAAAGGGCCTTCATATGAATCTACCACTTGTCAACGCCAAGTGGACAGTCGAAAGGTCGAGGACATAGTATATAAGCAGTTCAATCTGAGGCAGATTCCAGGAGTAGATCCCTTCGGCAAATCACCTATCGATTTAGAACCATATATGTATGACCTTCTTTTGTATCGTACGTACTTAAGAAACCTCAAACACTTTGCATAGAAAAACACAATATGCTAACACCGCTTTCTGCAAGTTGGCACCACCACATGGAAACAGATCTATTCACTAGAGGAATTTACGGGATGCAATCCCATGACGGAATATTGGCTTCCGTTAGCATTTCAAGACGGTGCTCTTATTCACTCTTTTATTGGATGTGCACAGGTATACGCTTCAGGGTATACGACTATCAAAGATACCTCGAGAGGATTCAGACACTTGCATACAGCCATTTCGATAGTCAACCAACGATTTATCACGGGAAAAGATCTAATGACTAGTGGAACTATTTCTGTTATTGCCGCCATAGCTTTACTTGAGGTACGCTCCTTGATGTTTGGCTTTTCTTTTCCTCCCTTTCTTCCTAGGGCTTCTGGCTGACCGAGAACAGAAAGGTGCCGGCCGTCATGATCACTGGCGGATTCATATGCAAGGCTTGAAACTGCTTGTAGATATTTGTGGCGGACTTGAAAGTCTAGATTCAGAGCCAATGATTCTCAACAAGATTTACCGGTAGGGGCCCTTGGCATATATCTTCAAGAGATGAAGAAACTAGACTGACACAACCCACAGTGCCGATCTCTATGGTTCGCTCGATGCTGCGCAATTGCCTTATTTCGAACGAACATTACCACTCCTCTCCGAGTTTTCCGCTGATACCTCTCTTCGTAGTGAGGGATTCAACACCATTCACATAGTTATCAACCTAGATAATACTCTTCATACTTGCCTTCACCACCTCGAAGTTGCCATGCTCTTCTGGTCTGATGCGGATTGCTCCTCTTCCGGTACCGAAAGTCAAAACGACAACAATGCCACTCAAAAGAAGAGGCCTACTCCGGCCGACGCAGCCCGGGTACGCCATTTACTAACCAGCATTCAATATACCCTCGTCTCAACCAATTACCAGCAGAAATCTGGTAGCTCCCGGGAAAGCCTGATTTTTGAATTTACTCGTATCACGCTCATCCTTTACACGTTGACCATCCTGAACGAGCGTCCAGCCTTGACGAGTGTTGGACAGCGGGTTGCTGGCACATTTCGACGTGTTCTCACTGATTTGACATCTGAATCGGATGATAGTGAATATTCCGTACCCACATCATGGCTGCTACCCCTACCCGTCGACTTCTGTCTCTGGGGAATATTTCTCGCAGCTAGTGTTATTATGACCGTCGAGTCCAACACAAAAGATTGGCTGTTAACGTTATTTGCGGAGCTTGCATCGTCTGATTACGGAGACATTCATGACTGGCAAGATTTGAAGCCTCGCTTGAGTCAGTATTTATGGGTGTCGAGGATACATGACCCAATTTCTCAGCGGCTATGGTCCAAGATAGTAGAAATAAGAGCGTGTGCTTTTGCAAAATTGGCGTGATTTTGCCGGTTAGATTAATCGTATCCTTCACTCATTGTATTATCATATCCTTCCTCTAAAAGTTTGCCTTCAAACTTTGACTGATCGCCTCTTCCTGCACCACTTTCATGTCGAAAACTCGCTCCTGTCCCCCTCGCGAAATTAATCACTCTAGAGTACATCATATATATAATCTCCCGCCGTTGCATATCCCACCAATGTTTTCGCCACAGTGGCACTGGTACATAAAACGCACAGTAGGCTACCATGTCACCTTCTGCCCGAGTCAAAGAAGTAGCATGTATTTCTACCACACGAACAAAGCCCACATTCATACATTAGACAGACTTGCTTGCTCTAGCTTGCAGCCTCGAATAACAAAGGTGAATTGCCGTTTGGACCTAGGATAAGATATATAGGATAGGATAGGAAAACGATCCAAACTAAAAGACAAGGTTCTGCTGAGCCTTGCAATTGCACTTGACTTGAGATTGGGAGAAGTAAGATTATTAAGGGCGTACTATACCTTGCGAAGGATCGAACTCGGCCGTGCTAATTTTGGCAGCGACGCGCTTCAGGGAAAATCTTGTGGTGGGCGAGATATGGTGTTAAGAAATGAACATGTGCTGGAAACGCGACATATATGAGGGGGAGTTTTGTTGGTGGATGAAATGGGAATGAAATCGATTTGCACATAAGGTGATAACTTATTAGTTACTCAACTCTAGGTATAAATTATAATAAAGACCTAGTAGTTTTTGCACAAGCGGCAGGCTTAGCTTCTTCCGTGTTAAATGATTGTTGATTTTTATTGAAATGATTTAGTTATTCTGAATTTTTGATGTCTTGCAGGACACCCGCCAGCAATTAAAAAAAATAAAAAAAATCTTAATACCGCTTGAATTCTTTTTGTTCATTGCAGTTACCCAAGACCCCCCCACCCCCAAGAATAAAATCACCCCCTAAGAATATCCATTCCGAAAGCTGCCTAGTTAGGATTTGTGTAGGTGCAAGCAGTAGACGGGCAATAGCCATGATTACAAGCAAAGCTGCAAAGGCCTGAGTAACTGTCGTCTTCTCCTGGAAGTGGATACCCGGGTGTATTTGTCACAGGAGCGCAAGTTCCTCCGGTTGCTACGTACTGCGTGCATGTACAAGGACCCGGAGGACAATATCCACAGCTGCATGCGAAAGAACATAGTCCGGAATAGTTATCTGACCCTGTACCGGCAACACATACTCCGCTTGGAGAGGATGAAGCAGCTGATGATGTCGAAGACGGCGCACACGATGTAGTAACTTGGGCAGTCGTTGTACTTGTTTGTAATGAGCTGGTTACTGAAGTAGGTGCGGAGGTATAAATAATGGTACTTCCACCTTGGGTAGTCGTTGTTGTACTTGTTTGTAATGAGCTGGTTACTGAAGTAGGTGCGGAGATATAAGTAATGGTACTTCCACCACCACCAGGAGTGATAGTGGGTGTGATCGGAGCCGTAGGCAAAGACGGGACAGCAGAGCAAGTGGAGACATGAAGCCCAACAGTTAGAGACGCGAGACCAACAGACTGAAGTTGATCCACTGGACTATCAGGCACCGTTCCCACATACGCATTGAAATTATAAATCCCGCACGAACACACATCCGTCACCTCTTTCAAACTGACGGCTTCGAGAACCATGTCGCCGTTTCGTTGCAAGAAGAATTGTTGTTGTCCAAGTTGCATGTCGATTTGGAAAGAGGTTGCTCCAGCTGGTGCGTCAAATTGTTGGCTATTTGCTCCGGACATGACTGTTACAGTTCCTGGTTCGGTGAGCAGTGCTACGACGAATATTGAATCTTGTGCGTCTTCCCAGCCGTTTGGTGGTCCTTCAAAATAATTGGCACTGGGAGGGGTTACTGGGACCATGCAGGTATCAGTGGCATTGCAATTAAGTGCCTTCGTATTTTGTCTATACCAGTAGATGATTTGATCGGAAGTGATGTATTGTGCAGGGGATTTCTCTCCCGCGTGGAAGGCGGATATGAAGGGTTTGGCCATGTCCAGCCAACCGTCATGAGGCCTAGATAAAGTCAGTCACTGATGATATTTCAAGCGCTTGCGAATCTCACATGTCATTAGTCCACTTGGAATTTCCGTCATCAGTGTGTGGCGAATCGAGAGGCCCAATGTAATGAGACTCGCCATAATCATTCCAAGTGATGATTTCTAAGTATTGAGGACTAAGAGTGAGAATTTCATTCCAGCGGTTGAACCATAGAAGGTCGGATGGGAAGATCCAGTTCTTGCTGTAGGAGACCTCCTAGTACGATTATCAGTTGGGAACTGGTGTAGCATGGGTAGGGTGAGGACTTACAGGGCCGTAATGGGTACTGAACCATGCGGAGACAGCTGAATGCATGTTAATTGTTGATTATGAAAGCATGTCGATATGGACTCACGAGCAATGTATGGCTTTGTTCCCAGGGCTGAAATATACGTCGTGTCACCCTCCTCGACGGTGACATTAGCACCAGGCGTGGGCGCCTTGTTATTTCCATTATTTGGCCAAGCCTAAATACTTTAGCATTAGTAGTTCTATCATTCCTAAAGAGCAGACCTACCATCCAGTTCAGGGCTGCATCAATATCACTAAAGGATCCCTGCTGCGGATGGAAATTGGGTGCAAAGAAGACATTAATGCCAGCCGCAGATTTCATCGCAGCCACATCAAGACCATCTCCTGCAAAGGAAGATGCAAAAGCTGCCCCATCAACCTTGAGCTGGGCGGAAAGGCTGGCATATTGTGCAATCTTCTGACCGACTGCTGCTGCACTCGAAGGGCTCCACCAGTTGAAGTCAAATGAGATGAAGACATTCATATCGTTATTGGCGGCAGATTCATAGGCATATCCAAGTTGTTCGTCCGTGTAGGGATCCGTGCCGATGTTTAAAGCGAAGGCATCGATTCCAAGGGACTTGGCGCGAGTGAAGTCAAGATCATAGTCAGAAGCGGAAGTTCTGTCAGAGACAATACCAATCTGTAAAAATCAACAATGTATTTCAGAGGTATGATCAGCCAACGATGGTTTTCACGGCAGCAGGCTTGCCAGTTAAGGGCAACATGGGCCGTGTAATATCTTAAATGAAGCACGCATACGTACCATGAAATGGGCGAATACAAGTTTGTCTGTACTCTGCCGTGGCTTGATGGGTGCGTCTGAGCGACGACTGGGGGCTGCAGAAACAAAAGTCACTGCTAGAAGGAAAGCGGCAATCTTGATAAGTGGTAGTGATGAGAAAAACATTTTGTTTGATATGAATGTTATTTTTTGGTCAGGAAGAATTAGGAAATATTTAAAAAAGAGAAGAGGACTAGTCAACGATCAATAGCGTGGTGAATATGCAACCTGAATACGAAGGAAATTCTACCATGTAAAATTCAACTTCTGTCCATGTGATGAGTGAAAATGAGGCAGTAGAAGGAAGAAAACGAGGAAGACGAGAGGTGATATTCATCATTAAAAAGCGATTCGAGATGAAGCAATAGATCTCATTAGGCTATGATATGTAGGATTTGCAGGATGCAACTTAAAATCCCATAGCAGAGAAATCATTTCCTAGAATGGGGGGTACCATTGTGTCTGGATTGAGGGGTACGCCCCAACGAGAAGGGGAGAGCACATGGTCACTAGACAAAAGGCTCGGCCCGAATTATAATGTTCTTGCCAACTCATGGAGTGTGCAGATTCGTAGAAGTGCTTTTGTTTTTCCATGAATTGGATGTCGATGGAGATGGAGATGTTGATGAGATGATGAACAGGATGTTGACGAGATTGGAATTGTAAGCGATGAAATGGAGCAGGACTCGATGCTGAAACACGCTAAGGCTTCAATCCCACCATTTGGAAGTTTGAATACGAAGTACTTGCTTCCGTATCACCTCATCTTGAATTCGTTCTCATTTTCCTCTTCTCTTCTTCTTTTGAAATTAACTCCTGGTTGCTACCGTAGTCATATTGGCAGGTCGCTACGATTCTGCAGCTACTTTTGCTACCTACTACCTACGGTTAAAAGTTCCATAATGATGAGAATATTGAGCTTTTGGTGTTTTGTTCTTGTTTAGAACATAGAGATTCAAAGATCGAGGCCATCTAGAAAGGTAGGTCATATGCAGAGATGCAGAGATGCAGGTTTGTTAATCGCAACCACCACCATTGGTGATCTTCCCCCTGAATTTCCTCGCTTCACTTTCCCGCTTTCTCCTGACCGAGAAACTCGGTCCGATTCTAATGAATGATCCTTTGCACTTTATTAACATTAACCTCTTCTCTTTTCCCCTTGTGATGGAACTTTGATTGATTCTTGTGTATCACGTCTGAAGTATGTACAGAAGTACATGGCGACAACATCTCTCTCCCCCTGTTCACGGAAGATATCACGTGTCAACAAGTCGACGGCCTGTCTCCCTGAAATCAGCTTACAGTGTGAAAATGTTGTTGATGTATGATTCCCAAGTCAATTGGGAAATTTTCAAGCTCGATCGTGTCACCATACAAGTGTATGGTCATGCTGTCTTTGACATTCGATGCTTACTCTCGACCAAGAAGCCCTTCAAATCTGTCCGATAATCGGATTATAAGATAGCAGTGCTATTGAAGAAATCCCACTACTTAATGCTAATTACGAGTCACTGGCCCATAGTGGAATAATCAAATTTCTGATTACTTTCAAGTTCCAATATTTTTTAGCTAATGGTACTCCCCGACCTATTCATTTGTCATTTAATTGTTATTATCACTTCAAATCAAATACTCTATAATCTGGGTGACTAATGTCTTATAGTCTAATTATGAGAACTTGAAGAATTTCTTCCCTTTATCCCTCAAATTTCTCGATAGGCTGTGCATCTCAAAGTCTACCCTCTTGAGTACCATGAGGAGACGAATTCTACGCCACGATTTAGCCTCACCTCAAGTTCCAAATGTTACACTCATCCACCATGTACAGCAGTCCACTCAAAATTGAAGCTGACTACGAGGTTGATATTGATCATGATAAGCTTGCCTTGTACTGTTATCCGTAGGGCTCTTTTGCGACTTGGGATGAGATATGCTTGGTACTGACGGCCCCACGAGAATTCCCCGCATTCAGGTGTGTTGTCTCGCCGCGCGCCCTTGTGCAACCTTGGGGCGGGTAAGACAAGGGACCTGTGATTAAGCAGAGCCTTGGGACGGTGAGTATACCTTATTAATTGCCGGCGGCGAGGACCAATTGGAAGCATCCAAACCGGCGAGAGAGTCAGATCCGATTCTGGCAAGCATCCCGTAGTCGGAGAGTCAGCCAGAGTAGAATTAGCCAGTCAGGCTTTCCTCCTGGCTCTGTTGCACGGGTCGGACTTCGAACCAACGGCTTTTTCCGAAATGTATCACCATCGTTACCTAATCTTATGTGAGAAACTACTGCGTATAAGTAGCCTTACCTTTAGAGCTTTCAATATCTTTTTCTCTTTTCTCTTTATATCTTCACTATCTAGTTGCGACTCTCTAGTCTTGCCGATTCCGTCAAGTTCATTCATTTTATCACAATGGGGCTTCATCCTAAGATCGTAGGTCTTTTATTCTGCACTCAATTTCTCCTCCTTTCTGTAAGCTCCACGACAATATATCCTCGTCACGAGAGCCTCTACTTCAAAGGACCTATCAGGGTTGAATCCAGTGGGATAGCTAATATTCACATTGGCTACAATGTTCCATTGACCGGCGAACTCTCCCTTCATTATGGAGACTGTGACGCTTCCCACTCGGACTCGAAAGTATTCCACCATCACCAAATTGGCGAGACCGCTGTAGGCGCGCATTCTTTTGCAAAAAAACATATCGACTGGGAGGGTCAACGACCGGAGAGGTTTGTTTGGATTGTTCCAGAAAGTGCGAGGGATGGTGGGTGCTTGTACGCATACTCAGGCGAGGATCTTGTTGGAAGATCTGAGCGGGTTACTGTTCTGAGACGACAGACTAGAAGAGGGATCGATTTTGGTGATATTGCGGATGCTGAGGGCCCATGGTTCGATGGTGTTGAGTATTTGACCGCCAAAGAACCAAATCAGACTTTTGTTGCACAAACTAAAAAGAAATCGATTGGTATTGTGGGAGCTGGAATGTCGGGCTTAATGAGCGCTGTAAGTTTCTTTTCCCTCTTCTCCACGCTATGCTAATGCTTTTCAGTTACTGCTAGACTCTGTCGGGCTTTATCATTGGAATATCATTGAAGCATCCAGCAGAATTGGTGGCAGAGTCCATACTGCCTATATTGACGGGACTGCTCCTGATGAGTATCAGTATCAAGAGATGGGTCCTATGAGATTCCCTGTTAACTTAACTGTTGGAAATGAGACTGTTGAGATCCAAGATCACAAGATGGTCTTCCAATTAGCCGATGTTCTCAACGCCATGAATGGCAACAGTTCTGAATACATCGTGAATTTCATCGAGTACGTCTAATCAGGGATTGGTTAGGCTTCTCTGTACTAACCGAATGTTAGATGGATTCAAAATAATCCCAATACTCCAGCTGATACATCGAAGCGACTCCCAAATGGTTTAGTTCCTACCACCGCAGATATCGAAGCCGATCCTGCGCTCGCAGATAATGTCACTGCAACCTACTCGAACGTTACCGCTGTACTCGATGCCGAGAGTGCATATGACAATTTTCTTAATTTAACAAGCGATGTCATAGTAGCAACAGCGAAGAATATTTTCACAGCGCATAAAAAAGCAGTTGAGGATGGTATTCTCGATTTTTCCGAAGCAGGATATATTAAGTATGTTCTTGGCGCAAGCGACAACATCACGGACGAAATTGATGCCCTTTCCGATAACTATGATTCATGGTATTATGACAGCGTTTACTTTTCTGCCAGTTACTGGAGGACGATTGATCAGGGCTTAGACCGTCTACCATTAGCTTTCACTCCTATCGTGGAGAATCGAACGATGTTCCAGACGACCATCCAAGAGATCTCGTATAACGACACCACAGACAAAGTATCGGTTGGATATCGTCCTGATCCATTTCAACTTAACCCAGAAACCATTGAATTCGACTACGTCATTGTAGCTTTGCCATTCACGAAAGCACGGATTTTACGACTTCCTAATTATTCTTCTCTTCTTACTCGTGCCATCAATACTATGCAGTACGAAAATGCATGTAAGGTTGCGCTCAAATACGAAACGAGATTTTGGGAGCACTTAGAAGAGCCTATATTTGGAGGATGTGGATCCACTAATATTCCAACCATTGGCTCCATCTGTTATCCCTCTTACAATTTAAACGGCACCGGTCCAGGCGTGCTTCTCGCATCTTATTTATCAGGAGTCATGACTCAATCAACGAGCGCCCTCACCGATATTGAGCATGTATCCCTCGTCCAACGTGCTATGGTTGAGATCCATGGGCAGGTTGCTGAGGATCAATTCACGGGCTCTTATGACCGAAAGTGCTGGTCGAATGATGAGTACCAGGCGGGCGATTGGGCGGCCCCTGCACCCGGGCAACAACAGTTATACTTGCCTGCCTACTTCAACACTGAGTTCAAAACTGTGTTCGTGGGTGAGCACACAAGTTATACTCATGCTTGGATTTGGAGTGCTTTGGAAAGCGCAGTGAGAGGCACCACTCAGCTTCTGTTAGATTTGGGTCTTGTGGACGAGGCAAAGGAGATTACGAATACGTGGATGGCGAGGTGGATTGAGGTATGAGGGGATTGGGATGGAACTTGGAACCGCTCTCTAGCTTGGAATGTGGGAAGATGTTGGATAAAATAAGGAAGCTTGCATTGTAATACTTATTGCGCGATCCTCCCTAAATATTCAACACACTATCGACCATTTAGTTCTCATTAGTGGTTGCATGTTTTCACATGCAAAAGTATATGCGAAAACAGTAATCAAAATGCCATTTTTACGTAAGGAATTTTGTGCAGGTATATGCATTGGACTAGGTCCAATATCCAACCCAATTCCTTGGACTACGTTCATTGGATTAACCCATAAGTCCAAAGTCTAACCTGTCTCCTACTAAAACCGACAAAAGTTTCTCTTTTTAAACACACTCCGAGAGGTCTTATATAGTTGTAATATTCCACAAATTAATTGAAAAATAGCAACATCAGCAGCACAGGACTGATTATTTTGATTGCTATGCTATGCTATGTCACTGCATGAATCTTGCAGTGCACGCATAAATGAGTGAAGTTTAACCGTCAGGAGACCGGTGCACCCAACATATTAGTATCTGGATTCACTTCTGATTCCTTTCGTTATTTCTATATGTTAAATTGAAACTCGTCGATATTATTTATATAGCTTGGAGCATTTCAGTGCCCTTCAAACCAATAGGTGAATAACTAACATTAGGTGAATAACTAACATTGTGTGAATTAAAATTAGACTTTCAAATAAATGGCAATAACTAAAAGCCTTGTGTAGTACTTGCCTGTTCGAGGTCGATAAACTTAGAATTCTGGTTGCTAACGCTTCTTAACTTTTACAACCATAAATAATTGTTCCTTACAGCTATTTGTGGATCATCTTATCAACATCAAGACGCCTTGTATCAAAGAAAGGAAGAATCAGTTGACATTTTCAACGATCAATCTTGGTGACACCTTTGCTTTCAGCTGTCACTTCCCTAAAAGTCGAAGATCTCTTGACAAGCCACCCAACATGGAAAATCAAGGAGTCCACGTTCCATACCCTGATACCCCAGCCTTGAAGGCAACCAAGGGCACTTTCTTAATGCATCTAAAGAAGGAGCCACGATACAACAACCGCACCAAAGTCACCTTTCACGGCACTGTCAAGGTCCATGGCACGAACATCACGATCATTTTCAAACCAAATGGAGCCCCCCAAATCCAAAGCCGAAACAATATCATCACCCCAGAAGATGATGATGGATACCGCTCAGCAGCCTTTATTTCCCCACACGTTCAAATGATCAAGAATGCTGTGAAGCCAGTAATTGATAACAAAATCAATGAGATTATGATTGCTGGTGAGCTAGCTGGAGAGGGGATCAATCCTAGACAGGCCGCTACTTCTGATTTGGAGAGGTTCTATATGGTTTTCGCCATACGTGTGGATGGGACATGGTTGGATCGCCGAGTGTGGCAGAATATTGTCTTCCCAACATCGGCTCGCATTTATAACGTTCATCAATTCAAGACCTACAGTGTTGTGATTGATTTCAAAGAAGAGCGGACTGTGGGAGGAGGCAAGATTGTTCAGGACTTGTCATTAGAGGTTGAACAGGAATGTCCTGTTGCATTACAGCTTGGCATTAAGAAAGGGCGGGGAGAAGGCATTGTTTGGACGGAGGTACCTTTGTCTTATACTAAACCCTGATCTAAACGTCTTTAGATGCTGACTGCGTATTTGTAGGAGAGAAATCAGCAGTACTGGTCCATCAATCCAATTATCTTTAAGAGCAAAGGTCCTGCTTTCCAAAATGCACCATCCGTAACTAATCCTGGCGTACGTGGGCTTGAAATGGGCACGTATGAGATTGCGGACAAGTTTGTCGAGGATACTGTCACAATGGTGTGTTTAGTAGCAAAATTTCCCATTCTCTGCTTCGAGTAATGAGTTCATGATAACCAGCAATGCTGACCCTTGAAATCCTACAGGCGAGAATGGAGCAGGGACTCGAGAGCATTCGGGAAGGGCTTAGCAGAGGTAGACGACTCCTGGAAAGATACGAGGTCCTACAAAATAACAACAACATGGGCAAACTGTCTCTATGGGTGAAGATGGATGTGATGAAGGAAGAACTCAGGAAGCTGAAGAATCTGGGATTGGATAAGGGAGTTTTGAAGAACCATTTGGAGAAGGCAATCGCCAAGAAGACAAATGAGTTCTTTCGTTCTCAACAGAGAGGAGACAACGGGTCTAGATAGTTGATCTCGACAGAGTTATTCCTTTCTTTAGAATTTGAATTAATAATTGCGTTGAGGTTATAGTCTAAGTTCTATTTCCCTACATGCTGGCTTGATAATCCCTGTCCTAAAGTATCTAGTGATCTTCTACAAAAGGACCCGGCACCATCTACGAATGAACTTGGCGTTTGCAGAATTTCTATAGATGGAAATGTTTGATTTGACAGTCGAGGACAGAGAGATTGTAGCGGATTATTATATACCGAAATCGAGTGGTGGGAGAATGTCAAGATCGTGATAAGTTGGATGGAGATTTAGCCTTTTTCCCTTTCAACAAAAGATATGATCTTACGACAGAAAACAGCCATTAATATTCCAAGACTGAAAACTTGGATGAGCTTTCCCCCTTTTAAGATTTAACCTCGAACCCCCCTACTTAAGCGAAGTTCAAGGCCAACTCGCACGCCATAAGCAGGGTTATTTGTATCATCCACGATCCTCGAGCAACAACACGTTATTAAGTTTCGTTGCTTTGCTGAACAACATTACCCGATGAAAACCCCAATGCGCTCTGGCTCGCGATAGGTTCACATTTCTCCTCATGTGTTTGTATACCTGGATTTAAGTAAATAAGTCCGCATTTTGTCTTGTACCTCTTGATGGTGTGACTCATCCCCACCATGGATGCATGATCGTATCGTCGTACATATAGGAGGTCGAGTCTCCTAAACTTCAATTGAAAGAAAGCATCTAGGTTTCTAACTTGACTAAAAATCTCCTGATTCGTTAATATTAGAAAATTTCTGTCTAACAAACTCATAAAAATGGCACCTTCCATCACTGAAGCCACGGCTACTCAACCTACAGATCAAATTCAGGAAAAGCTCGCATCAGTATCTATAACCGACTCCAAGACTTTCAGCGAGGCGAGATTAGAGGATACCTCAGCACCTGTTCAAGCACCCGTACTCGAGACCCACCATAAGGAACCCCTCAAGCTTTCTGGTACTCTCGATCATTTTGAAAGCTTCGACACTACTCCAACCATCGGCCGAGAATTTGTCGACGTTCACCTTGCAACATGGCTCCGAGCACCTAATTCCGACGAACTTCTTCGAGATTTAGCTATAACTAGTAAGAGTTACTAATCATCAAAGTGATATCCTGAATGTATGCTGACATAACTAAGTCTCTCAACGAGGTGTCGTGTTCTTCCGTAAACAAGATGATATTACAAACGATCTGCAGAAAGAACTTGTTCAGCGACTTGGTGAACTTAGTGGAAAGCCAGCTACCTCCAAGCTCCATATACACCCCGTGTCTAACTCAGGACGCGAACTTGGGGGTAACGACGACGAGATCAGCATCATCTCCTCTGCGCAGGCGAAGAAAATTTACCGTGACCGATTTCTCGTCCAAGCCGAGAAAAGACAAAGCAGCAAGGAAGGATGGCACTCCGATATCACGTTCGAGCCAATTCCTAGCGACTATGCACTGCTACGATTGACCCAACTTCCCAAGACTGGTGGTGGTCAGTCTTCCACTCCTTGCATGCATCCTACTTACTGATGAGAGTTAGACACGCTTTGGGCATCCGGGTATGAGGTTTATGACCGCATTTCAACTCCCGTGCAAAAGTTCCTTGAAACCTTGACGGCAACCTACGCCCAGCCGGGATTCAACGAGGCAGCGGCGAAGAATGGGTTCAAGTTATATAGCCAGCCGCGCGGCGCCCCAGAAAATGTCGGCGAAGTCCTCGAAGCCATCCACCCCGTTGTGCGAACCAACCCGGTCACAGGCTGGAAGTCGATCTTCGCTCTCGGACATCACGTCCAGAGCATCAACGGTTTGACAGAACTTGAGAGCAAGGGTTTACTGGACTGGTTTCTGCGACTGGTGGTCGATAACCATGATTTGCAAGTCCGCCACAGATGGCAGAACCCTAATTATTTGGCCATCTGGGACAACAGGAGCGTATACCATGCTGCAACTCCAGATTACTTAGACCAGGCTGACTTGGGTGAGCGGAGTGGTCAAAGGGCTGTCAGTTTGGGTGAAAAGCCGTATTTTGACCCGAAAAGTACCGGGAGGAGAGAGGCTCTCGCAGCTGCAGCTGCACAGAAGGCATAGTTGAAAGCACGGAGAATATGTTTAGTTAATAGTATCTCAGGAAGATCGAATCAATTCAAAGTTTACGCCACTCGAGAATATTAAGACCATCCTATATGCCACTAATAGAGGCCTCTAAAAGGAGTGGCTTTCAATCGACTCCCTACTTACCCTGTAGGTAATAGTAATCTTCAAGTTTAACACGCTTAGTAAAGGCTGATGAGTATGCTGAACTGTTCAACCTAAGCAGATGGAAGAGTGGTCAGCCTGTTGCGTGAAGAGGATGAGAGTAAATAAATTATGTCTTTCTATTCAATAACGAGCTTGGGGCTTTAAACCATGCCGTAATTCAAGTTATTTATTCAACCCGACTAATGGCTCTATTGTCGATTTCATCCAGCCCTCTCAAGACTAATGCGCGAACCTGAAATCCAGCCTCTTGTTCCCCTTATCTTTAGTCGTACTTCGATAAATTTGTTGCTCCTGTTTCCATCTCTTTAGCACTATTCGACGTCCCCCCCCACCCAACCTTCTTTAGTTTCGAAAAAGATAGTAATCGCTTACCTCATGAGACATGGCACTCCATTTCTTCTCCCGAATTCGATTCCGCAGTATGTAATAAGCCTTCGTAAATAAGAAAAGGAGAATCACAAGAACGTTGATTATTATCAGGTGTGTATTGCCTTTGTGGTAAAGAGGACTGTCGGCGGTCTGATAAATATTCGCAGATATCACGTTGCCGAGTTGCACGAACACTGGAAGGTGTTACTTTTGGAGAAGGGGGGGTTGGATGTTGAGAAAGAGACTTACTGTTATAAACGGCTGCAGAGACAGAGCGGGTGCGTACGGAGTTAGAATTCGTGGAACACCACCCTCTTTTATTAGGTTAGCTGCATTTCAGCGCAGAGAAAGCGCATTATTGGGTGCAAGGAGATAATGGAGGGTTGACGGACACTAGTATAGCATGGCAATAAGGATAACTAAGCAGCACGGTAATCAGAGCGTACGTAGGCCATGCATCCACCAAAGTTCCTTTCCATAAACGGAGCGCAATGAGGCACGGAAGCGTCCAGATTGGTTGGATCATTGAGATAAGTGTCCTTTCATGAACGGCTTCGCTTAGGTAAGTAATACCGATGAGGGTAAAGATGCTGAAAATGGCATTCGGGATGGTGAGGAGGTTAGTTGTGAACTTAGGGAGATAAAGTTAGTGAGGATCTAAAGAAGATAGGTGAAATAGATACCTTGCTGAAGCCAAGTCCTCGAAGTGTCAACGTTAGATATGTTCCTGGGGGACTGGGTGGAATATAGGCGATTAGGCCAAGGGCGTATATCTGTCAATGCGTTGCATTAAATAGGAGAGCATGTCGATAGAAGAGGGCGACTTACAGGCCATAGATCATAATCGCAGATGGATTCCCAAAGACGAGCGGGCGTGATGGCTTGGCGATTGTGCATGTCACCTTACTTTTATTAATACTTTTTAGAGGACGCATATTCTGGAGATGAAAACGAACCTTTGGATGGATCATCTCGAAGAACTCGATTCACAACAATGGATACCTCGCGATTTGTGAACCATCCTTTTGGCCGAAACCGGTTTTTTGTTTGCACGGCTGACGCAGGCATGAGGAAGATTGCTGCTATACCAACGCTTAAGGTAATAATGCCCTCAATGAGGAACAGCCACCTAGTTTAAATAATTATCATTCAGCAATTAGGAAATTGGGGGATTGAACTTTCTTACCTCCAGCCTGCTAAGCCATGGACACCATCCAGATGGAGAAGGGCAAAGGCTAGTAAAGAGGTAATAATACCCGTCACATTTAATGCCGTCCAGAAAAAGCTATCAAAGTAAGCATGTATCATTAAAGTTGTTGAGTAGCATTACCTCAGTCGAACAGGCAACTCTTTACTTGTGTAGAAATAGGACAGCCATAGGACGAGGTCTGGAATGAAGCCGCCCTGAGTTTTCACTGTCAAAAGAAAGCCTAAAACTATTACGAACTTCAATAGCAAATACTAACTTCAAGAATCCCAAGAAGAGCACGACAAGCAAAAAAGCTTGATCTGCCACTGAGAGCGGCCTGAGACATTGCAACGATAGACCAGAGAGTCATTTGGGCGGGAATCCATCGATCAGGGCCAAGTTTCTTTGACACTAATTGAGAGGGTACTTCAGCGAGAAGGAAGGATACAAGAAAAATGGTATTTCCTATGGATTTCAGACAACCTCACAATTGGATGTTATGCGATCTTTGGAGTTACCTAGATTAAAGTCTACAAAGGGGTTAGTGCTCTAAGAGTTTTCAAAGAAAGAAAAAGGCTTAAGATTAGATGGAGAAACTGACCATTGGTTGAAAGATTCAGCTGGTCTAACATATTATCCGATACTGCTTGACTGAGATTTCCTCGATCAACCTGGAGGGCAAAAAACATGATGCACTATTGAAGTTCGGTAAACGAAAGCGCAAGGGGGAAAAGAAAGGAGGCTTACAGCCCATAGACAAACATGCCAATCGAGCCTCCTCACGAGTCTTTTCTCCTCGTTCTTCGTCCATTGGAGGGTAGGATCAAAAACATGTCTACATTCGTACCGAGCACTTTCGTACAGGGATGCATAATGGGCTGCAACATCTGGATCAGAAAATGGATTCTGGGGATCTGGAGTTGCTAGACTCCGGTCGCTCGGAGAAGCAGATACCACTCGATCGTTTGCTTCCTTATCGAAGAGATCTTGACGGACAACAGGACTAAAATCCGAGTTGCTTGAATGCGATAGTGCTCTAGCAATCTTGTCAGCCATTCTAGGGGGTCGAAGTCCTCCAAACTTGATTCCTCTCAAAGAAGCGATTTAGTTTACCTTATAGCCATATCCCCGAGTGGATCTTAAGCAATTCTTCAGGAAGGTCAACTTCCAAGATAGTATCATCCTCCGCTACGTCCCTGGAGTACAGGCAATATTTAATATATTTTGTGGCATATAGTAAAAGTGACCAGGGAAAGCATTGGTTCGCTGGGGGCTGGTTTAGATGAAAGAGGTAGCTGCTTGCCATCTCAACTATCACGACATTTTAACAGGTCAATGGTGTGTTAATCTACATCCATTGTGTCCTTACTGCGCATAACTACTGCGGGGTTAAATCGCACGCCATTTGGTGCAACTCTTCCGCGACGCATATCAATGCAATGTAAAGATAGATAGATAACGGGCAACCGCAAGTAACCAACAGAAATACAATGGCATATAAATCCAATACAATCTCTGGGCATGTTTATCATTTGGATTCGGGCCAATAAAATATATGTGCAAGTTTTGGGTATAATGTGAAATATTAGATTTTTGCAAACCTCTGTAATGCACTTTCAACTATGAGTGTTTTGACGTCGTTTTATTATAAATGCGTCTAGTTTTATTTTTAAGGATCTCTCTAATTCCGAGTTTCGGAGCTCCTTGAACAGGTTTGATCACTTCTTGCTTGTTAAGGACTTTTATAGCTTAAATAGCCTGTTTCTCCTGAGTGAGGAAGGAACAGTCAAAATTGAACGCTTTTTACCTCAACCTACATTTCTGCTTGATCCAACATGAAACTGTGATTTAGAGGTTACTTTAAACCCAAGCCGTTGACTATTGTCTCATGCAAAGGATGCGAACCTAATAACACGTGGGATGCAAATGAAGCGCTTAGGTTAAGGTTGATGAGATTCAGCGCTTAAGTTTCAATATTGACAACCGAAGAGGATTTGGGAAGGAGTTGATAGCTTCAGCGCTTAAAATCCAACTAACTGACATAGAGAACTAATATTTAATTCTTTATATTTTAGAGAAGATTAATATTATTATATAGGTAGCTTACTTATTAAGCTTGATATAATTATTTATTTATTTGATATTTTGCTAGAAATCTCTTAATTTTCGGGGATTTATGACGATTTTCTTAGTTAACCATAGGGGCTCCATCCTAAGGTTGCTCCTCTCCTTGCCACGCGCTTTGCAGCAGTATGATCCCAGAGTTGGTGCTCCATTCAGATGCATAGCCCTCGCCTCCGAAGAAGATCCCACAGCTAAGCGACTGTTTAGATCTTATCAACTACCCAGAGAAGCAATTCAATCCAATAGATATATCCAAATAAATTTTTTAACCCTACCAAGAAATCCAACCTAATGGATTGGGTCGGTGGGTACAACCGAAAAGTTGGATACCCTGCCAACTGGGTCATCCAGCTATCTATTATTACCCAACCCCTTCGGCTTAAGTATCTTTCAGTAAGTACTGCACAAAATCATTTATTGCTGGTATCATGTTGTTTCCTCGCAGGTACATTGCATCTATATCTTTTATCTTCCTATGTCTGATATGGAAGCTTCGCTTTCAATCGCACTACAACTTCAACATAGGAACGCCTGGAAAGTCTCTCGATCCGCCTCCCATTGACGTGTTCGATTACCTTCCGGTTAAGTCTGAAGCGATTTCAGCTGTTTGTGAAAAGACAGAATGGAACCGGAATTTATTCTTCACTTGCCCCCATTCGTTCGGCGGGGTTGGGAATCAGAGAAACTCGATTCTGATCTGCCTAAGACATGCAATTGCTGCTGGAGCCAACTTTGTGGTGCCCCAAATTGTTCTTCGTAGGGAAGATGACCCCTCTCAATGCCAGAGCGACAACAGATCTTCAATCTCGTTCATGTTTGAGGATCAACATTTCGTGGACTCTCTCGCGCTATCTTGTCCAGGGTTAATATTGTATAACAATGTGGAGGATATCCCATACTACGAAAACGCAACCAAGCCTAGATTGCCAAATACGATAACGCCTGAGGATTATCCTATGGAGGGCTTTCGGTTACCAGTCGATCTCACTGCTCCACAAAACTGGCCAAAGACATTCTTCGAAAAACTCGCACAAGACAACCTTACCATGCATCCAGAGGCTCCTCTTGTCATCGAGTTAGGCCGCTCTTACATGAACTACCCCGTGCACTCCGACAGCCAAGACTTCGTTGAATCATTTGGAAGCGTCCTCAAGTTCCGTCCCGACGTTCGCAGATTAGCAACAAAAGCCCTTGTTACTCTCTCTCGGAACTTCTCCATACCCATGAACTTCTCAGCTCCATTCCAAGAAAACGCTTTTATCGGTGTGCATTTGCGAACAGAGTTTGACGCCCGGAAGGTATGGGGAGGCTGGGAGTACGGGCGCTACGAAGCACAATTCGACGGCGCCCTGCAATACGTCCTCTCTACTAATCTGTCTCACATTTACCTTACTTCAGGAGACTTGAACGAAACCGCAAAGTACACCAACGACGTGCAAGCCTATAACTTGACCGTCGTGACAAAGCACGACTTACTGAATGGTGGAGAATTGGATGAGCTGAAGGCACTTAAGTGGGATCAGCAAGCATTAGTGGATTTCCTAATCATGTTGAAAGCGTCGAAGTTTTCAGGCGTAGGCCACTCGAGTTTCTCATGGAATGTGGCATTGAAAAGACATATTTATGCGAAACAGAAGGACCATTATGCTGCGCCGCAGTTATTGATGGATGAGCTAAGTCAAGTTTACGGGGACCCTACGTTGGATTATCAATATGAAACTTCTTTCTGGCCTTAAGAGAGATTTATTTGGTTCCTTTTTATACGGGTTCTGCGCGAAAATTGGCTTTGGGACAGGAAAAAACAATATAATTTATCAAAAATTGATTCGAGCTTGCCGGTACTACTATGCAATTCGGATCATTTGAAACCGAGAGCAGTTATGCCAAGATATTGAAATGTATCTTTAGAAAGCCGGTATTCTGTTGACGACTGACACCCTCTCCTTAAGATAGAAAGGATCAACCTTCATACTTCTTAGGCGATATCCTCAAATCAAGTGTACTCTTCTTAGGACCGTTCAGTAACAAGTTCAATCTTTTCAACAAGTTAATCATATCTAGATCTAATCATACCTTCTACTGTCTTTTCTGTAAGACTTGCATTGATCAAAGCCTTGATATTGCAAAGAGGAGTCTTAAAGTCCAAGCCAAGTAGAGGGCTGCGCTACTGTGGAAGTTCCCCGTAACACAATACTGCGGCTTGAATTTCCAACAAACACCTCATACCCCCTCCATTTCAGTTCAATTTCATCCCATAGGATGGATCCGTAATGATCAATGGGAATAGGAATCATTTTCTTCTTGCCCTTGGCCAAGATATCCTTGCAAAGACATACAGCTCCTTCAATGAATATTATTATTATTTTGGTCGAAATATAGGCCTGAAGAACCTTAGCATCCGTATGTAGACCGGTGCTCGTGATGTCAAGCAACATATGGAACTAACGTCGACGTTCCCGAATGAAAAGTGGTATATAATTAGCCAATGCCTGTAAATTAGTGAGATTCGATGGAATATACGAAGTATTGGTAATACATTTCCAAATCCCCGCGCGGCTCCAAGTGTTGTTCCACCCTTGTTGAATGAATCCTTGGCGCTAAGAGACACACTTACCCATGTCTAGTGAAATGGATTCGATTGGATTATTGCCCTGGATAGTAATTGGCTTGGTCGCTCAACGGAGGTTAAGTATTAGCATAGCGCTAGCAGGGGTTTTCCCCTACACTTAACCATCTAGCTTATTTGGGTAGTAAAATATTCAAACTCATCAAAGCTGTGGTTTGATTCTAGACGTGTAAGCTAGCTGGCAGAAACCATGCTAGCGCTATGCTAATACTTAACCGCTGTACTTCCGAAAATAGACCTTAGATCCAAGCTAGTGATTACTAGCATGTGGATCAGCCAAAATCCAAGATCCACCAACTTGGATTGAATTAGGTAGAACCATTGATTCTCTTGATTCGGATGTATTACGACTTGAGGTCTCATATCTACTACCGACCTCCTACTTTTTTACAATATCTACTAGGAACACTGAATACAAGCTAATTGATCTCCTACAAAGAACTTCGTTCCTCGTATTCTATTTGGGCGTATTTATGTTGCGTTAGTACTAGAGTATGCTAGAAATAAAATATCCTTGTACGCATCTAATGGTAACAATGTCTTTACGATATTTCCAAGAATTTACCAGACCACTGCAGTCAACTCGTAGCCAGTGCGTTACAACCAGCGACTGCAATCAAAGCTGCAGAGCTGTAAAAATCTGCCCATGTTAACGTTGTCCTTATAGCAAACTTATGAATATTACGCCCCAGCCCACCTATCTCATGATAAATACGTATTCCTCAATATTCGCAATGCGGATACCTTATTGGGCCGAGAAAAAGTCTAAAGGAAAATGATCGGGTAAATGCGTAGATTTGCACCTAGTTTTAAAGATGCAGTCAAGAAAATTGGTAGCCTGGACGAAATTTTGTATGCTCGTGTTTGATGAGGAATGCACTTGTACCTTTTACGGCGTGGTTAACTGACGGACATGGATCATGTATACTATCTCGTCCTCCGGGATCACATCAGGGCCCTCCGAGCTCCTGCAATCGCTAGAGTTGACAAATATCTGCTGATAATTTCCAAACCATTAGTTAGGCTGACCTCGAAAACGCAAGCCACAGATATCATTTCTGGAACAGTCATTCCATAGCCAGGATAATCGTTCTTGACTTAACTTGGGCTGGGATATAGGATATCCTAAATCCTACCTATCCAGATTCAACCACTCGACAAATGAGAAGTGTAGATTTAAGAGCGAAGAAATTCCCTCCCACCTTTCCATCGGTTGTATGAAGTATATCAAGGAGAGAAATAAACTCTAAAAAGAGACAAATTTAAACCGCTTACTCTTAAACTACTACTGCATACTAAAATCGGAATTGAAAAGACCCTTGAATGTATTGAGGATACTAAAATCTCTACTAGAAAATTAAATTTGGAGAGGAGTATAGGGAGGAAGGTGGGTAAGGGGAAACAAAAGGTATAGGAGAGTGCAATTGAAGGAGGAGGAAGAAGAGCAGGGGCATAGGCCCAAACCATCATACATTTTTCTTTAAGTCATATTAGGGCTCCGCCCCTCCCCAATTCCTGAAGATAACAGCTCAGGGTCTAATATTATTATATTTTTGATATGAATATGAACTAAGAAGTTACCGACGAGAACAATTGCATTTTCTTCAAAGTTGACCGGTGCTCTTCTCATATTTGATCGCCGCCGTGATTGGTCACCGATAATGATGTGAGAATCCACTCGTGTCAGATAAAGGAGGAATGTGCATGTACTCACCTTCAAGCCTCGTGGTCTAGGAAGACTGGGAAGGAAGGGGTAGATTTTGAGTTAGGTTCTGAAGGCGTAAGGTGGTGCTTCCTATATTTGGACTAATCGTATTAAGACGTTGTATGATTTCATTATCTCATTTAATTTCCCACCTCGAACAGACTGCCTGGATTAAATTTGACAATGTTAGCTTCATGCGTGCCAAATCAAGTATAATTACATTTACGAAGAATCTCATACACGAAAACCCTACACTTGAGCCGTCTGTTGTCCCACTTTGAATTTCTTGCTCTACGCAGCCGACAAGCAGCCACCGCTCTCTTCCTCGAATGTAACTAAGATAAAGCCGCGAAGTCGCTCCTCCCTAATGGCAGATTGTGACCCAAGACTAAGAGAAACATAAGATGGAACGATTATGATTCTTCAGAAATGTTGAACTCTTTTGAATTTAAATGTCTCAATCTCAACCGGTGGAGAATAGCTTTGGGCCGGGATCCGTTTTCAGGCAAGGCATGCATTACTTGCCATTAATGTATTGGGCTTCAGTAGAACATTCATACCCAAAAATTCTGAGCCCACCCCATAGTTTGCGCTTCGCTGGTGCTAGGTGAGTGTAAAGACCAACACAAAGTCGCAAACTGCTTCATCAATTCCGAAATAATAGCAGTCAACACTCCCAAAGCTGTTGTGTGAGTTGGAGGACTAGTTGAACACCTTGAAGGGTGTCTACTCCTTGGGAGCAATCTGGGAACGAATGCTGTCTAGTTCGGTGGATCTGGGGTGCTGCAGTGTCTTGAGTTGTCGCCCAATCTGGGAGCTGGGTTAATACAGTCGAGATAGTGTTGGTGGCGCGAAAGGCAGGCTTCAAATTCGTGATCAATGATGGAGCGAACTGTCATTCCTCATGTCGTAGATAGATAGGTGGAAATTCAACGGCTTGAGATCATGGATGCAAGGGTGACGATATCGAAAGGGCAATCAGATTTAAGCGGCCAAAGGGCGATTTCGATCTGAGATATAAACTCAGTGGTATGCATTCCCAGGTAATTTTAGTCATGCTAATTCGTATAGATATCATCGTTAAGTATAATTCAAGAGAGATTTACTCGAACACAATATCATAAATCTACATGGCCGCCTTGCATAATGATGCTAGCTATCGTTGGTGTGCGGTATACCCACCCATCTCATAGTAACTTGATGGGCTGGGCTGACTGAAAGACTGCTCTCCAAAATTTGCAGGAACAGTAGACGGCTCTGTGTTCTCATAAGAGTGCATCCAAGCAGGATTCATCCATTCGGACGGAGCAAAGTCACAAATAACTAGACGTGGTAAACAGATAATTCATTGACAATAGGGTAGAGATGCACTTACCTTTTTCAATGGCGCCAAATGCGTCATTGAAGACTACATCAGGCTCAGCATCAAGATAATCGTACGTCTGGCCACCACTTTCTGGTGAAACCGTCGATATTGAGTGGTCACCAAAGCAGTTATTCGGAAGTTCATCATGAAACCCTGCTGTATTGGGTGGAGCGCTCCCGAAATTGTCAAAATCTGATTGAATCACTTCTTCAGCCCCATCTACGGGGCGGCCTTTTGACTGTGCGGTCGCCGTTTGGACATCACCGAAACTATGGTTTGCTGCTGTTCTAAGATTCGGACCTGCCTCCAGCAAATCAAGCTGAGGCTCAGAATCAGAGACCTTAGTGTCTTCCTGCTCCTCTGGTCGTAAGACCATTTCAAGCTCTCGGCTCAACACGACTTTTATCAATTCTTCTAGAATCGTGCAACTTTGCGCTATGACTGGAGTTTGCGCAGAAAGTCTCTTGAAAGCACGTATTATTCTGATCACAGCTCCTTTCGCCTTGTGTGCAAGGGAGCTGAATGGGTCCATTGTCGCTGGGACGCAGAGAATCACTCCTGCAGTAAACATTTGCATGGTAATCAGCGCCATAGGGCAGTCATACTCGAACCTATGTGCAGGTGCGTAAGAAATCCGCATGGCGGCTTTGATGCAAATGTCAAATGAGTTTGGGAATGGGTCGCCAGCTGGCGTTGATGACCCATTTCCGCGCCGGTGAGTGGACATTCTATACTCGAGCAAAGGCCGATGCAACAAAATTAAAATGTAGTCATAGAGTAACTGTAGTGCAATAGTTTGCATGATTAGATGCCGTTTTACGCGTGCTTGGGATTCCGGTAGTACTTGTAGGCCATCAAAAATATCAAAAGAGTCTTCTTTGCCAATGGTCCAACTTGTTTTCTTGAAAAGTGGCGGAAGTTGATCCTGCCAAGCTTTCAATTTGCTGTCAAAGGCGTGTACCGCTCTTACAAGCTTTTGGATGCCACCGCTGCGAGTCTGAAACGCAGCCTTTGCTCGTAAGTTGTAAATCTTGGATATGATTTGGGCCTTGATATCGTAAAGAGGGTATTTGTACGTATGAAAGGACAATTTCGAAACGGGGTTTTCGCCATTTAAAGAGGTGAGAAATCTCTCCAGTGGCACCGGTATCTCGGTATCGTCGCACTCATCCGGATAGGAAACGTCACAGAAGTTTCGGTCGACAGAGGAAGGTCGACCGTAGATAGCAGCCGCGAATGTATCGGCAATATAAGTATGACCCCAGGCTCTTTTCCGAGCCTGTAAAAGGCGATTGTCCCCTTTCCACTGAACTTCACGATGCAGACCCAAGGCATACCCTGTCTTCACCGCCAAGCCAAGAATGGGATAGGAGAGGTTTGGATTCCCATGATAGATATAGTACGTACCCAGAAGTACGCAGGTCTGAACCGCCTCGATCCGACAATGCTCAAGACTATCAAGTAGGAGATTTCGGACTTGTCGGATGAGATTTGGAACTAGGGCGAAGAGGTCTACATCGTACTTGCTCATAAGACCATGGAATTTCCATTGAGGATTTTTCCTAGCATATTGCGCACCCAGTGCAATCACCATCATGAGTAAGGCTGCAAAATCTGCGTCGGCTGATGTTCTAATCTGGGGTCCAAGGGCACTAATATGTCTTGTCCGCTCACGGAAAAGAGGCTCATGAAGGATGAACATGAACCAATGGACGGTATTAAAATATGAATCAACTAGAACATCGATCACGGGTGGAGGAGGCAATATAATGTTTAACACTATAGAGTCTGGCTCACTACTCGAGGACTGGGTTACTCCGCCCGGCAAGGCTGAAGCTGTGGAACTTTGCTGACATCGGTTGAAACGAAATACCTACAATGTTTTAGTCAACGAGATCTATTGTAAATTTCTCTCCTCTCTTATTGTCTAGACTTAGAAAGGTCTGCTCACTTGTTTTGTAAGGCCCATTGCGGAGCTGTCTCCACCAAAATCTGTGCGAGAAGAGGGGTTATTCTCAGAGGATGAGCATTGGTCAGAAGCTGAGTTCACTTTATCTGGAACTGCACTGGAGCATAAGCTATTTGCACTATGCAAAGGAGAGTTATTGTTGGGTATTCACCATCGGAAGATTCACCTGAAGACAGAGTAGTGGCAAGGGCCTCTCTCTCTAGGCTATTTCCTCGATCCCTAATCATTTTGTGAGGGCCAATTGAATGTATTTCAACTGTATCACATGATGGGCGTATGGCACGTTTTCTCTTCTTCCCTCTTTCTTCTCTCCCTACGGATTCCGAAGCTGGATTTGGTTTGGAGGCAGCTTCCGTTGCAGCGCAAGCAACGCCGCTCCGAACACATAGAGTGCAGGGCCGTGCTACATCGCACTTGGAAATTTACAGATCAGCCCCCAAATTAGAGAACAAGCAGTAACTTTGTCTTGAGCATACCTTGAGCTTCTGTCTCCTGCAGCGATCACAGGCTCTTGGCACCTTGTTCGTTGTATTCTTGAACTCAACCATGACACCGTGGCGGACCAATGAGCAGAGAGGTATTCGGAGACGGGGTTTGGTCCACCGGAATCTTTATGTGAGGGTATGCAGTTGGTTTATTAAGGTTATGTTTGTAGGAGGAAGATGTGGGGCGCTCACCAAAATGAGGGGAAACGAAGAAAAAAGTCATGTGCGGGTGAAGGTTTTATTTCATTTCCACTTTGTTTGCTATTTAAGCAAACTCTGGGAAACTACTTGAACTCATTAAAGAGCTACTATTACTACCTAGTAACTATACTGCCAGTTCTAGTTAACCACAAGGTTATATCCAAGTATCTAATGTGTACGAGACGTTCTAGACGGCATAGCTGCCAACATGTCAGGGAGATGCTTCAATTATAGCACAACAAAGCGCAATGGAAAGTTCTCCCACCGGAGGCAAGAGAACTTTCCACCGGAACTCCTGCACCTAACCAGTTTCGTTGTCTACCTGGCAGTTTATGTTCGCTTGAGCGACGAATTGGAGTTGGTTTTCCTGCCCCTATTCAGAGAATTCGCGGGGTAGTGGCGTAGCGGGGAATAATTATACCATATAGATGCGGTCAAAACTAATAGAAAGACTTCACTTTACAACTATTGTATCGTTGTATTCGCAGCAATGAGATGAATTACCAACGGATATAACTCCCCTATCGTAGCTACAACGTTGGTATGCCAGAATATTTCCCTTGTTTTACAACATCCCTACCTTTTCCAATTTCTCCTAAACTGATTCGTAAAAGGAACACCCAACCTGTTACACTTACTTCACTCTTACCGCTTCTACAGACTAACTTTGGTATGCATACATGGTCCGAATCACAGGTTCTTGCAATAGCCTAGCCTAAGCCGGAGGTTACTTTGGGGGCATTATCAGTACTTAGACAAGCCGACAGATTCGGCCGTTTTTCCAAACCGTGAGTCACCTTTGAATCATCGATGGCGCTCTCCAAACAGCGGTTGTCAATATTTCCATGTTGCTTATCTTAATTCATTATTCTTTGAACTTATGCTTTCAATTAGCTGAAATGTGCATAGTAAAATAGGCAGAATAGCTTAAGTGGAGATTCTGTTGGTATGATACTTGGCCTATAACAATATGTACAAGCTAAAAGACAATGGTGTAGCAATTGCTTCACCAGAATATCTATTCCAAGCTGCATATCTGTAACAAGCCTACTCGAGAGGTGGTTCAAAACTCTTGAACCAATCAGCCATAGCTTTCGCACCACCCTCTGCAAACAATGTTTCGTTTAGTTGTCGCGACTCTCCTGCTGCCACCTTTGCTCGAGCCGCCATTTCCACCTCGAACTCCTTAATCAACGGATTCAGCACGCTCTGGAAGGAGGTGGCATCATGTGCAGCAGTCTCGTGCGCCTTGATGATGGCCTCAGACAACATTACCGCGTCCCACATTGCGATGTTGACTCCCTCACCTGACGGAGGAATCAGATGCGCCGCATCACCAATAAGCGTTGTACTTGATTTATGCTCCCAGACGTATCCCATAGGAAGCTCGCACACTGGCCTAATGTCTACCTTCGCACCTCCATTGTCCGCCGATTCTTCGTCGCATGCAACCGTTACAAGCTCTTTAGTCTTAGGCCCCCACTGGCCAAGTAGCGCATCGTCACCAAGAAGTTTCTTCTTAGCTTGAGCAGCCGTCTCACTTCCCAAGCCGGAAGTGGTTCCGAAGTGCTCATCTGCCGTTGTGATGAAGATATAGAACCTAGCTGAGTCCTGCGATCCCCGCTGTACCGTCACACCGTGCCTATTTCCGAGCGCAAAGAAGGTTCCAGGGCCGACAAGCTCGACTAGATGCGGGTATTTTGCCGTGATATTCCTAATTGTGACGGTCATAATTTGTCTACCCGAGTACTGTGGCTTCACGGCTGTCAATAAGTTGCGGACCCTGGACCAAGCGCCGTCAGCGCCAATAACAAGGTCAAAAGTCTGCTTGCGGTGGGCGCCAAAGTCGAGCTCGATTTCAGTGTGGTCGGATTTGGTGGAGCATGTAGCAGAGAGGAGTTTGTGGCCCCATTTGATCGTCTCGGGAGGTATATTGGAGATCAAAAGCTGATTTAATGCATGGCGAGAGATTTCAGGGCGGTTTCCTCCTTCAGCTGAACCATGCGTACAGGCAATGTTGCCATCCTTATCCGCTATTCTCATCACTTGAGCACAATCGCCAGTGAGTGGGAGAAAGTCATCGAATAGGTCACACTTCCGGATGGCAGCGAGACCAGATTCCTCGTGTAAATCAAGCATTCCGATAGGCTTGGCGAGCTCCTCAGGGGTAGGCTTATGACGAAGCTCGAAGATGGTGAATGGGACCCTGCGTTTGTGAAGGAGGAGTCCAAGGGTGAGTCCAGCTGGACCTCCGCCAACAATGGCGATTCTTAATTGAGAAGACATAGTGAAATCGATTGACTTCGGGAGAGGTGTGATTGAGTCTCGAGTATTTGTAAGAGAATGGGGCAGGAGACTTGTCTTCTTTATAGTTCTTGTTCAAGTATAAATGTTGAAACATTGACCATTGTAGGCCAGTAACAATCCTACTTATACCCACGATGTATCAAATTGGCTCCACAGTGATTTTTGCGAAGCACTTAATTGTAGTGTTAAAGTCCGACATGATGGATGAGGCAAATAAGTCGGGCTTTAAAAAACCCCGAAGGTCTCAATTCGGCACCTTTATATTCTGGCGGGTTTTTGAAAGGGTTTTAAATATAACTATTTTACTTAGCTATTAAACTCATATTAATTTTATTATACCTATAACTTTTTAAGGATTAAATTTCCTACCTTGCTTTAAGATTAAGTATTATGCTTAACATATCCTAGCGAACACCTACTGCTGGATATTGGCCTTTGCACTAAAAGTATAACTCCATGAACTACGTTGCGGATGCATTAGGGGTTCAAATGAATTGGATAAAGGAGAAGAATTCTCCCCCTTATAAAAGAGCTAAGCTAGGCTATATTAGGAAATGATCTATAAGCTATGGCCAACCATCTGAAGTTCTCTTTTTAACACTTTGTGTAATTTCTGGTGCTATTTTCATGTGTCCTCGCTTTCATCTAGTTAAGATTAGTAAACTAGAGAAAGATAAAAAGAAAGAAACGTTAAAGAGACAATAGAGATAGAAGAGGAATAAAAGAGGAAAGCAACCTAAAGAGAATTCATTGCTTGATTAATATAGAAATATAACGGCTTTATAATATCTTTAGAAAAGAAGGCACCCTAATCTGTTTTTAACGGCGTTCGTGGGATAGAAAGGCCTCATCTCGCTCTTGATATATCTTTGACTTCAGCATTGCCCAGGTAGCGGTAAATGCCGAAGATAGGTAGTCCTCACACAAGTAGTTGTGAATAAAAGCTAGCAGGGCTCTAGTCGAGCGAGCTATGACTCGCTGTAGCTTCCTCGTTATCACTGATAAATAGCATCGTAATTAACCTTCCAACTCCTCCCAGTGTTCCTTCCTCAGCAGCCAAGACAATGAAAGATGTCTCTTTTTTCCCCTTAGGCGGAGGCCGTAGGCAGAGCACCCTCCTCTCTAGGAAGGACTTCACCTTTAGATCCTCTCGGATGGTAGTGACCGCCTCATAAACTGAATTTGGGGCTAGTACCAGCATTTATTTGGCAGCCCCTAAAACCTAGTTACGAGAAATATCAGTCAACATACATTTCTACCCATTGTTAAGAGATCTTCACTTATACTTTTCATATTGGTATTATGGCAGAGCAAGATTATACTAGTCTCAAACGCGTCACCAAAGATGTGGACCCATCCGTAAGTGACAGCGTCGCAGCAACAGTCGCAAGCTCTGGTGGTCCCCCGCTATCACAAATAGAAGACTTGACTTCTGCAGCAGGGTTAGATCATGAGGCGACTAGGGAAGACAATATTGACTCGGTAAACCATAAGCAGATACCCTCTAAACTTCTCGACCAATTGATTACTCTTAATGTCGCCCACATCGAAGATTTCCCTTCCGCTTGCAGTCAAGCTCATGGTGTACGCCCTACTCTAGATCTCGCACGAAACTATGGAAACCCTCTCTTGCAAGAGGCCACCGAGAGAGAACGCGAACCTTACGTCGCTTGGCGTCAGGCGGTATACAATCAGAAACAAGATATCATATTTCATAGGATCAAGGAAGAGAATAGTTATCAGCCATTCATCAACTACAGAGGGGACCACGTCGATCCGGAAACATTTGAGCCTATTCCCTTCGATCATCATAAAGCTCTCGTTCGCTATGAAAAGCCAGGGTTGTTCCTCTTCAAGAAGGCGCCCTTCAAACTTCAACTCAAAATAGTGAGTTATAATCTTTCTCTGGGCACATATTTCGGAGCTTGGGGGTTTGAAGGTCTTGGTTCTGGGATGTTTCCTAGTTTTAACTGTCTTACCCACTTCTCTTCATCTATGCTTTCTTCGAATACGAAAGTGCTAACTTCATGGTCCTACTTAGGCCTCGGATGCCCTCGAAATCGGAGTCAACTATGACGCCCCTGCGATTCTAGTGGTTATCGCGTGCGACAAGTCTCTGAAGAGCCTTTATAATGTTCTTGTTGCTTCTTATCAGAAACAAAATTTCAAAGTGACAGTTGAAACCCAGGACCTCTTGAAAAAATCCAAACTCGAGCCATTCCTTTTCTCTATCCGCCATTTGAAGGTCTGCCCTCCAATGTAAGCCGTTTCTTTTGCAAAGACCTATAACCGCTTTTCGTCACTAATGGTTGGTTGTATGTAGTTTCGGGGATCTTAATTGTGTAGGAAGGTGGCACGGACTCACTGGACATAAGATTATACTCATGAATAATATTAGTACCCTCATATGGATCGATCGTATTATCGACAGTCATGTCAAAGCACTTGTTCTCGCTTCATCTGGTATGCACAAAATCATTAACCGGTTTGTGATCAGCGGTCGCGATCCTAGAACTTACATAAACGATAACGCCATACGCTTCATCAACAAAGCACTCGGAGTGGAAGCTAAAGTGGAGAATGTCGAGACACTAGCTAATACATGGTGCAAGGTGTTGACTTGGGAGAAGGCTGATGGCGGTGTTCTGAAGTGGGACCTATTGGTCAAAAGTGAATGAGTTTCCAGGGGCATGTTGATGATGAGCGATGGGTGATTGGAGAGCATATGTATTTGAGGACTACA
This sequence comes from Chlorencoelia australis, assembly GCA_003988815.1. Lineage (NCBI taxonomy): Eukaryota > Fungi > Ascomycota > Leotiomycetes > Helotiales > Cenangiaceae > Chlorencoelia > Chlorencoelia australis. Next base: position 188,230 of record QYAN01000007.1, read on the forward strand.
CTATGAATTAGATTTGGCGCTAGTACTATCAGCGTCTATTCAGCGAGCAGTAAAAAACGCCTGCTACTAGCTTTAATCAACAGAAATTCCACCCATTCCCAGACCACCTCGAAGACCATGTATTTCAGTTGAGAGTCTGCATTCGGCGCAAGATGAAAGAAACCTATACAGCCCCAGGCACAGGGCTTCCATTTCTATGACTGCTTATCTTGTTTTCATTGCTTTCTTTCTTTCTTTCTCTCTTTCTTTTCAGTTCCGGTGGTATATTCGGTGACGCCAAACCAACAGGTCAATGGGGACCGAAAACAACTTAGTATACTTTGGTTCGGCCTCACAAGCAAGGTGGGTCACTTCCTCCATACTACAAGTTTCAACCAGAAGCTGCTCTGTACAAAATTGAAAGAAAGAAATGGGAAAGGTAGATATAAACACCTTTCTAATTCTACATTATCTTTTCTATTTTCTAACAAATTTCTACCAAAACCTTCCCTTGATACACCTTCTAGAAAAGCAGAAAAGCCTGCGATACAAAAAAGTAAACCGAAAAGAAAAGAGAAAAACGACCAACATCTAAAGTGGCGAGATTCATTGAGGGTTCTGAGCATCGCTATGGCTTAACCTCCCATCTTTCACAACAGCGATAGCCATATTTTAGGCTTAGAAGTTATTGGAGTCTAGAATATCAGGCTTCTAGCGACCAAAGCACGATCAAGTAGATATGCATGCTATTGATCCTTGGAGTTCAAGATCCCTGGCGGTCGAAGGATAACCACCAAGTGGATCCTTCAAGACTGTATGAACAAATTCCTTGGAAACGACCATCTCGTTAGAGTCTGCCTTCGGCCAAGATCAATCCGGGATTCCGGGTCGCATTTGAGGCCTCAAAGGCCTTTGAAAAGTCTGTTATTGAATATTTAACCTTGAGAGGTAAAGCGAGTAATCCTTAGTCACTTGGGACAACCAACAGGTGGCTATGCTAGGTTGAGAGGCTAAGAAAGGCGCAGGAACGTAATTTCTGACTGTCTATAACACTTAGACGGGCTGATGATGTACGCAGTGGAGATCACGGAACTTGAACAGAAATGCAGAAAGGGAAAGGTGGTCCGAGGAAAGCATTTCTATTTTCCATCTCATAATTTCTAAAGCTCCTTTGAGTTGCCCATTCTATGGTAAAGAATATCCACCCTATGTAAAAAGTTAGCCGTTTGTAAATGAGGATTAAGGTGAGATATACATCAATGATCATGTCCATCCCAGTTGCGTAACTAGAAGCATCGCTTGCCAAGAACAGATATGCCCCCTTCAACTCGTGTGCTTCCCCCTCTCTGCCCATTGGGATTTTATCCTTCCATATCCTCTTTGTGTCCTTGGAAACGAAGTCGGAGATTTCAGTCGCAATATAGCCCGGACTGACAGTATTTGCACGGGCGAAGCCGACCCACTCTACTGCTAATGATTTGCCTTTCTAGCGTTAGTTGATGAATCTTGTAGAGAAGGAAGGGATGCTAACAGAGATGAATAATCCCCGCTTTCGCAGCATTATAAGCAGCCTGCAACTGGGGCAAGTTTACAATATGAGCTGACATAGAAGCAGTTGCAATAAAAGAGCCATATGTAAATCCCTCCAACTTTTGGCCATCAATTGTAGTTCCCTCCTTCTTCTGTCGTCTCCAATGCCTGCCTGCAGCTCGGGCTGAGTAGAAGGTTCCATCCAAGTCGGTATTCACGACATTGCGGTAGTGTTGAAGCTCGCCATCGAGGGCAGGGCCCTGCGTCCAGGGGATTCCCGAATTCGCAACAAAGATATCCAGACGGCCATTGAACTCCTTCACGATATCGTTGATGGCTTTCTCGACAGGTTCGAATTCAGTAACATTGACTTGATATGCTTTGCCTGCAAGGTGAAGGTGTCAGCAAGAAAAGCTTTGATGTCGCTAAAAGGATCGGCAGTTGGGTTGGGAGACATGGGACTTACACTTCACCCCATAGTCCTTCTCAATCTGTGCTGCTTCTACAATAGCCTTCTTGTTGCTATTATACCAAATTGCCACATTGGCGCCTGCTTCTGCCAAGGCGTGTGCAACAGCTAGACCAATTCCTGCTCCAGCTCCCGAGACGATGGCCGTCTTGCCTTTGAGGGAGAAGAGGGGTAAGACCCGCTTGGTGTCTGGAGGTGCTTCAGTGTTGTTGTGGGTGAAGTTTCCGCCGTTCATCGCTCCCTCTGCCATCGTGCAAGCTGTTCGAGGCAGATGTCGGCTTTGGTCAGGTAGGATTGGTTTTGTTCGGGCTTTAGAGGTCGTGAGGATATTGTGAAATGGTGGTGAGAGAAACGTTTTGGGGATGAGGGGATTATAAGGCTATGGCTAACACTGCGGATACAACAGCGGCAATCTATCTAAGATGGGGGGTTTCAGGGATTGTTACTGGAGCGGTTACCTTAGATGGGATCGGGATTGATGAGGACTCTGGATGCTACACAACAACGTCGCTGAGCGTGGGGTTAGAAACATTTCCAACACACATCGAAAACATCAAGAGATATCTGCTGTAGTAGTTGGATTACAAGATATGCGAACTGTTTCCTGGCATTCACAAAGCCCTGGAATGGCATTAGCTAGTGCATTCGCACCTAGTGCATTCGCACCTAGTGCTTTTAAGTAAAAGCATTTGAAGAAGCTGGGTGCTTTCAAGTAAAAGCATTTGAAGAAGCTGGGTGCTTTCAAGTAAAAGCAGTCTAGTAAGAATTCATTTCACATATTGATAGTCTAGAGCCAAATTGATATGGAATGTGAAGGGAGGGTCTGGATTAACTCTGCCATGCTCTTCCTTGCAACGTTTTGAACAGCTCGATTATTGTTCTCTGCCTTGGAAACGGCTACAAAGATCCTGGGATAAAAATGGATAGTTGGCCTTTTGGGTTTCGCCACTATGAAATTTGCAGGTCGAGGCCTCAATTCTTTCACCCAATTGCCACAAAATATTTTCCGACGGCAAAGCTGTCAAGGTATTTACGAGAACTTAAATATCTCGATCCTCCTCGACGTCTCTTGAATCCTTCAACCATTCGCATCCCCAGGATCCTCTACTTGTCCCGACAAATTCTTCTTTTTCAATGTCTGCAATAGAGTGTGGGGACCTCCTCGAGATTCGAAGGGAACATGAAGAAACTTGGGAGATGAAAGAAGACGAGAAAGCGAGCATACATTTGGACGAAGAAGGGCACAGCGCCCAATCCAAGGGTGGATCTTTGAGACAATCCCTACTGCAACGAATTCGAAGGACGGCAACAATCCGTCGGGGAGAGAAACACAAACGTCCAAACGGGTCAGAAAGGCAATCTGCAAGGTATGTCTGCGAAGGTACGATTTTCGGATGTCAAATAATAACATATTCATCAGGTCCAAAATACCCGCTGTCCACAAGAGCGCAAGTGCTCCAAACTTAGTTTCCATTATGCCACAAGATTATTCATCCCAAATCCGAATGCTTTCGTAAGGGGTTTAGAGTAAGCGGACCGAAGGAATTATCAAATGACTAACCTCTCCCTCACAACTCAAACTCCGTTTATGACTTATGATTCACGACTCACGATTCCTTTTTCCTATGCGATCCTCGGAGGCCACGTAGCTCGTAGGCTGGACAGATTTCCCTCTTTTGAAAATGTCTTTGGGCACTTGTTTTTTTGTTTTTACTGGCGTATTAAAAAAAATAGGAGCGGATAAAAAAAGCATACGATCCTTTTTCTCCCAAATTTACGAATCTTACGAGGCTTACATTGGAAGAGTTCATGTTTATAGGGATTTTTAGAGACTAGAAAGTCGATGTCATATCAGAATACCAGTGTGTATCTGCTTATGACGATCGGACAACTCGCATGATAGATTTCGAATAAGAATCAAAGTCTGCAATATAGAGTCACTTCCTTTTTTGCTGACTGTTCTTCGTCTCTGGGTGATGATTACCGGCTCCAAGCCGCAGATTCTAGTCCATGATCCTGTTCAGATGTTGGGGATAGTGGCGCTAGTAGAGTGATTTAGGGAAAGGACAGAAGATAACAAGCATGGCTATTTCCAAGTACATATATAACATCATTATTCTACTTGATTTCTCCTATAGATGAAGTATTATCCGCAGTGCCAAAACTTAACCTTCTATCTAGCTAGAGACATGGAAAAAAGGATTGACCATTTCTGCTTCTCATGATTTGATAATTTACTTCAAATTAAACATTCCACCAAGCTAGCGTGCTAAGAATAGATACCATCAGCAAATAATATCGCTTATCTTGTAGATGAGGGTTAATGAGGAATGTGCTCTAGCTCTGCGAATGCATTCCAACTCACACAACCAAATGACCTATACCTTTTTGTTATTTCTTCCTTCATGGGTTTCGATCTTTTGAATTCGCGTCGCTCTATGAGAATGCTCCTTACTGTTCTCCCCATCAAACAACGAAACTGTTTGCCAAAAAAACGTCTATCAGAATATACAGAACCATACCAAATTTCTATAACAAGAGGCAATCCATCAACAAGATATCTACACGAGGCGCCCAGAAGTTACCTAGATGATCGCAGCACGAGGACTTAATTATTATCTTCATCGCAAGTTGAAATGCAGCATTCGAGCCATGAACGATATGCCAACCGACAGACATCCCTAGGATCAGAGCTCGTCGTGGGATCGGTAACATTGCCTCTACGCGTGCTACTCGGTGTGGTAATTGGTGGTGTTGCTACCTTGCTTGTAATATCAGCATCGATTTTTTACTTGGTGAAATGGAAACGTCGTCGCGATGCTAAGTGTCAACAGGATATTATCGAAGGCGACAAAGAGATGGGCTTGATCATTCGTGGGAACGATCCTACGAGAGGTTGCCATCTACTACGGAAATCTTACAATCCCTTTTTGGCTCAGAATTTGATCAACACTTCTCACGAATATAACCTAGACACTATCCCTGAGCTTCCAGTTGCAAGACCACACATGAAACATTTCCCACCACAGAAAGCGTTCTTCCGGATATCTGGAATGAGAGAATCGTGGCCTCTAGTATCAGCAATGCAGAGACCTACTATTCCTTTCTTCGTCCCGCAAGAAACAATTGTTCATCTCAATACTATCCCACCACTTGGATATGACCTACCTTCTAACTCGCAACGACCCAAGTCGGCTTCTGGACCCGAACTTTTAGGCTCTGACGAAATACTGCCCAGCACTGAGACTCTCGAGCAGTCCGACCCACAGCCACTTATCAAGTATTACTCAACATCAGGAGAGCAATTGTCCACGGTTTTGCGAACAAGATCCCAGCGTCTCAAGGCAGCTCACAAACGCTCAATAACCCGAACTTGGAGTAATCTTAGCTGCTTCCCAGGAGTCCCACCAACAACTAGACTACCATCCCCACCACGCAATCGAGCCACCGAAAGTCGCGAGGTATTGATCGATGCAGTCCAGAGCCGATCAATTGACAGCTCTATCAACGATATGAGCCGCACCCAAACTCCAAGTCCAAACAAAAAAATCGCGAGGAGCGCTGGTCAGGTATACCGAAAACGAGGAAGATCACCAACCCCTACCGGGAGCGATGATGATAGTCTTTGTGGAGTCGACACGCCTGACTTGATAATTCCAGCACAATTGACATCGCCAAGCAAGTTTGGTCTACGGAGCGAGCAAAGACATAGAATCAGTATATCCTCTGTTGGTACTGACTTGACTGCTTTGGTAGAGCCTAAAGAAAGTCGAGGGTCTGTTTTAACGCTCGAGAGTCGGAACTCAATTACTGATAGGTCGAAACTGGCCATCCCTCACCGCATTTCTCTTGCAAGCGATCCATTCTATTCTTCAGTGAAGAGGTCGAAGGTTTCATCTTCGACACAAATCCAAGGACCACGTCCTCTTTATATTCGCAAAGCGACTTTCGGACAAGAAGCAACATCAGAACGACCGCCAAGCGGAGAGTCTATCCTGCAGGATATCTCTGGTAATCAGATGAGTCCGATTAAGACATCTCAATCATCAATTCCTTCTGCGGAAGAACCAAATCCATTTCAATGGTCGCCACAAGAGGCAATGCAAAATAGGGACGCCCAAACAAGTCCAAAGAGATCGGGCTCAAGGGGAAAAGGCCACAAGAGATCTAATATTATCCGGCTATCAGGACTACCAAGACCATCAAGTGTATGCGTGGTACCTGAAGAATCAGAAGATGAATCCTCGCTTTCAAAATTTCAGATCAGCCATCCAACCCTTCGGGTAGTCGAGCCTAGTCCATCGTTAGCATCTATTTCTAGTCGCAATTTCGTTATTCGACCACTCAGCATAATCCGTCCTCCGTCAACAGCAACTTTCAATCCCTCCCTTACTATTAGTTCACGCTCCGGTGCTAGTTCGCCAACTCTCGGACTCATTGACTATTCCCCTACATTGTCAGTGTGCAACTATTATTCTACCAAGAATACATCAGAAGATGAGTTCTTTAAGCATGCACGTTCATCAACGACACTTAAATCTCACCGCCAGCGTCGCAATTTCTCCGAGGAGACGTCTCTTGGAACTGATAGCCTTGTGTTATTCCCAGCCTTGTCTACAAACGATGTACCACCTTTACCGTCTCTTGATTCTCCACCTCCAAGGCCTACACCCCAAATAAGTGTTTCTGGGCGATCACTTGTCAGCTCCATTCCATCACTACCAGTTCCACCCCTCCTCACTATTCCCGCTCCAGGTCATCTGACTGACCCTCGTACTGACCCACGAAAGAGTTCTCCATCTATGCTCGCAACCGGTCACTCTCTCCAGACGAGCATCGGACAACTTCGGCGAATGAACTCCGAAGTATCAACATACAGTACCGTCTCCAGTCCCGAAGAAGATGACTCTCCCACTCTCCCACAGCGCTCACCCGACCGTCCTGTTGCACGAGGAAGCAAAGCCTACCTCTCCCTCGGCAACAAAGACGCTTCCCTCGCGACCAAACGACATTCCGAAAAAGTCGAGCAGCAGAAACGTCGACGAAGAGCCCATTCCGGCGTCCAAGAAGAAGAAGACGATTCCCAACTAACCACTGTGTGTGAGGATTCTAGTCCTATCGCTCTCGGTCCCAACGGTTTAAATATTCAAAATTTGAGATTCCCAACTATGTTTTCGATAAGAGCGCCAGATAAGACATCACAGAAAGAGATTGTTACACCAACGAATGGGGGTAGATGGTTTGATACAATGGCGAAAGCGACGCTGAGTAGGACGAGGAGGGAAAGTAAAATAGAACACCCTAGTCCGCAGACGCCGCCGCCGAAATGGGCGTGGAGGACGGAGAGTTTGATGGGTGATAAGGAGAATATGGGGAAAGGTGGAAGGCCAGAGAGCACGGGGTGGTATGATCAAGATGGTTTTTTGAAGAGTTCACCGTTGAGGGAGAGGGATGTGGTGAAGGATAGAAGTGTGGGAGAGGAGGATAAGAAGTTGGGATTTCATGCTGTGATGTAATTGATTTGTTCAAAGGAGGGGGGCTTGAAGATTTTATTTGATGTATGTGTGCTGGATGTTTGTTTATCCATGGTTATAGGTGAATCACTTCTGGGGGTTGAAGCTTATTTGATTGGAGTATATCGGATTCATAATGAGGTTTGTTTGACTTACATTCAGCTTTTTGAGAACTTTTATGTTGGGATTGATTTGAATGAATTACTTGGACTTTGTTTATTTACCTTCATTCGGGAATATTTAGTACTAATTCCTACTAGTTGGGCATTCATCCTGAGCTCTGAACATATGGGAGCATGCTATCGCCCGAGGGAATGATTTGTCTTTTAGGCTTCGTGGTCTGTGCGAATATTTCCCAAAAGATGAACTGGGCTGAGTGATTTTGCATAGCTCGTGCGAGCATTTCCCAGTAAGCCTAGTTGATATGACTGGAGGTTATACGCCGGGAGTATATATATTCAACAAACCATTAGCGGATCCGGGATCTGGGATCGCTAGTGTTACAATGTCTCTCTACCGGCCCAAAAAGTCAACCTATAAAATGAATTGACAAATTGCACTAATCCCATTGCCTTTCAGAGCAAAATGACTTCTCCTCCTTGAAAATGATTTCCTACCTTAGCGCTAACAGGGTTTTCTCCCTGTATCTAACTTTCTAGCCTATTTGAGTACAGTCTAGAAGTATTAACATAGGGGCACAAATTCTGTGTAACGCTCTAGGCAACCATCAATTTCATGATAATAATTGGCTCAAAATGTCATCCTCAGTAAGTAGCGAACAGATTTCTAGCCTTGTTGTCACCGTTTCTAAGGGAGGAAATCATTTTCGAGGAGGAAAATTCATTTGATAAGTGTATTTCAAATGCATATACACCCCCAGGGGATATAGTCACTATGCAAAATCACCTATTCCATTTCGTTTGCATTGCTTTTTTGGAAACTCCAAATCCCCGGGATCTTTGCGTTTTAGGATTCAATCATTTTTCTTTCTTAGGCAAACCAGAATGAAAGAGGGATAGAGAGGGAATCTCGATAGCGGTTGAGAAATTGGAGTATTATGAGGTAAAAACCCAGGAAATACTTCTTCCAGAACAGGTGAAGATGCACGCAAAACAAGCTCTAAAAAGCCGTGTTTTGATTCTGAATGTGTTACTACCCAAATAAGCCAGCCTGTAGAAACCAGGTGGCTATATAAAGGTATATCCCCCCGGGGGCCTAATTGCCACCTTAATATCTTTCCTATTATTTCCTGCATACCAGAACACCATATCTGAATCATATCTCTGCTGCCGATATTTAAAGCTCTGCTTTATATTTTGAAATCTTCAAGCAACCCAACAAGAATGTCTTATTCAAGCTACAACTCAACTACTCCCCCTCCTACTTGGCGAGAGAAGCTTGAAGGTATGTTAATTGACATCTTAAAGCTACGATCTCGCTAACCCTACTCAGAGAGATGCCGTGTAGCTCAACGCCACCCTCCAATCTTTGAGATCATATCTAATAGACGTAGTGAGTCTTCTTCGCACCTCCAGAATTGCATCCAACTAACTAACTAAACTCACAGGTAGATAGGAAGTAGTATTGTTTTTTGGGCATAGCCACTTGACTATCTTAAACTTAGAGGGGATAACCAAGCCGACATATAGGATGTGCCCAGAAAGGAAAGAGGTAGGAGGTTGTTGTTAATTCTTTAAGGCTTTTTCAGTGAGAAAGCATTTGCTGAGGTTAAGGCGATGATTTAACCCAGTTGAGAGATACCCTTCAAATGCTCTTGAATTCCATCTTCCAAGTATCTGGACATCCGAGTCTAGAATAGCGTTTTCTTCTGCTGTGTGTGCAGCTTCTCTTCTGTAGCTGTGGCCAGTAAAGTGGTTTGATCCTAGGATATCTCTTTCAAATAGGCTCTTTTGGAGGCATGCTACTACGTTGGTGTGATTAAATGGGCGTGTGGTAAAGCAGAAAAAGTGGAGCATCTCTGGGTTGGAGATCTTGTTTGAATCAATTGCGGAGTGCTTTTACTGCACAAATAGGGCTATTCGTAGCAGATACGAAAATTTCGCAGCCCTTATGAAATATATTGGTTTTGCTTCTTTTCAGCCGCAAAGTGGCGTAAGTGTTATTCTCGCTGAATGTTATATTACCTCTTGTAAGGTGCGCATGTTTAAAGGTCAGTTGATTTGATATTGAATATGACTCGTAGGTAAACTCGCCCATTCAAAGAGATTCAGAGAAGGCTACAATAGAAGCCGTTGTGAAGTTTAAGGTGTCGATTACTTCTATTTGGCTTAAGGGTATTTGAGTAAATCCTCTGTTCAAGGCTTAGTTCTTTTTAGTTTGTGGTAAGGTTAAAATCTTTGGATTCCAGCGATAATTCGGGGAATAAAGTCGCTTTCAAAGCATTTTACGGATAGTCCTTTATCGATATAGATAGACTATAGTGCAGCATTGCTCAGTATTTGCAATTTTGATTTACTGCTAAAGGCCTCATAAGGGAGTTGATGATAAACCTAAACCGTATATTACTACTCTTTATACCCTAAGCCCTGGCTAACTCATCCTTTCCAGCACGTTCTTCCTATTTGGAGAACCCTCTACCCATCCTCTACCCGATCTCTCACCTCTTGATCCGAGCAATTCGCGACAATGTGATCCGCATTGAAGCTACACATCCGCAGAGCCTTTTTTGCTACACCTGCGGGGCGGGGGCATGTGGGACCATGTTGAGAATGTTCATTAAAGCAAGGTCCTACTAGAGTAGCGAATAATTGTTACTATTCTGTATGTATGTCAAGCTGGGGGGTTGGTTTTCAATAACATGTGCACTTCAAGCCACAGGATCAACCCATGAATCGGGAATGTTCCCTGGTTGACCTTACTCCTTATCTCCTTTTTTTCTTTTTGGGGGGGGGAAGGTTCTTGAGAATTATATTATAAATGTCCACTCTCTGCTTGTAGCGGATCTTCACATATGTCCTTTCATCTGCACCTAGTCTAATAAAGTAAAATTATCTCTAATAAACCCCCAAAAAATATATACCACTTTCACTCTCAGCCAGACATGTTTATCCCCCCCTCTTCCTTCCCCGTCATGAATGCACATTCACATTATCACTATCAATCCCCACTCCACTGCTAATTCATCATCTCTAACATTTGGACGGCTCGCACCCACGCCTCCTCTGTCTCCTAGCTCTAAGTACATATATCCATTCATCCAAAAAAATCCATAACCAAAGAAAGACAAAGCAAAGGGACACAAGTGCTAATGCGATCAATACTATTGCAGCAAAGTAGCGAAAAGCAAACCATAATGAGACCCAAGGCAACGATGAGACTTGATCGACTGCTAATTCCACCTGTATTGAATTCAATATAGTAGATATAATCGCAAAGATAAATAGAATAGGACCATAAAATCTTGCAAAATAATCGCTGTATTGTCCATGAATTTGTTGAAAGGAGAACTACCCAAGAAAAAAATGGAGCGTAGAAATTCAGCCGCGAGAGCCTTAGCTCTCCATAGTGGTACCGGACCGACACGTCAACATCATCGATCTAATCCAATACAGACATGAAGCAACAGAACTCTCCCCACTATATATCTCCAGGGATGAGGCGGAAATGGCCTTGTTTGGCAATAGCAAAATCAGACTCGTATCTGATTAGGTAACGGTAGGTTCGCAGATATCCTAACGCTGCTCTTCGAATTTCGTCCCTATGATCGCCCAGGTGCGAAGATTTGTTGACTAGAAATATTTCCCAAAATCTCTGTGAGAGGAGATATTTGGGAAGAGGTTTGATGAATATCTGGTTATAATACCAGATTAAATGCAGTCGAGGTTCCTCTATGATAATAATCTCGCGCCCTTTAACACGTTGTTAATATAATGGGTTGATATTTGTATTTGAATAAGTCGACATCACCTACAGAAAAACTCATGGGAAACCTCTTGGGAAACCTCTCGGGAACCCCTTACTTCCAAATCTCACGCAATTTGAAATCACAGAGCTTCCAATTTCCCCGCATCTGCTTCCTTGAGCAGGTGGGCTCAAACGTCTATATAAGAAGAGAAGAATCCGCTCTTCTTCTCTTTTCAACCCTCAAAATTTCATACAATCGATACCTTCTACTTCCACAAGCTCAACAATCTCATCAAAGCAATTCCACAGCTCCATCTACACCAGTCATATTGGCAGCTTCAACCAAGGCGGAACTTGTCAACCGGGGAGGTGATACCCCCACCCGAAATCCCAATCCTTGCCCTGAGTGTGGTGTAAGTGTCAATTTTGGATTTTGAAGAAACGAAGCCAATAGGGATGGAATGAATAAAGGAACAAAGACAATTGTGAATATGTAAGTAATAATATTGATTCTAACGATACCCCCATCTGAGTTGGGATCTAGAAAAACGACAAATAGGACCGATCCAAGGGTATCGGCTGGGGCGGGAGAGAGGGAGGAGGGTGTGAGTTGGGGTTGTGTTGGGAGGTGGAATTGGTTTGAGGGGGTATAATTGATCATCGGTGAAGCGGTGTATGGGCTTTTCCCTTGTGCAGCTGAGGGTTTTCTCATACTCCAATGCAAAGTAAAGTCTTCTCTTCGAGTTTTCCAACAAATTCATGTGTCAATCTTTTCAAAGTAAGGAATTGTCCATGTAGCAAGCTGCCTGTCTCGCAATCGACAAGCATTTCCGTTTCAGCCCTTGATTTAGCAGCTGCCAGACGCCTGGTTCACCGTGTCGGACCGCAAACTTAAGCGCGAGATGCTCTGAGAGAGACCGCTGCGACTACTTCGTCAAATTGGTCACCAAACGTCCACTACATATGCGACAACGCTTGGTGTCGATGTGTCATACATAAGTGATTTCACCTCAGCACATTTGCCGTATCAGAAACGGCTACAGCAAGAGCAAGGTTTGACCAGTGTCAATTATAATTTGAAATATTTGGAACGAAAGTTGCTAGGAACAACCGGGACTCATGAGGTAGACATTGAATGACACCTCTACAGGCCAGAAATCTGCTTTTCCTCTATACCCCCTGTCACAAACGAAAGAGCGAATGCTTCGCACCCAATTGATATGGGCTAACGAATGGATCCATAGTATACAAGAGAATGTCGATGACGGCCCGCTAGGAGCTTGGCCTAGATGTAGACCTAGATCGAGGACGGCGTCTGGCTTCAAGGATAAGGAGGAATTCATGTCCATCAAACAATTCACCAAGGGGCCAGTCCGTTTCCTCTCGCACCCATGCCAAAGCTTCGAGTGGTTCATTGTGGTCGACGAAAAATCCCGAATCAACAGACGAAACAAGGCCGCTGGTGTCGCCAGGATTAAAAACGCTACCGCGGAGTTTGGCATCCTTGACATAACTTATGGGCCACGCTTTCATAATCTCTTCCGCATATTTCTCGATAGGACCAAATTGGAGTGTTCTGATAGAGTCTATATTTCTTAGAGCTGATTCCATAATGTAAAGCTTCAGTGTGCTTACCTCCAAATGCTTTCGCAGCCGCGAGACAGGCAGCAGGATGAGAGCTCATAAGGCCGTATATATCGACGTCGTTTTGCTTGAGCTGATTTAAGAGGCCCTTTGCGAGTCCACGCTCTCGATAGTTGCGATCAACTACCAACTGAGTAACCCAACACACAGTTTTGTTATTGACCATCCAACGGCAGGCGAATGCGTTACCAGCAAGCTGGCCATCGACAGTAACCCTGACATAAAAGCATGTGGCATTATCGGGGAGGTATTGAGATCAAAGCCGGTCTTTACTTATACGCACACGACTGCCTGTCCTTAGTTAGCAGACGAACGCAAATAAGTTTGAGGTAGCTTACCTGATTTTGCGATTTTACCAGTCGCTTGCTCGCCCCAAACACCATAGTTCTCACTGAAGAGCACTGCGGCTTCTTGTAGCATGATCTCCGTGACCTGTCCCGCATTGAACTTCTTATAGACATGTTCCTCCATTTTCAAGCGGCTTCTTCGAGGTCTGCTGTCGCGCGGAGGAGGAGATGGCTCGAAATATTGTACGTGAAGCTGTTCGCAGAAGTTGACTGCTTTTGGGCGTGGTCTCGATCGAGATGTCGTCATCAAAGAAGGAGTTGCCCTGCACGGGCTGTATTCCCTAAGACAGTAGTTGGTTGATTCCAGGTGGTACTAGCCTTTGAGTCTTTCGAGTTGTGTTGGGAAAATCAAGGCTTTTCGAAGTTGAATTATTTCACGCGAACAGAGGAGGAAAAAGTGGCCGAAATTGGCACGTGCGCAGAACACCAAAATTGTCTGTTTATATGTAAACAACACTCTCTTATTATACTATTCTCACTATCACAATGCCCCCAATTTGCACTCGCAAAACACGCGCACGTTATTTTATACTTCCTCTTGAGCTTACTTGTTTAAACGGCCAGATTAAGACCCTATAACGCTATGCAATTCTTATGGCAAAGCTCCTTGCACAAAAGCTAAATATCTAGATCCATTAACCTCTATTATATAGTCACGAATATTAGCCTTAAAGCAAGTTAGAATACTCCATAATCAGGTCAATAAGGGGCCAGATTCATAAAGGAGAAAGCGAGCTTTTAAGCGGTTAGATACTGCCATTGCCAACTATCTTGATGATTTTTATATTATACTCGACGAGAAAAAAGCTTCTTGGCTTAATGTTGCAAAGCAAGCTGATGTTAATCTTTCTTAAATAACATATTTCAAGCCCGCGGGGCTATAACTAGTTACTATATAGTCTGTATAATGAGCTTATAAGGAGGATAAAGGCATAATAAATGCAATATGTAAGGAGGAAAAGAAGTTAATAAATGCTTAAGCTACTGCGCGAATAAACTGGATCAACGCCTAATTACCTTTCACCTAATTACCTTTCCGCCATTATTCTCATTATTGGAGAGATGTAGCCTTTTGCGATAAGTTTCACTTTGGAGTTGGCCCTTAATTAACAAAGCGTATTAAGCGGAAAAGGGGTTTAGTTTACTAATATTGTGACGGTTTGGCCCCTTATAGGCTTAGGCCAAGCGTCACGACAGCGGGTTATTAACTGAATTCAATAAAGGGGTAAGAGATGTAGATCAAACTCACCCACCAATATTCTAATATGCTTTATCCCTGAGAGCTACCCTCTTTTATAAATATTATTGGTTATAATTTAATTACTATTATAATCTATAATTAGCGCTACCCTGCGCCAGTCTATATATATAGCCTTTAGGAAGCTGCTCTCTGCCTTTTTTTCTTTTCTTTTCTCTTTAGTTTAGAATAGGCTGCGCACTGGGTCCTGGGTCCTTAATTAGCTACCTATGGGTTGGGGCGGGTTGGGCCGACATTTTAAGAACCCACGAGTGGGTACCTATAGACCCATGGGTCTGTGGGTTGAGTCCCTGGGTCTTTAGGTCTAATTTATAAGTACTTATAATTTCTACTAATTTTTATAATTACGCAGCACATAGTAAGCACACACACACACAGCAAGCAAGCAGTACATAGCAAGCAAGCAGCACATAGCAAGTAAGCAGCACATAGCAAGTAAGCAGCACACACGCAGAAATAAAAAAATAGAAAAGCAGAAGCGGAAAAGTAAAAGCAAAGATCTTTATATTTAATTTTATTTAAAACTTAATTAATATTACCAAGTAAATAAAATTACTATAAAAGCTCGGCAGAGCGCAGGAGATTTAGATGTTGAATCTGACACTATATCGGACTTATCGGAAGTCTCATCTACCTTCTCAACACCCGCCTCACTAGAAAGTGGCTCCTCCCTAAATTCTATGCGAGACGTTTATCGGTCAATCTCAGAACATCTAGTGGGTGTATTGTTTGCGGATACTGAGTTACGATTCCTATACCTAGAAGCTCTTGATAAATTTGGAAAACAGACATTTTCGAGAAACCATGACCGCCTTTTGAAAAAGTTATTCAAAGACCTCAGACCTCAGACTGGTGACCAGATCCAGCTACAGACAATTCGTATTCTCCGTCGCTCGGCTCAACGAGGACAGGTAACTGATTTGATTTATAACACCCTGAAGCCGTCAAGTCCCGCGGACTTACAGGCTATGCAGGTACTCCAGGATCAGAAAGCTGATCGTCAGCATGCTCTAAATCGACTTCTAGCGATGATGGAGATAACGAAAGTACTAAGGACGGAAATGAAGAGAGTAGCAAGAATAGTTTGCAGAAGTTCCATGTAGTTGTGACCTTTCTTACCCGAGGGCCATCATTTGATCAATTTAAGGCCAACCTCCATCGCTTCACTCATCCTCCTAGCACGTGGCAAGAAGCTCTAGATTACCGCAACCTGAAAGCTGTGCAGAAGTTCTTAGTGGAGCGGTTCGACCTCGTAGCGGTAGGTAAATACGCATGGCTTCGTGAATTGGATGAAATGGGGTATTTGTATGATGAAATCGCCGAGCTCTTACTAGAAGATGCTAATGATGCCCCGTGGATCTACTTTGAACCTGGTATATCTCGTAGCATGGAATTGCAGCCTGGAATGCACATTCCAAACTGTGTTCATCGAGCTTGTTTCCCTGACCCACCTCCTGCAGACCACTCTCACTTGCAACCCAGACTTTTTATGTCAGTGAAAGGGAAAGAAATCAGGAGAGCAGTCCAGGAGCTATGTGGCTTGGCTGGAGTCGCACCTATATCTCGTGTTTTGACGAAATGAAATGGCAATGTGAGATTTAAAGAACAAAATTCAGTTGCTACTGTCTCATATGCTCTTCCCGCAGATAATGGATCCAACCACCATGGAATAGTCTGCCGGATCATTAACGTACTGGAAAGTTTCTGCATGGCTGTGAGTTAAGTTCAAGCAGCCGGTTTATATTGTAACTGCTTCACAATAATTCGACACTGGCCTAAAGACGACAGCTTTGAAAAAGTCAATCAAGTCAAACTAGAGCTACAGCTCCCTATAAAGCTTTTAATGGAACTTAAGAGCCTCTCACTTTTGGACAATATTGCACTACACGATGCGCTGCATAGTCAAACCATTGCCCTAGAGATCCTCGAAGCACTTCTAACAGAGCCGACAAGAATCACCCGAGAGGCGACTGTCAATTGCATTCTTCATTTATGCTCGCTAGCAGTACAGTTTCTTTGTTTGGGCTTTTTGTCTTACAGCCAAGCTCATATAGGAGCTCTTCAGCCATTTTTCTTGGATAATCCCCAAAGCAAGGTTTGGCTGCTAGGCAATCAATGGTCTAAAGATTGTGACCATATCATCGCTGAATTTACTGAACTTACTTGTGTTGGGAAAATGGTGGGAGGACCAGTACTCGCGTTCAGCCTGGTCCAGGCAGATAGAGCAGAGGGCAAGCTTGAGTATGATATATTGACCTCGGCGGAGGATCTTCTGGACACCTGGGGTCCTGGACACTTTATCTTTCGCAAGGAGTCTAAAGATAATCCGTCTACTATAATAGCTATCGGTGCACTAGTCACAGTTAACGAGGATTGTTTCATTAATGAAAAAAATTGCTGGCAAAGCTCCTGCGCAGGCCTGGAACATTTGGGCACATACAGAGCTCGTTGGGAGCCCAACGAGTGGCAAATTGGGGTGCAAATAGGGTCACAGTACGTGCTCAGTCAACTTAATCAGACATGGTGTAAAATCCAAGGAAAGACCTTGAAACAATTCCAGCTTGAACAAGAAGACGACCTTCTGATACCATTCTTGGAATACGCCTGGGGACTGCAAGTCAGCTTCTGCACCGGTGTTGCTCGAAGAGTTCTATTACGAGAGCTAGTAGCTGATATGCTACCTATTTTTGCTGGTACTCTTCTTGTCAACCCAAAGTCCTGGGACGACCTTACAACAACTCATCACATCATTGATGCATTCCACAGAAATGATGTCCGACATTGGCTAATAAACCTCGCTCCTGAGCTTCAGGATTGTGTCTTGAAAATAGTGCAGCGAATCTTAGCAACACTCCAATATATAGGGGTAGACCGAGAGGGAAAGTACCTAAGAATTGCATGGCCGCAAGAAGGCAATGTTCAACGATGTTTCAAGATCCCGTGCGAGAGACAAAGTTTCTGGGCTCGCCTGCTTGCTGATTCTGACGATTGTGCCACGTTTGCATACATTTCACCTAAATGTCTAGAGTCGGAGAACGTCAAATGCAGTGGTCCACCTCAAGTTTGGCAGAACATCAGTACTCTACTCGAAACAGCTGTCATTCGTCATCAGTCCATACCGACTACGAACCCTTGGACCTTGGAACACAAAAAGGTGCATTTTTTTTTAGAAAGCTGGATTCATTCTTCTTCGTGAAAGTGCATAGACCAGACGAAATGGGAAGCTCACAATTGGTTGCTTCACAAAGCACCATATATCAAAAATTCCAGCGAAGGATTTTCATGAGAGAGGAATGGAAGCGGGAGTGTAGACTTCGGGAAAAGCAAGTATTTAATGAGTCTGCGGAGCCAGTGCTTATTTTAACCTTGATGTGAGGCGATCGCACCTTTGTCAAGGGATTGATTAATTCCAAGTATATTGATTGTACATGAACTATTTCCATAACTTGGGTTTTGACGAGCTGTCCAACTACAACTACCTTCGCAAGCTTCACCGCGATATGTTTTCCCGCAAAAGTTATGAATATGACAACGTGCTCAATTGGACAATTAAGAGATTCTTTGAGATCTACAATGACGACGAGCTAGGCTTACATGGAAGTGAAATCTAGAAGGGTTGGAAAGAAGCAGATTCAACAGAGTTTGAAGACGTAATAAATTGACCTTCTCTTTTTGAAAATATCTCTAAAAAAAATCAGGCTAAGTGTGGACGCGAAGATGTGTTGTTTACTCCCGCAAATGAACAGAAGTGCAAACAACCACAACAGTAGGCAATTTACTTGACCAAAGAAGGCTGTGATGTGATGTCAGATATCTGGAAAATATATGGACAACAAATCATTTTAGATGTTTGGGAACCCACTTGGAAAGATGGAGAGGGTATCTTCTATCTTTATTAAGTCGATATGGCATTCCTCTAATTTTCGGCCAGCATGAAGGGAAACAGGACTGAATTCTTGCATGTCGCCCAGCTATGAATACTGCTAATGACGTGGCAGGAGAGATGGATCTTTGAAAACCCCTGCCAGCAGATTTGTTGTCTTGTTGGCAAATATTTATTTACACTATACAAAATTCTTTGTATGGGTTTGTCATGACAGAGAGTTTGTACAGCAAATAGTTGAGTCAAACTCTAACTGCGTGGCTTTATATCTACAGCCATCTATAAATACCTCCTTTATCCTCCACTTTGTCTATTTTCTTCTTCCCTCCTTCAGCATCAAAAAGTCTCTACATACGAAATCGCCAAAATACTTAATACTTCAAATAGAAAACCAACTAAGAAATTTTAGATAAACAGCTAGAGAAGACAATAGCATAAAGAAATGGAAAAAGCAAACCCAGATCAAAAATTCCTCCTCTTCAAAGCGCAACTCCGGCATTCTGGCTCTAACGCAAAGGTCGCTGAAGAAGTATCTCGGACTCTTGCTTTCGGTCTGCTTTCCCTTTGCTCCCTTCATTTCCCTCCTCCCCTTCACCAAAACTAACAAAAAAACAACAGGATCCGAATCCTACAGCGAAAGACCCAACGGAATGATTGCCGTCGAACCAAGCGATTTCCTCGAAGTCACTGACTTCTTCAAGAAATCCGGACTTGATAAAGAGTCTGCAGATATACTTGGTAGAGTGTTATGCTTTAGTAAGTTTCGCTATTCCCCTCTTACCCCACTCCCTTCCTCTCTTTGCTGTGAGATGTCTATGATGAGGCGATAATAAAATTGTCAGGTCCTGCGAAAGGGGAGGGCCCGGAAGGGAAACAGAACCAGAAGCCGGTTTTGCCGACCGTTGCTGAAACTGTGGAGTTGTTAGGACATCAGCCGACATATCCGACTTGTGGGAAGTAGAGGGGTGTGAGAGTTTGAGGGCTTGAGCATGGCTTTTGTAGTGGGAAAGTCGAGCTGGATGTTGGTACCCTTGGGAATCAATGCTTTTTAAATAATTGATATGGCATTACATATGTATAGCTGTTGTTCGTTGGTGGATGGCTTCCTTTCATTCTGATTCAGATACTACTCCAGTCAAATCATAGGCTGTTGATAAACTAAAATCTCCCTGTTCGGATGAGTGCCTCAAGAAAAATGGTGTGGCTTAAAGTTGGTTAGATCTCGTGAGTCTTGTGATATCTTCTTATAGAGTTTTGTGCTAAAGTCGGTTAGGAGTCCATTGGCGAGGCGAAAGGGGGGCACATGATTTTTGGCCCCAACTAAGCATGCTCATTAGTTATCACTACAAACCCTCATCATCAACAACCTCAGCAAGTAAGGCCAGAGATTTGCTTCGCCGTAAATTCACTTGATTCTCTATTAGTCGCTAAAACGTTGGCTTTCCCTTACGAATGCGAGCTCTCCACTCCCTTCGGGGCTGAGGTGAGGCTGATCGTGGATGTGAAACCCGACAACTCGCATTATTAGTTGACGTTTTTTTTTTTTTCCAAAAAGAGTTATTTCAATGCGATAGGGCTGGGGTGGCGAGCGCCCATGTTTTCCGTGATCTGACGCCTCAACCTTACTATGTAGTAGCAAAGTCTAAGGAATTTATATGCACGCTCTGATACGTTCTGCATCGTTCGGAGACGACTCAGCCTTATAGGGTGAGTAAATCCTCTCCAGCTGTCATTTAGGCCCGCAATCCATCATTTGGGATCATGGTTAGGACACATTTGCAGCATATAATCATCGCTATCCGTATCCTGCCATGATCTTTTGCTGAGCAGCAGCGCAAAGAAATCCCTTCCTGGGAGAGATAGAAATACGATGTGATTTAAGGCGCACTTTCATAAACACACTCTTAAGAATCATGAGTCGCAGCCGGAGTATTTCTCCAGTCGATCGATGCTCCCAGGATGTTACTAACTTTTCCAGAGTCTCAAATGATTCGATTGATCTGAGGTAGATGCAAACAGCCTTTGTGTATCCGAACGACCAGAAAGCTAATACTGTCCGCAGAAATTGGCCAATAACTTTGTCGTTCTCTGAACGAGAAGCTCATCATGAGAGGAGTACAGATGAATTACTTCCCTATGAGCCCAGCTATGATTCCAAATATCTCCCAGGAAATCAAAGAGTTTCAATAGCTTCTAAACGCTCTCCAACGCTCCGATGGCGCGGCTGGAAACTGGCCGCAAGACTTTCCATTCTTCTCGTTACGATAGTTCTTCTCTTGAATATCATTGTCACTACTTGGGCATCGATCACATTTGGTTTACATGGCGGAGTAGGAACTATTCACGAGGGAACTTGTTCTTCCATCAAGAAAACTGGCCTTCTTGTTCACATGGGCATTAATATTGTAAGCACGTTGCTACTCGGAGCCAGTAACTACTGCATGCAGTGTTTGAGCTCCCCAACTAGGCAAGAAGTCGACAAAGCACATGAAGAAAAGGCTTGGCTAGATATCGGGATCCAGAGTACGAGAAATTTGAGGAGAATTGCAAGATCCCGAATAGTGTTGTGGTTTTGCCTAGCACTTAGCTCTATTCCGCTTCATCTCATGTAAGTTGAGTTTGAAATAGTCAAAGAATCCAAATTGACCCCGTCATAGGTTCAACTCAGCGCTTTTCGTTAGTCTTACTGCCAACGAATACATAGTCGCTGCTGTCACTCAAGATTTCGTCAACGGTGCATTCTGGAATCTAACCGGCTCAGACACTTATCACCAAGAAAAGGTTGCCCAAATACAAGCAAATTTGTCTTCATACGAAACCCTTGATACGACTACTTGTATTCAACAATACGGGGTCGACTATCTATCGAATAGAAGGAATGTGGCTGTGGTAGTTACGGACTCTGGCGCGCAAGACCCCCTTCTCGGAATTTTAGATTGGACTTATGGTTCCGCTCAGAACTCATGGGTATGTGGCACTACTTTGGGCGACAACATGACATTGGAAGCCCAATCTATTGATGATTTCGATTGTTCAATATCAATCGCTTTAGCTAACGACAGTTGGGTAATGGGAAATCAGCCCGTTCAATATTGCTTAAGCCAATCCGTACCAGACCACTGCAGGCTCCAGTTCATTGCCCCGATTATGATTGCTGTAATTTTTTGCAATCTCGTCAAGCTGATTTGCATTACTTTCACTATCTGGAAGTCGGACTTCACTCTAGTCACACTTGGGGATGCTATAGCATCTTGTCTTGAGACCCCTGATTTGACGACAACGGGGATGTGCATTGCTACCAAGAAAGAGATCCAGGATGGATGGTGGCCGGTTAGCATTACTCCGAGGAAATGGCTGAATACGAGAAACTTCTATTATGAAGCGGCTGGGTTTCGAGTCTGGCTGTGGTCAAATATCTTGTGAGACCTCTCTATTTGAACGACAGTCTAAAGTCGCAACTGATATAACCATAGCTGCGCAATACCCCTGATCGGTCTCACAATCCTCCTCAGATTTGCCATCGCAGGGACTACCACAGCCTCTGACATCCAGACCCTCTGGTCCCTTGGATTTGGCACCGCAACTGCAAGCTCTGTGATTCGATGGAGCCACCCAGTTTTCGGCACTCCCGGTCTCATGAAAAATATTCTCCTTGCAAATTCGCCGCAAATAATACTCTCCTTTCTATACATCCTGTATAATCGAATTTATACATGCATGGCCTTCTCCAAAGAATGGAATGATTTCGCACACCACCATCGACCACTCCGAGTGACATCGCCTCGGGGAGGCCAACAATCCACATATTTCCTTTCGTTGCCATATCGCTATATCTTACCAATCCTCATCGCCTCTATCGCCACCCACTGGATTCTCTCTCAAAGTCTCTTCCTCGTCACAATTTCAGTATTCAACGAGAACGGCCTTCAGGACACCGCACAATCAATTATAACGTGTGGATTCTCCTGCGTCGCACTGATTTTCCTGATCGGGGTCGTCGGCGTGATTTTGCTCGTCGGTGTTGCATCTGGCTTCAGGAGGTATAGCGGAGGCATTTCTTTGGTGGGGAGCTGTAGTGCGGCGATTAGTGCAGCTTGTCATCCGCTGGACGATGAAGTTGATATAGCTTTTTGCCCAGTGAGATGGGGCGTGGTTGGTGAGGAGCAGGGGATTGGTCATTGTGCTTTGAGTGGGAGACGGGTTAGCCGTCCCATAAGGGGGAAGTTTTATCTTGGGGAAATGAAAACCTCGAGACTTTGAACTGGAGCTGGACTCCACCTTTGTGCTTCTTAGAGCCTCCAGTCTAGCACTGAATATTTTCCTTCGTGCAATACTTTAGAACCGATTTAGATATCGAACACTCACTTCTCCCCTCACTAATGGCAAATACTGAATTGTGAATCACATTAACAGCTTGTTGAACCACAAAGTTCTGGGTATTCCATTCTCCCCAAATGATATCCCATGGCTGCCAGTCCACGTTCAATCTCAAATTGATTCCCAATCACAAGACATGTGATGTCTATTCCTGTTTAACGTTAAATGGCACAATGCACCAAGCCAAGCAAAAGCAAACCCCAGATTTCTCAAACCATTTCATCGAACATCACCCACACTTCCACTCCACCTCTAAATCTGCTAGCAATAACCTCTCTGTTAGAAATTAGTGCTTTGTAAGCTAGTTAGTCAGCCAACTGTTGGTGTTAATATTAAGACAGCCAGGGAGTTTGGTTTAAGATGAAGTTTAATGTGGAGAGGAATAAAAGGAAGAAAGCTGCGAGAGGACATGGCTTGGTGATTGGCTAGAGTATTAAAAGAGATATGCTACAACTAAAGTAAGGCGTAAGGCTCTATTTCTATATTTTTGCACCATGCAGGATCGCCCAAAGATGGTCAACAAGCTCAAGTATAAACTTCATCCGTAAAAGCATTGAGCTTCAACCCCTCCTTCGCAAAATCAACCCCATCCATAAACCTCAAGCTCATCTCCACCAGCGTTCCCCTCACCTTACTCAGCTCCTCCTTCACCCCTTGTACACCTTCCGGAAACTCTTCTTTCACCACATGTCCATAAGGATACATACTCGGTTTCTGCTCCTTATCATCTTTCTTACTGGGGCTCACAAAATACTTGCTGAAATAATCATCGTATTGTTCCCAATTCCTCACTTTGTCAGTTGGAACGGCATGAAATACTTTTTCGAATATAGCGGTATTTGTTGCAGCTTGAGAATCCCAAAGATCCGTGAAAGAAGGAGAGAAAATATCTTGAACTACTTGATCAGATGGAGAATTCCAATCGTAAACGTTGGGATCTTTGTTGATAGGCATGAAATTCGCATCGGGCTTTGTCCAGTCTTGGAATGGCAATAATCCCAAATGCTTTCGGAAAAGCTGTCGTCGGAGGGAGGTAGCGAATTTCGAGGCGGTGAATGATTGGCCGTCCATGAGTGATTCAACGGGAGTAGGATCCTCGATTACGACGGCGATCTCAGAATCGTGTGTTCCGAGTTGAGAACGATCGTTGAGGTTTGCTGAGCCGCAGATTACGACTCGATCATCGGCGATGAGAATCTTGCTATGGATGTAGAGTTCCTCGCTGACAAAAGCGTCGATTTCAGATTCAGCATGGCCAGTCCAAGGAATGTCCTTAATGGACGGTCCGTCTTCCATATAGCAGTAGTTGACGGTATCGTGCTTGGCTCCGTCCTTGGCACGAGTAGCAGCTTCTTGATACTTTTCGTAACTCGGGTTTGGCTGACCCCATGCCGCTCCGGTTTCCTCTCCCGCACCATTATAACCTGCTCCGACAATATCGTCGTGCTCTTTTCTGGCATCTTCATAGCTTACCCCGCTTGCCTCCTCAGCTTGAGACATTGTTCTATTATCATTGAGCCTGTCGTAGTTTCGTAGGTTGTAAAATCGAATGTATTTATTTGCATTTGGCACACCGGCTTTCTCAACTGTCTCCATGATGCTGTAGCCTCCCCGGCAAATCGAATTATATTGGTACTCCATGATAGCACGAGTTCCGAGGCTGTCGTCCGCATGAAGATCTCCCGCAAAGGCTGGCACGCTTGGCATGCAAACGATAACTTTGTACTTTTCTCCATCTTGGTAGGCTCGTATGATTCTATCGGCAATGGCGGCACCGATCTTATTCTGGACTGGATATTGCTTATCAACCGTAGCCGTGATGAAGAATTGATTTTCGATATAGACGAAGTGCTGGCTATTTTGGATGACTTCAATGTATGCATTTGCGATCGAGTGCTAGATTGTTAGCATTTACCATATAATATAATATGTGAGAAAGTCTTACCTCAGTCGCTACACCATTACTCCATTTCGAGCAACTTCGAACAAGTTGGATCGGAACACCAGCACCACCTTCCTGTACATGGTGACGTCTGCTTTCTCCAAATATACCGCCTACACGATTAAGTGCACCGTGAGCATGCTCTTCGATAGTCTTGCTTGCAGTAGCGCCATCAAGCTTGTAATATCCGTCCGGGATATTTTCCGGTGTCAAAGACAACGGTGCATATTTCTTATTGTCCTCAGTGTCATATTTCTCATCGTAAATGAAGTTCCATCGCTGTACGAAATGGGCATGAAGATCCTCAACAACAGGCCCCCGAAGACAGATGGAGAGATCAGACCATCCCATCCGTGAATACTCTATACGGTTAAGCTTATTTTGATCCCAATCCGTGACATTATTAAAATCATATACTCTTGCATTGTTGAAGTCTTGGCCTGGGAACAGAATGTTGTTCAGATCGCTAGGATGGTCATCGGCGATTGGATGAGAGTGTGTATCCCAACGACCGAAGCATAAATCCAGTCCACCCATGAAGGCGATCGTCCCGTCGATGAGACAGAGTTTTTCGTGGTGAGCCCAATACAATATAACATCATTGTTGACGCCATACAAGGCTTTCAGCCCCTCTTGTGGAAGCTTAGCTAGATCAAGTGACTTGACAGAAAATTTCTTGATATCTGAAGCAATTTGAGACTCCACATGATCGGCAGAAGGAGCATGATCAGGGTGTCGCATGACTTTGATATTGGGATGAACCTCTAAGGCATGCTTTGTGTGCTCAGAGCATACTAAGAAACTGTCAGTACGTATGCGTGACTGCACATTCACTTAACTTACAAGTCAAAACTGCAGAAACCTCCTTGTACACAATGATATTGACCTTCACGCCTCTTTCCGCAGCCGCCAAAATCATTCTGTCAACCCGGTACTGCTCATTCTGGCTTGGCGGTCTTCTCAGATACAATTCCGGTGACATCCACCAATCAAGGATGTAAATACTCTCTTTCGCCTCTTCCAATGCAACCGACACAGCCCACATATATCCACAACCATCCACAAACCATTTAGCCTCATTCTCCGCCCGTGGAGGCGCAAAGCTGCGGAAACGGTTCACTCCTTCGCGCTCGTGACATGCTTCGCCAAGATGAGTATGAGAGTGTCTCTCATGCCCGAATTCGTCTTCGATTTTCACTTCTATGTCGGAGATTTCGCGTTTGACATCATCGACGAAGTGTTCTATCTTAGATTTTGCTTCTTTGAGGAAAGACATTTTGATGTTGATGGTGGGAGATGAATAGTGGGGTTGACGGCGGGGTTGATCGGTTTTATATCTCTTTCAGTTTGATTCAGTGACTTTGTAACTGTCAGTGAATCATAGGTCATAAATATGCTGTTTTAAAAGGCGAAGTAGTTCAACAGCTAGAATGTGGAAATACTGCTTTTTAAGACTTGGTAGCTACTAGCCGGAACCAACTAGTACATCAATTGGCGTTTCAGCTACATACTTGCGGGAGGAAGCCACAAAAAATGCAGCTGGGAGGTACATACAGACAACCCTACCGCCAATAATTTATTCCCAGATTGAGACGGTTCTTGCCAGCGTTGAGACACGAGGGCAGTGCGAGGCGGAGATCAGTGGATGTGAAACGCTGTACCCCGCTGTATGGATTATCAGAATTGGCTGACAGGTATAGTTGACAGGTATACAGTTCACTCGATAGTATAGATGGCTTCCAAAAGTCGTGATTGAAAGGCTCAATGCAAAGAAGGGTGGGAATGTAGATGCTACAAAAGCGAGGGTAACCGAAAGGTTGTCTTAGTAAAGCATTGTGACGTCGAGAAAGACAGCTCCAGGGATCATGCTGTAACGCATAAACCGCTTTGAAATACCGAAGATCTCAAACAATCAACTACTTAACAATACTACGGTAGTAATTGGACTTCGAGAAAAGCTATTCAGAATCTCTAGTAATAATAAATTAATAAATGACAGCAAAGCTTTCGTCCCTAAGGAAGTTTAGATAAAAGGTAATTGTTCTACTGGAGGTAAGTAACTCACTTAAATAATACTAACTACTACTTAAAAATTTAAACCTCTTTCAAGTATCTGAATAACAGGGTAAACTTAACTGTGACCAACTGGTGCAAAAACTTCAATTGATTCTTAGAATCTAAGACTAAGGGGAAAAGAAGAGAGATAGAGAGGAGAGAGAGAGGAGAGAGAAAGATAGAGAATCGAGAGATGGCAGGCTAGGCGAAATAACTAGCGGTAGGCCTGTACCGGAACAGCAGCTGACGATCGATCATGTGATCGGCAACAAGAAAAATTGTCACATTACATGTATAAGTTAAATTCCCTTTCTTTTACATAAGTACTCAAAAATATATTAATGCTCCGCAGTAAGCAGCAATATTAAACTAGGAATAACGGATTGCGATTTGGAGCTGGAACGCATTGCTCTCAATTCCGAAAGCTATTTTTAAAAGAACAGAGCCAACTTACCTTTAAATATGCACACTTCTTATAAATACCTCCTCCCATCATTGCCTTTGCCCTTCCATCCCCCCAAGAATACAGACCCATAGCCTCTATCATAACCTCCCAAATGCCAATACCCTCTGTCCTTACATCTCGAAAAACAATTAAACGTATCTGATACTTCTCCTCAACCTCCCTCTCTCCCTCCTCTCCTGTTCCCTCGCTTTGATTTCCTTCTGCCAATTTTCGATTTTCTCTTTTCGCGACATAGGGCTAGATGATTTAGAGGAGGAGGGTTGTTTCCTGCTACTGTTGGATTTCTCTACTATTTCCGCCTGTGTATTAGCTCGGAATCCCTTGAATACTGCCTACACAACCCAGAAAGTGACCTAGGTAGAAATAAAAAAGGTTCCATACCATGAACAGTTACAACCATGAGATGATCATCCTCTTCTTCCTCCTCGTCTTCCATCTCCTCGACTTTCTCTTCTTCCTTCTTTTCCCCTACGGGCACAGGAGCGGGTTTCACCTCTTCTACAGGAGCTGGCACAGCAGATGTGGGATCAACAGGATTCTTCTTCTCTCCTTCATCGGGAGCAGCTTCCAACTGCAAAGGTGCATATTGTGGGATTTCCGCATAAACGAATTTCATGGATGTAGTTGGCACGTAAATGACATCGCTTGAGGGGGGGTTGAGCGTGAAGGGTTGGTATTCGTAGGTCCATTTGTCTTTTTTCTATGTTAGTTTCATTTCGCTGGCAACGGAAGTTGGTGGGATGGGAAGATGGGAGGGGCAGGGGCAAATACCAGAAGTAGTTTCTTTCTTTGCACGCCAGAAAACCTGATAATCTTCACTCCAATGCCATTCGGACCAAGGGCCGTATTCCACGGGAGGGGCCGGAGGAACGGCAGCGGGGGCGGGTGTAGGCGGAGCAGTAGTTGCGGGAGGTGCTGATTCGGGTGCCTTGTTCGTAGCTTCTGTTTCGGCTCCTGGTTCGGCAGCTTCTGATGCGGCCTGGACCTTAATTGGATCTTTATGTGGTGGTTGTGGAGAACTGAAACGTTTGAGATGTCGAGCCTTTCCTCGAGCTATGAGATAAACCATTTTTTCCTTTTTGGGCATCCAATTCTTTCCTTGTCGCTTAAACTGACAGGAAAATGAAGGAAAAGCAATCTAGAGAATAAGTAAGGAGCGCTGTTTAGTAGAGATTTATAATCGCTACAATGAAACTGAGAGTATTGTGCAATAAATGACGATATTGTGCGACATGCAAATTGAGATATGTGAGAAACAGGACTGAAGGCGGTACAAAGAAGATATATGTCAGATTGATAAGGAAGACTAATAGCTGTAGCTGTTGCGGAACCGTTACAACTGTTGCCCCTCCCTATCATTTTTTAAACCCAATTGCCAACTGTTACTCTTAGGTATAGATGCCTAACCTGCCGACCTGACACGCATCACGTCGGCTTGTCTTCCCCGAAGGCCACTGGTTTTCTCCACCTCATATGTCCGGCATTCTGTTGGTCGATATAACAAGAATGAAACAACTTTGTAATTTATAATTGGAGGAAGAAAAAGCCACGACTACTGCCGTGGGCTGCGTTGCATATGTATGTAACGCGAATGCCGGCTTTTCTTAAGAGAGGCCCGAGGCCGAGGCCGAGCACGAGCGGGAGAGCGGGAGAGCGGGAGAGAGCGGCTTGTCACGTGGATGTAACGGCTTTGGGAAATCTGTCAGCCTGACTCGAAGGATGGATAATAAGGTATTTTGTGGAGATTGGGAGACACAATATTGGAAGGCGGAGGGGGGGGAAAAAAAAAAAAAAAAACCCCAAGGCTTGAGTTGGACGCGCGATGTTTTTGTGAGAGGTGCTTTGGAAAACGCCTCCAAAGATGTCAGCTTATTGTGTAGGGCTGAACATATATACCCGGGTAACTCTTATTATTGGCCTTGCCCACGTCATCGTTGTAGCGTACAGCCATTAGTCTAGTCTATCTTTACTTCGTGTCCTGCCATGTTCAGCTTCTAGAGTTGACGGGTTTATCATCCTTTTTCCCTTGATCTCTACAACTTTCATGTCGAGACTCACTCGGAATTTCCTTCCTCTCCACATAACTGTCGTCCCACCTAAACATGCCCAAGACCACACGGGTAAGGCTAACACTTCTCGACCTAACCATGCAGCTACCCATTCTCTAAAAGGCCTTCTCGAATTTTGAGGCGGAGGGCGCGCAAAAGATGGGGTGTCCGGATCTACGTCAATGGATACACCTGAGTGGATCTTTCTGTATGCAAACCAATCGACCGTCATCCAAACCAAGATATTCAGGAGCCAAATGCCCGCAAATGCAGACCAAGTTTGGGATATCCCAATAGTGTCGTGAATCCATGGTAAGGTACTGATAGCAAATGATCCATACGCGGAACATAAGAAGGGTTCCACGCCGGGTTCGACGAGTGTTGCAACTGGAACTGTCCATTTCCTAACCCGAAGCCAGCGGACCCGACGTGCGACATATTCTCGAATCGACATTCCTGCCATAGGTTGGATAGCCAAATCCCCAAAGACTAAGCCGTGCTTGTTCCACTTTTCTCCTGCTTTTTCTGCTTCTACCTTCTTCCGCCAGAGGAGATCACCGATGAGATGATCTTCGCAGATGTTCTCCGAAAAGAAGTCGATCCCTGGCGAGTACTGGGACGCGCCTGATGTAAGGTAGTTAAGATGTGATCGTCTGAACATATTCGACTTCCCAACAATGCAAGGCGCAATGGATACGGTATTGATCGCAGTGTAGAACTTGGCATGTGAGGATGCCATGAACATTTCCTCGAGTCGCCCACCACCTGTTCGTATAATCTGGCTGAATAGGGATTCCTCTTTCGGGACTGGTGAGACCTCGTAAGCTGCCGGACTAGTAGACGCGACTTCATGTAAAAGTCCTCGTGCCTCCTCAGCAGCACTTGCTCCAACATTATCCACTACCAAAGGGAGTTGGTGAACAAACTTGTATGGGCGAGCTCTAGTTCCATCCGCTTTGTATCCGCATAGCTTGTCCACCATTCGTCCGGCTACTCCCTTTCCAATCCAAACATTGCAATCAATGATCCAAATCAAATCACCCTTTGCTTCCCGGTATCCGCGACTCATATTCCTAATCTTAGGGTTAGGACCCAGATTACTTATTTCCCCCCCATCACCACTCAGATTGGGATCTTCCTCTTCAACGAAAATAGTGGCGTCGAATTTGGGAAAGTCTGCCAGCAGACGTTGTAACACTGGATAAGCAGGATCATTGGTCGAGGCAATACAGAAGTATATTGTTAACTTTTCCAATGGATAAGTTTGACGAAAGGTCGCAGCGAGGCATTCATAGAGTTGTGGTTCGAGTCCTTTGACAGGCCGAAGTATTGTTATACGAGGGACTTCGGCAAGCTTTAGTGTTGGAGAAACGGCTGGCTTTGGCTTGGAGGAATAATGACGAAACCTAACGGAAACAACAATTAGCATACCGAATCCGTATTGAATCTAAGCCAAGGATATCATACAATTGAATGAAGCCTATTATTTGGACGACAAGGATAAAAGAGTACCATAGAGCACATCCGCAAGCAAGTGCGAATGTTAAAGTCGACATTTCATGATATTGAGGATCTCCGGCTGTAGAGGGAGATGTATTTGGGGGTGAAGCTTCCATACAGTTGAATAGTTTCTTCTTCTATAAGCCATAGGCTCTACCTGCATTGACTTCTTCTGGACATGCTGTCCTGGAAAGATGACAATGAAATAAGTTCCACAAAAATCTGAAGAATCTCCGTTTATGCCTTATATTTCGGGCCAAAAATGAAAATGATTTCCCGACTTCCGAATGGCAGACTTCTTAACCGAAAAAAAAAGGTAAAGCTTCCCTTCTTCCTTTTTAAATCACAACATCACATCATTCCCTTTCACACAATATCTTCTCTCAACCACGAGAAGCGTAGAAATTGTAAGTGTATCTTCCCTTTGATTACGACCCCTTCTACAAACAGTCTTGTACTGTCCTGCCTGCGGTGATGACACAATTTGATGCTTAGGAGAATAACTCTGACTTTATGTTGTTCCCAATGTACGCTCAATTCTCTTCGAGAAGACTACAACGGTATCTGAGCATGGCCAAATAATTATTCATTTCTATTCAATTGATTGATTGATGGAAGGGATATCAACTAACCTCTTATTCGCTAGGAACTCGACATGACTTCGCGATAGCATCCCTTTTTACTTACATGATGGCGGACACAACTCCACTTCCTCCATCCGAGGCTACCGCAGAGTTCCAACCCGTTCTGCAGCCTATTCAACAACCTCCAAAATCATCTCGACCTCCCACAAAATATCAGACACTAAATAATCTCTATGCACTGCCAGCTCCCTTACGCACATTCCCTCTCCCCACCCTTGTACCACACAATCCTCTGTCGCTTTTTCACATTTGCTGTGTCTGGCTATCGCAAGCCATCAACCCGCCTTCCTCTCAATTCGATCCTACATATACTGGCTGGTTCTCACCCGAGACAAGATCAATTCATGTTACCGATCTGCGATCAGTCCGGGGATTGTGGGAGCAAGGGTTCTATGGCAAAGGCACCCTGAGTCGCAGTGAACCTAGTTGGCTATTGCGAGAGAAGACTCGGAGAGGTGAAACAAAGACACTGGCGAGTGAAGATGTAACGAAGAAAAGACGGGTTGAACGTCAACAAAGCAAATGGGAAAGAGCTAGGAAGGAAAGAGAATCAATTGATCAGACACTATTGGAGGAAGCTAAAGCAAAAGAGGGGATTGAATACATACCTCTAGAGATCACCTCCGATACGAAAGATCCTGAAGTCCTTAGGGCGGGACGGCTCGAAGACAATAACTCGGCGAAATCTTCCGAAAGTTCCGAGGCATCTATCTCTCCAAGTCAGGCGACAAGCATGTCATCTATCACTCTCCCAAAATCCTGGCCAGAATTGTCAAACTTGTTGCCTATCTCTGAGACAACGACATCGATGAGTGACACTTTATCCAACGTCACGGATAGCTTTGGATCATTCCGAGGCACAGCAGGGACCACTGTGAATCGTAAGAGGGTATTCCTTGCCCCAGTTGGACCACTGGAATTGTTGGCTTTACCCAACTGCTATGAGGATTTGTTAGCAACGGCGGTTCCAGAATCTGACGCTGCTGAGACCAACGAAGTGGATTTTAAACCACATATTGGAAATGGCCACGCCATTGTTGCAGACGCTACCAATGCATCTCCCACGCCAGTTATTACGGACATTCATGCCAGTGGGTTTGCAAATGGAAACGCAGAAGTCTACACTAATGGTTTAGCAAAGCTCAAGGACGTAGCGATTAATGGTTCAACTTACTCTGGAAATGATGGGACAGAGACCTCAAATGGTTCAAATGGTAGCCCTGAATCACCAAAGATTAAGCGCCGAAAAAGTGTTCGGTTTTCTCCAACCGTAGAAAAAAACACATTCATACAGACTGAGCCACCAAGTCCTGAACGTGCAGCCACGATTGCGACAGTTGAAGATGAGCCTCTCGTTATCCAAGACCAAGAGCATTTCCAATTGACCATGGAAGAGGCATTCTTTCTCTCCTACAGTCTTGGCGCTCTTGAAGTCCTCAGTCCCGTTACCAGATCCGCAATTTCCAATGAAGATCTGTTTTCATTATTTCGAAAGTCATCCTACTATCCACCTGTCTCAAACCCCGGCTTCTCTCCGGACGATCCTTTCCTCATCTCCTACGTCGTGTATCATCACTTCCGTTCTCTTGGTTGGGTCGTTCGTGGCGGAGTGAAATTCTCCGTCGACTACCTTCTCTACAATCGTGGACCAGTGTTCTCCCATGCCGAATTTGCCATTCTCATCCTACCATCGTACAGCGATCCTTACTGGTCCAGTGATCCGTTCCTTCAAAATTATGTGAAGGGGAAGGAGAAGAGCTGGACGTGGATGCATTGTATCAATAGAGTTATTACGCAAGTTAAAAAGACGCTGGTTCTTGTTTATGTGGATATTCCAGTGCCGATGGATGGAAAAGTGGAAAGGGAAGTAGGCGTTAAGGGCGTTCTTCAGAGGTACAAGGTGAGGGAAATTGTGATGAAGCGGTGGTCTCCGAATCGTATGCGGGGTTGAGCAGTCTTTAGGAGGGAGATGTAAATATGTACCACTATTCTACGATAACTAGCAAGACCTCCTTTTCCATATACCCAGCCATGACGGCGTTGACCTTTACACAGGTTACATCTAACCTTACTTGATTTATCATTGCACTCGTGAGAAGCTGAATCTTTTTTTACTTCAAATATGAGATTAAATTTGCCCTATAAACATATCTTTAGATCATAGCGTATGCAATTTGAAACTAAGTTAAGTATCCCAATTCGCAACCACAGCTAACTACTTGATAACAAGATTACCACTGAATCTCCAGAAATGGCGCATGAAAGTGGCTATGGAGGACGCCCATAAAGATCAAGAATTGTAGACAGAAGACTCCAGAGCGATTCACGGGGCCATCCTACAAGATTGGAATGGTTATGTTTAGAAATTGGTTGCTCGCACTTGTGGAGATAGAGAGGACCTCGGTGAGTTGGAGGGTGACAGGTGTGTATAGTAAGCCGAGGAAGAAAACAAGGTCATTGAAAAAGGGCAGGATGCTAGTAAAACCATCGAATTGCGAGCAGTAAATCCTTTGAATATGTTTTTCCCTTCCTGTACTAAGAGGATGCTTCACATTCAAAAAAATGATCAATTTCCCTCAGTTGATGGAAAACCATATTGCGTCGTGGCTTATGATTTATTTGCAAGAACAGCTTTTCGTGTTGCAGTATGCAGAATCTGGTTGATAAGCATAAGTGAATGAATGATAGAAGTGATGGCGAAGTTATGTTATAAAGGGGACAAAGGTATATGTCTCGCGATAAGACAGCTCCTTTCACCAAACACAGAAGGCGGCCCCTTGGCTAGGGGTTTTGGATCAAACTGTGGGTTGGCCGAGGAGGAGTAAAGTGGACACCAACATTCCAACGGCTTCAAAAAACCCCACCGGGGGTTTTTCTAAGGACCCTAGGTGGTCCTGAGTTTTTGCTATTTTTTCCTTGGCTTTTTAATTTTTTTTCTGCAGGCGATGATTATTTTTGCTGGTGTGTTTGGTTGCGCCGGCGAGGAGCCAGCGACGAGATGAATCTTGTTCTTTGGGAGCCACACTCGACGCGGTACTTTGCACACTTTTGCACTTAGAACTTGAGCGAGTTAAATTACACTATTATATTCCTTTCTTTGAGTGAGTCTTCCGAAATTTCTAATCTTTTTAGAGAGATATTGCGTTGACTTACAGAATGGAGCAGGGTTCATCCGAACGTTAGGAGTTGATTTTCGGAACAGGTCAGAACGTAGCTCGAAACGCCTACTTAAAGGGGAGCATTGAGCTATAAAGGCTTGACCATACTGTAAAATGTTGATTGCAATCGGAATGATATTTTATTATTAAAAGTCCACTGTCTTCTAAAAAGAAGGGATAACTCTGTCTTATATATAGTTAATAGTAAAAGCTAGAACGACGCTTAAAGATAATTGGACAGAGGCCACAACAGCTCTTATAGCAGAAAGGTAAAGGGAGGACGTTTGCAGACGCCGGAACCCTTCCAAAGATACCTCGAAAGTCATCAGACTCGCACGAATTGCCGGCTTCAATCCCCCCTTGGTTTTGACGTTTTACTGCGCGGTTACCTTTCCGAGCCCAAGGAACTACGACTTCAACAAGCTTCATCACAAGAGTAAACGACAAGAAGAAGCTATAGTTCAATAGCATCAAATGGCAGGATCTGACTCTACGGTTCATCGAGCACATGTTCCTGTTCGAGGTCTAGGCTATACACATCTGCAGCTTTGGGTCGCTACTACTCTCTACGCTTGTGGTCTAGATATCTACGAAAAGATCTTCGGGAAGCTCGACAATTTCACTGCAGAGAAAGTGTACCAAGAATACTCTGTCATGGGGACTTCTCTTCGGGTACCTGCTGAGATGTGATCTAAGACCAGAGAGGATTTCTAGGATTACTGGGATGAGAAGATTGAGAGGTTAGAAATTACTGCTTAGGGGTAGAATGTGGCGAAGGATCTGTTATATAATAAGAAGGGAGCGCTTCGGGTGAGTGTGAATTTGCCGTTGAATAGGGTGTTAATTGCTGAGTGGTTGCCGCCGAAGATGAGCGATGATGAGGAGGTTTCATTTCGACCTAGATTGAACACTTGTGTTACCGAGCTACATGCTGACCAGCTATAAGTTTTTAATCGCCGTAGAATTTCAGTATCGAGCAAGGAAATAGTCACGATGCCATTCCACCAAGTCTAGTGAAAGGCAGGTTTTAGGGGGTCTCGGCTAGTAACAGCGCACTCCATAATAGGTTTCACCTCAGCCTCCACAAATTCTATCGAGCTGGTCTATTTTTGGACAACGGTGAGGCTGAATGAGGTGTTCTATCTTAAATTGTTCCCGAAGCATTGCATTTATGACAGTTTGAGTGCTTTGGGCGAAGATAGCCGCCGCGGTCTCCAAATGTGGTTTTTGACTTGATTCATTGAGGTTTAGTAGCTTTCAGCTCAGTGTCTTATTAAACATCGTGGAACCCATAGTCAATGAAGAATCAGCCTTGCGGTCTCATTCTTAGGTCAACAATTGAGCTTAGAATTACTGTTTAGGGAATGCTTCAACGGACTAGACATTCAATACCGCATTTAACAGAGGCTTATGTGCTTCAACTAAATTCCACCCAACTGCGTGATTGACTTGTACCCAAGTCAAGTGAATCACAATGTGCGCCTTAACTTCAAATAGAGAAGTAAGTAAGGCGGACTTCCATATTTCAAAATTGAAATTGAAATCACTATAAAAGATATCACTGCTCCCATATTATTTCTTCTAATCTCATCTTAATACATCTTTTCCTCACTTCTACCTCGACTCTTACCCCTCAATTCCATTACCATTACCAGTATAACATCTGTCCGGCACTCGAATCCAAATCACCAGCAACATGCATTTCCCAACCATCCTCGTCCTCACTCTTTCCTTGGCTACGAGCACCCTCGCAATCGTCTGCCCAACGTACGGCTCCGCTTTCTGCTGTTCCTCCTACGTAACCACCGTCATCCAACCCACCCCAACTCCCGTCATTCCAAAGGGTGGTCCTGGGAGAGAAATCCGGCCCGCTCGACGAGCTGTTCAAGCTGCTGCTCCTGCTGCTGCCACTACCGAGATTATTGGAAAATCTTGTATGTCCTGAATCTCCCCTAGCTTTCTGATATCGAAGGTGTTAAGAGGACGAAGTGGAAGTGCTAATGAAATGGAAAATAGGCAGACAAGCATTAGGCATTTTGACTCAAAGCGCTTCATTCCCGTATTTCTTTACGAATTATTATTGTGATAATATTCCTACCCAGGTCGTTTCTTGTTGCAAATTGGTGAGTCGTTTCCAAATGGAGAGAAGGGAGTTTGATTGCTGACTGGTCGTAGGTTGGGACGAATTATATCTGTGAGATGACTGAGAATGCCATTGAAGATGCTTAAAGTGGAGGAAAGAAGAGAAGAGTAGGGGCTATTGAAGAAATTGTTTCATTTGTTTGAATTCAATCTGCACTCTTGAGATTTTCATTTAGATTCACTCGTTTTTGGAAAGTTGCAACTTGCTCTGTACTTAGATTTTGAGTTTGAATTTAGGTTGGCATTATTACTATTGAAGTACTATTACTTCATGCCTTGTCCTTCTTCTCTCCCGCATCTCTAAGTAATGCATCCTCACTATAAATCATATCTGAGCGTATAAATGGCTTTAGTCATCCCCTGGCCCTTGGTGCTAACTTCGACCCCTTCAAAGTCCGCGTCGTCGTACAGTAGACCTATCCAAGGACTGCAGACAGCAATGCTGAAATTGACTTGCGAGATAGCAGACACCAGCCAGTCAATCATTAGTATTTGTTTGTAGAAGAGGGTTGAACCAAGTGGGAAAACCTACAGGAGCAACATCATCAATCAAAGTCTTCGTCTCACTGACAAGCTCCAGTGTTGACAAATCCTTTCGCTTCTTGAATACTGCTGCTTCTCTGAACTAAAGAAAAGAAATATTATTTAAAAGTATTTCCCCCCCATTCATTAAAATAGGTTAGGCATAAATTAATTTTAAGTAATGACACAGCTATTACCTCGCGCCGGTTTCTAGTCCGTCGCTATTCGATATCGGAAAGATATTGAATCTCAGGTGTAAGATCTGAAAAGTCATCAAAGTGGGACTTTTCGAATGGAATTTTCGGCTTGACGTTACTATTCTTGCCAATCGAAGAAATCGAGACTTCCATATCGCTTCTCATGGTCAATGGCGCTCTCTGACCCAGTCGCCTCGACCATTATCCCCTAGATTCAACTGACAGCCAATGTCTCTACCGTAAGTTCCCCAGCTATGAAGAGCTCATCGTTACTGCATAAAATTGTTTCTATCGTTTTCTTTAGCTCCTTATCACAGATCTTCTTAAGCCGACAGTACACGTTGTTCTTTGACTCTATCCACTTTTCTTTCTGACAATTTTAAGAGTGGCCCACTTAAGTACTTTATCCAAGCCGTCCATGCGATCCTCCCTCCGAATATTGCATCGTCCGTTATAGCGTCAAAGGCTTCCCCCTCGAATTCGGTCAAGTCGAGCTCGCTGAGTATATGCTTGGAACGTTAAATCAGCATACTTCACAGTGACTCCGTGATAGTGCTAACATTATCTACGGTAGTCTCAGCTACTTCTTCCTTAGCCATTTCCAAACCGGGCTCGCTATTAACTGTGGCATTTGCCTGGCGCTTGATGTTAGCTTCCAGCGCTTGTTATGGATTATTATCTAGGCTCAGTTAATATCTGCTTTTGCTTTAATTCTTTCATCATGCTACCTATTAGCCTTCAACTTAAGTATATCTCTTCGAGCACACGATCCTTGAATTAATTAGGATCTCAGTTGGGATTATCAATTGGGATTGTTATCTTTTGCGATGCACGTGACCTTGGCTTTCTTAGGCAAATCGTCACGCTACCATAAAACAAAGCGGGGCGCGCCTTTCAGCCTCGTCTACGTACGTATGTAGCTCATTACGCTATCCTTATTTGGGACTCCTGCCCCTCCATGGAAAATTTGTTCAGGAATACGCTTGACTCAAAATTATTTTCTTGTGTAATGGATGTAATGTCTTTCAAGTGACGTGCGACAACAAAGCCACGAGACAGTCATGCTTGTAGGCGCAGTACAAAGTACAAACTGAGGGGTAGTATTTCTTTGTCTGCCATCGTTGACGGCCCTGTTTCACCCAATATTCCCCATTCAGCCTTACATCATCGCTTCTTCCCCCCCCACCAACCACACTATCTGAGGCTCCAGCGAACCCGCCAATGGGTACCAAGGTAGACTAAAATGAAGTTTGCGAAGGAGATTGATCAGCTCGCTGTCCCTGGTAAATACGCTCCTTCGAATACAATTCGACTGGGCTAACGATATTCCAGAATGGCGCATCAAATATCTCGATTACAAACAAGGAAAGAAGAAGATCAAAGCAGTCGGTCGTGCCGTGCGAAGTGCAAATGCGACCCCTCGAACTAATCCAACTCCCCCTCCTCGCCCACGTCTCGGCAGTATCTATGGCGCAACATCCCCTTTTACCCCAAGAAGAAAGCAATCATCTCCCCAAAAATATGACAGGGTTAACGATGAACCGATAGACCCTCTACGAACTTCTCCTGCCGATCCTGGCCCAAATACAAGACAGCATTCTGATTCATCTGATGGCGGCCCCTCAACTAGTACGAAGAAATCACCCCTCATATCAATTCCTGCACCCCGCAGTCCTGCTTTTATATCAGACGGAATTCCAGGATATGGAAGTTTTATTCCTACTCCTCCTGCCAGGGGGAGAGAGGATTTTGAACTTCCTGGCCCTGCATTGACTCCAATACCTACAAGACGTCCTTTTGAACCTTCATCCGACGTAGAACCTCCCCCAATCCTTCACCAAAGTGCGTCTGGACCTGTTCCACCTCAACCTGCTCCTCATAGATTCACCTTCGCATCACTAAAAAATCGGTTGCCGAAGAATCAAGTTGTGCGGCCATTCATGCGAAGAATGCTCTCCGTTGGAACTCCTTTGACGAAGCCCGAGAGTCATCGGCTTGAGGAGACTGCCCGAGCAGTTGATCAAGTTAGAGCACAGCAGAAAGAATTCTTCAATTGGATGGACGAAGAGTTGGATAAGATAGAAACGTTTTACAAAATAAAAGAAGATCAATCTGGTGTCCGCTTGAAAGTTTTACGAGAGCAATTGCATGAAATGCGGAATCGAAGGATCCAGGATGTTGCCGAAGCAAAGGAGGCCAAATCTGTTAGGAAGAGAGATGAACAGGCGATATTTGGGCAGGGTTCGAAAGCTAATGATGGCAATCGCCCATCTTCAGGAGACCATTTCGCAGCCTGGATGCAACCGGTAGAACGGCTCGTCGATCAAACTAAGGCAAGACTGTCTCGCCAGCATTTAGGGTCTAATTCGAAGGCATTGCAAGATATGGAGGATTCACCTGAATTTCGGGCCAAGAATCAGCTAAAGCCAAACCAGCCAAACCAAAATTTGGACGAGAATCGCGATTATGTGCGCAGGCCTCATCAGGACGATGTACCGTATCGAGTTGCGAAGCGAAAACTGAAAACAGCACTGCAGGAGTTTTATAGAGGTATGGAGTTGTTGAAAGCTTACGCCTTGTTGAATCAAAAAGCCTTCCGAAAGATCAACAAGAAATATGACAAAGCTATTGATGCGCACCCACCACTGCGATATATGTCAGAGAAGGTCAATAAGGCATGGTTTGTGCAGAGTGATGTGCTGGACGGACACTTGCACGCAGTAGAAGATCTCTACGCTAGATACTTCGAGCGGGGTAATCGCAAGATTGCGACTGCAAAACTGAAAAGCGCTTCTGGAAAATCGGCGGATCAATCAGGTAGTGCATTTTGGAATGGGATGCTAATCGGAATTGGTGGTGTCTTCGGAATCCAAGGTATCATCTACGGTGCTGATCTTTTGAAAAATCCGGACCAGACCATTAAGTTTCAGACGAGCTACCTGTTGCAAATATATGGGGGCTATTTTCTTGCTCTCTACTTATTCTGTTGGTTCTGTCTAGATTGCAGCATCTGGACTCGAAACAAAATCAATTACACTTTCGTTTTCGAATTCGACCTACGAAATAACTTAGACTGGCGACAGCTTTCAGAATTTCCTTCGTTCCTCGTGCTTTTATTAGGACTTTTCCTCTGGCTAAACTTCTCTCGTTATGGGGCACAAGCAATGTTCATATATTATCCGGTCATTTTAATATTCGTTACTGCCCTTATTATATTTCTTCCTGCTCCTATACTTTTCCACAAAAGTCGTAGATGGTTTGTTTATTCTCATGTAAGTTTTATTTATCCCCTTTCTCAATTTTCCCTTACTTCTGCTAATCTATCATAGTGGCGTTTACTTTTGGCCGGCTTATATCCTGTGGAGTTTCGTGATTTCTTTCTGGGGGATATGTACTGCTCCTTGACCTATTATATGAGCGTGAGTTTTGAGTTCATCGTTTTCCTAATACCCTATTCTGATTCGGAGAATAGAATATTGAACTATTTTTCTGTCTCTATGTAACATATTGGCATGAACCAACTCGGTGTAATTCGACAAACTCTCGACTTCTTGGCTTTTTCTCAGCGCTTCCCGGAATCTGGCGCGCATTACAGTGCTTGCGGCGTTATTATGATACACGGAATATTTTCCCTCATTTAGTCAACTGTGGAAAATATGGCATGACAATCTTATACTATATGACGCTCAGTATATACCGAATTAACAGATCCCGCCATAATCTCGTTTTGTTCAGCACGTTCGCCACCTTGAACGCTGTTTACACATGTGAGCATCAACATTCCCAAAAGTACCTGTCATCCACTAATTCTCTCTAGCCGTTTGGGATCTGCTCATGGATTGGTCTCTTCTACAGCCTCGAGCTAACAAGCGTTTTCTTCGGGACGTCCGTGGCTACAAGAGCACATGGTGGTATTACGTTGCCATGATTCTCGATCCCATCCTCCGTTTCAACTGGATCTTCTATTCCATCTACACCAACGATCTTCAACATAGTAGTATCGTATCCTTCCTCGTCGGTTTCTCAGAAGTCACTCGTCGAGGCGTTTGGACTCTGTTTCGAGTTGAAAACGAGCACTGCTCTAACGTAGCCCATTTCAAAGCCTCTCGCGACATTCCCCTCCCATATTCTCTCGAAACCAGCTCCCAAAAATATCTCACGCAACCAAACCAACCATTGACTGGTCCTCAAGCCGGAACCACTACCGGAGCCGAACCCAGTCCTTCTCTCACTCGCCGTCCCTCTCGTACGGGCAGTTCGCTCGAAGCACAAGATGATTCTGGGATACGTCGGCGTACCGCACCAATAGCGCGATCATTCACTCGTGTGCTTGCAGATGCGCATATGCAGGATTTTGAGAAGAAACGTAAGCCAGGTGCGGGTGATAGTGATAATTTGGAAAATATGAAGAGAGATGGGAGTGTAGGTCCTGTTGATGATCCGAGGAGCAGTAGTGACGAAGATGAAGAGGATGAGGATGCGCAGGATAGAGAAGATATGCTTCACGCAGAGGAGTTGACGAGGGACGGGAGAAGGGAGGAAGACCGGGAGATCACATAGGAGTCTGCAATACCACAGATGAAGACGAGGGCTGTAGTCCGGCCCATATTACTTGGTAGAAAGAGGGAGTTGTGAGATACCCCGGGGAAAGAGAGGGAGACGGAACTTGGATTGTGGATTCGAATTGGGGGCGGGGAGTGTTATTAGCAGGGTTTTGAGATAAGGATGAAAGGTAAATATTACAGTCAACACGCACATAGACACTTTCATCTCACCTACAAGGCACATTGTTCCTTTTTGTTCCATACAAGTGTATGAATTCGATTTCACTTGCTAGATGGCATGCTTCAATGATATGCAAAGAATCTTAAATGACCCAGCATCTAAGATGCACCCCGCACTACCTTTAAGGAGATTCTATTCCCACTTGTTCCTAAATTATAAATCTCCAATGGTCCCTTCAAATACTCAATACTCAAACCTCCGGTGTACGCCAGCTAAAACTAATCCATATTTCCCTCCACCTCCGATCCCTCATCCCCCATTCCCTTTCTCTACTTTCCTCTTCTCCATTCAAAACGCATCAGCATTCCAAGCAATCTTCCCAGCACCCTCCGTCCCCGCATAAGCAACAGTGGTTCCCTCCCCCGTCTGCTTCTTCTGTCTCCGCTTCCGCACAATCCTAAATACGAAATAGAGTCCTATAAGTAATGCAATGAAGAGAGCAGATCCAATCGCGATCCCTACGACGGCGGGAACGGGGAGGGTGTAGCAGGCGTAGCCGTCGCTGTATTGGCAGGTGCGGGGGAAGAGGTGGTTGGGGATGAAGGAGGAAATGGGAGACATTGTATTCTTTTCGGGGATGGGAAGTGATGGATGAGGATTTTGGATTCGATTGGGGTTGGGGTTGTTTGAAGTGTGTTCTCGTTGGGGTAATGCGACTTCAAATCAATTTAGGTTTGACGATTTTGATCAGTGATGCTCAGTAT
Organism: Chlorencoelia australis; assembly: GCA_003988815.1. Classification (NCBI taxonomy): domain Eukaryota; kingdom Fungi; phylum Ascomycota; class Leotiomycetes; order Helotiales; family Cenangiaceae; genus Chlorencoelia; species Chlorencoelia australis. The sequence goes on from QYAN01000007.1 coordinate 231,257, forward strand.
AATAAAAGAGCAACTCAAAGAATCAATGTCTTCTGTTGGCAGTCTCGCGGTAGAATTACCTAGAAAGGGTAGATAGATCTCTTGGCATAAAAAGAAAAAAATCGCCAATTCATAGATTGCAAAAGCAATCCCGCACTTGTTTTGCTTCATGCAGTGTAATATGTGTTGTGTTGATAAACTGATTATTGGATGGGGGCGCAAAGAGCAAGCGCCCGGGAAAGCGATTGGATTGGTTGATGAGGAGGCGTGCCAAGCCATGGCGGCTATTATTTTTAGGGGGCTGCGGATAACGAATCAGTCGTGCACGAGAACTACACTTTCTCTTATACGCAGGCAAGATTCTTAGAGGCAGGGCAATTGAAAGAGAGTGCCGAAAAGGGAATCAGAATGGGTATGTAACGGAATAATAAGTTTATTGAGCAAAATCGACATCGGATAAACAACCTGGACGTGGAAGATTGTGAAACAACGAGTGGAATGCTTCGAGACAAGAAACAAGAAGTGTGTAATGGAATAGCTTCGTTTATTCCTAATTAAGATTGACGTGTCTGCCAGAAGCTAACTCATTGCATTAGAACCCACTTTCTTGAGCAAAGCTGCTGCCTAAAACAGAGCTACCTTGAACGTCTGCGCGCTTGATTTAAAGCCTCCTCAAAATCTCATCACCGCAGTCAATTCTTTGAAGGTTTGATTCTTGTAATTGTATAAGGGGGGTAACACAACGACAGGAGGAACCGAAGTAACACAAACCAGGTCAGAACACTTCCATTCAAAACTATGGACCCTCTTAGCGCCATCGGCCTCGCCTCATCCGTCGTCCAATTCCTAGATTTCGGTCTCAAAGTAGCCACCCGACTCTCAGAATTCTCCTCCAGCAACCCATCCGACGTCCCTCGCTCCCTGCAATCGATCTGCACTCAACTACCTCTCCTCCTCTCCGCCCTCCGTCGCATATCCTCTTCATCCCAAATCTCCGCTCTCGATTTCAATACAAAATGTATTTTGCGAGGCATGGTTTCCGGCTGCCGGAGTCAGATAGAAGAGGTGGAGAGGATTATTAATGAGATTTCCAAAGAGCCGGGCGATTCGTTGAAGGTTAAGCTGAGGAAGGTGTGGTCGAGTTTTAGGTATGATGAGAGGGTCTGGGAGATTGAGAAGAATTTGCATGCGTATGTTGAGGTTTTGATATTGCATCATGTGGTGGATATTCCGAGTGAGAAACCGATCAAGGGGGATGATGTGTTTTTCGATGTTAGGGAGAAACAGGTGGAGGGGTTTGTGGAAAGGAAAGGGTCGATGAAGGAATTAGAGAGATATCTTCATATGGCTGCGAGGTCGATGGTTGAAGAACCTACGATAGTGCTTGTTGAAGGGGAGAGAGGCGCGGGCAAGACGCAGTTGGTATTAGAGTATTGTCATCAAGCTCATGCTATGCGACAGTTCCAAACGATTTTCTGGCTCGACGCCTCGACGTTGGAGAATTTGTGTCTTGGGATCGAGGGCATGTATGCCACTATTAAACGATCGACGGTGGGGTCAAGAGGGGAAAAGATTGAGTTTGTCAAGAAGTTCTTGAATGAACTGTGGCATCCATGGCTTTTAGTCCTGGACAATTATGAGCCGACTGCCTTTCCTGAAAGCCCGATGATTTTATTACCTCACCGTGGCTACGGTGGATTTGTCTTTATTGCAGATAGTGAAGCACAGTATAAGTGTACTAAAGTCCTCCACGTCCCAAAATTTCTTACAAAAGAGGATCAAACCCAATTGAATCATTTGCTCACACAAGCAGTCCAGAGCAAAAATCTCGAGGGAATCAAAGACCTTGTCTATCAAGGTGCAGACGTCAATACTTTAATCTGGGACGAATGGCCAGTATTACATCGCTGCGCATTATTTGGTCTCGATGAAGCCGTCACGTTTCTCCTCTCACGCGGAGCAAATCCAAACCCAGCAGTCTTATTTCCCAAGCCACTTTACTGGGCAGCGACTGCAGGCAACGAAGTGACCTGCCGCTTGCTGCTCGACCACGAAGATGAGACCGGGCTGACGGTGAAAGAAGCCGATTATCAGGCTGCTTTTAACGCAGCCGTAGGAAAGGGGCATTTAGGTATCGTCTCAATGATATATAAAAGGCGGGAAGTGCGAGTTCATGCTGGTAAATCTGTTGATGGAACACCATTCCAAAGTGCTGCTCGACAAGGGTATGTGGAGGTTGTTAAATTCATCATCAATCACGGGAGGCTTATGGAGGATTCCTCACAAGGAAATAATGCTCTCCTGCAAGCAGCATCCGCTGGACATCTCTCAGTTGTCAAGTTACTTATCTTGGAAAGCAAGATCAACCCCGATACACAAAATCCCGAGGGAACAACAGCTTTATCCTATGCAGCACAATTACAAGATCGCGAATCAGGCCAAGAAATAGCGAAGTTCCTACTTGAGAATAATGCAGATCCAAATCTCTTCGATAAATGTGAGGGCCCATTACATGCGGCAGCCTCCAGAGGAAATCTCGATATGCTTCGTCTCCTTACAGAGCATGGAGCTGATCCCATAGCGGAGTTCTACGGTTCATCGTCTCTAATATGTGCCATCCGATCGAAACATCCCGAAACCATCAGTTATCTGCTAGAAATTCCAATCACCGACCTCGATATTCGAAAAATGTGGTTAGAGAAGGCACTCCGATATTCCTGTAGAACTGGAGAACGAGATGCCGTCCTACAGCTCATTGGTGCAGGAGTTAACATCAACGCTATTGAAACAACCGGTCCTTCAAAAGGCTCTACTCCCCTAATCCTCTCTATCCTTCAAGGCCACGCCAAAACCGCACAGTTATTAGTCCGAAATGGTGCTCGACAAGATATCGCAGATGAGAAAGGACGTTTTGCTTTAACTTTAGCTGCTGAAATGGGAGATCATCTTCTAGTGAAGAACTTGGTGAGAAAAGGAGGCGATCCGAATTTGAAGAGTGGGAAGGATGGAAACACGCCGCTTATTCTGGCAGCGATGAAGGGGAATTTGAAGGTTGTGGCGGTGTTGCTGGAGAATGGCGCGGATAGGGAGGTGGTTAATAGGTTTGGGGAGACGGCGTTGGATGTTGCTGAGGAGAAAGGGGAGAAAGATGTGATTGCATTGTTAGAAGAATAGTATGTTCAAAACCAAGCAGTGTTCCGATAGAATTTTTTTTTCCGGAAGTTTCATGATATACAGAGTTTGCTAGCTAGGTAGTCAGATTTTCGAGACTTTTCTTGCTCTACGACAACACTTCCTGTCCGTTGATGCATCTCATTCCGTGAACTTTACATGTTCTTTTATATCACTCTATCCTCTCTAAGATAATAGAGCCCTTAGTACTAAGGTTATGATTATCCACTTCGTAGCAAACGTCATAACCTCTCTAGCTAGATATTATCGCGTAGTAGCTTCAGCAACCCACTTCTGGATTCTTAGAAGTGCTGTACGAGGGAGATCCTTGTATCTCTTGTCATCGTAGGTATCATCTATAGACCGGACAAGGCGCCGAGCTTTTACAATAGATAGTCTCTTTGCCCCGACCGGTAGTTCCCTCCCTACAAGCGCATTCGCCTCGCTTTCTAGCTCCTGACGCTTCTTCCGCAATTCTGAGCCGTCTTCCTTCTCTGCAATACACAGTGCGCAGGTGCATTCGAAGCCCCATGTGTTCATCAGTGCTGCGCTCCTCGTCTCATAGTCGCTGGATTCATCATAACTATGCGCAATTTCCTCCCCAGCGTTAATCGATCGAGTGGCACGCATTACCATGAAGTCACCCGTAGACTCCTTCTTCGCATTGGGTATACAAGAGTGATTCATATAGGCGGCCGTGATCCAGATGCCCGCACTCGCTTGGCTGACGTCCTCGCTATGATGGCCAGTGTTCACAGGGCCCGGACCAAAAGCGTTTCGTGAAACAATGTCATGAACTTGAAAGGCATCAATGACCGGGTCTGGGTCTGTCATAATGAGTCCCTTTCCAATACCCTGATAGTCGCTATAGAGATCCATGACTTTGTCAACCTGTGAGGGATTGTCACGAAGCTTCTGCACAAGCGCTTTGCACATGCCGGCAGGGAAAACTCTGATTTTGTCATCGCGGCTATCATAAGTCATCGCTGTTAATGCTTCATCTTCATGGCTCCATACAACACAGAAGGCCTTCTCGCATAGAATGAGATCACCGGAATTCATGTTTCGAGTCGCAAAAAGACCACGGCCACGGCCAGGACTCTCACTAACCTTGACGTTACTGGTAAAGCTTGCGGCGTCAACACGTGGACGACCCGTTAACAGGTCTGCTTTGATTTTCTTAAAGTTGAATACGCCAGTGGCTTGCTCCTTGAGACGCAATTCAGTTTTTCGTATACGAGCTGATGTATCTTTGTTACCAGGTGTCAGCTTCTGCTGCTCCTCGAAGAAACGTTTGGCTTCCTGGAATTCACCAATATTGTATGCTGCACAGCCGGTACGGAGGTAGGCTTTACTGTCAAGTTCTTTGTGGGTTTCCAGTCCGGTGACGGCTGCTAGTGCATCTGCCTTTGCTTCGTCGAGGCGATTCAGGAGGAGGTTGACATGGGCACGGTTTCGGAAGAGGTCATAAGCTAATTCTTCTTTTGGTGCACCTTCAGATGGCACCAATTTGAGACCTTGGGTATAGTTCGCATGTGCTAGCAGTAGATCTTGTCTTTTAAGTGCAGCATTGCCTTCCTCTTTGCACTCCTTGGCTGTCTTCGCCGCACCGACGGAAGAAATCGCACCTTCCGAATCGCCAGCTTTTTCAGTGGATGAATTAGAGTCGTCATTGCTAATTCTATCTGCAGAAACAACAAGGTCTGAAGGATGGTCGATTCGGAGCGTAGGGTCACCTTCATCACTGAGTGTGAAATAAGGTTCCTTAATTTTAAATATAGATCCCGACTCTAAGATGTCTTTTCCGTGCTTTGACTTGTGCAGCAAGATTTCTAGCCGCTCCATCTCACCAGATGATTCTTCCTGTACGATTGTCCAAGAATACGCTACCAGCCTGACCACGGGAGCTACACGCCGGAGAGTGAGCACATGACCACGATGATGCGTATCCATACGAAGACCAGACAATTCCATAGGTTGCAAATCCTGGAGTGAGACAGTACACGGCGGGTACCGGGGACCAACCGTAAAAGCGACAATGGCATCTGCCCGACCTTTTTGTACTTTCGGCCCGGGCTCGATAGCCATATCTGCCAGTAGAGACGCCATGGTGACTTGATTCAGATGGGAGTTCGGGTCGCTAGCCACTCGCGGCTGGCCTGCAAGGGATTGACATTTCTCCAGTCTTCCCTTGAGTGTCTTTTGCATCCGCTCGGCTTCTTCTCGAGTCAGGAAAACTGTGTTGTGTTGATTGGTTAGAGACATTGTCGCTAGAGTATGAAGCTGTAGTGCCGGGTATCATAGACTTTGCTAAGAGAAGGTCAGCTTTATGGCCTGCCATCAATTCTGTGTTATTGGTCTCATTAAATGGCCCCTTGATACGGAAATCCCACTTAGGATTGGCTTTTGCTGGAGCAATCTGGTTGAGCTGCTAAAGTATTATTTGGCAAACTGGCATGGGTATAAACATCCGCAGGACTAAAGCACTGAAGTGATTCTTACCACACGGGTTGAAGTTTTTGAGGCCTGACTCAGACGGTGTGTACCAGCATATCAAATTCAACCACGGCAGCATGCACATGTATGCAGCGGTGACATTCCCCCGGCTGCATCTTACTAATTTACATCGTTGGTAGTACATCCCCACCGGAGAGGGGTTGGGGCCTCAAATTCAAGGCGCGTGTCGATATAAATTTGGCGTGAAACATGGATTTCTACATTGAGAATAAATCATCCTTTGAGTGGTCCTATGGAGGAAAATCACAACGGATCAATCCACAAGTATTCCTTTCTAGAGTTGCTAGGATTTTCTTAGAGAGCTGTCGATTTTAGAAGTAAGGTTAGCCATCCTTAGCTCTAGCTAAGGTTAGGTACCTGTTCGCAAGACAATAACTATGAGTACGCACCCAATCTCGAAAACTGAAAGGTCTGCTGGAGATATGCGATCTACGCTGTGAGGAACTAGATGTTTCTCAAGTGGAGATATGTAACATCTAAAGAGCTAGAGGCGCAATGTAATCTAGGGAATGAGGAAACAGCAGAAGCAAATCTCGGCTCATAAGCCAGTTTTCAATTCTAGGCTAAAGTCCTGGCACTCGTGATTAGTGATAGGACGAGGAGTAGTCCGCAGTATGCTTTCGCTGACAATTTGTCTGGTGGGTTTGTGGCGAATAGAGATGTGGTGGGGGCTACGGGGGTGAGGGATCAGACATAGTCGTTTTGAGATTTAGACCAAATGCAGCTAATTAGGATGCGACGAATTTAGATTATGAGAGAGTGGCAAAGTTCAATTTAATCCTTCCTTGAATGAACCTGGTGATTTATCTTTGACTGGTTTCTAGCTATACCCTTCAACAAGAGTCATCCAAAAAGCCTCACAAAACATATCTAAAAGTAAGGTTCTCCCGATCCGTCAAATCAAGCTGATTATTATCCACCACGTTCTCAATATGATGTCCCTCTTCATCTGTTGACTCCACTACTCCAGTATTTTGGACATCCTTCCCTTCTGCAGTGAGAGCATCTCTCCGTTTGTTCTCTTTGATTAGATAATACCTGATGTAAAGAATAAGCAGAGCGGGGAAAATGTTTGCTACTCCTAGAATGACGGCCCAAGGCACGTAGTATCGTGGCTGTACACTTATCAGCGTCTAGATTGCAGAAGCTGGAGATAATGAGAAGTACCTTGTACTTTTCCTGAAACAATTGCGGCGAAAGAATATTCCCTAGTCCATAGCCAACATGATACAAAGCAATAACAGTGGTCTTCTTCGTATGTCCAGCTGAGCAGTTGGCCGCCCAGACCATAACAACAGCATAGGGAATCCCGCCTGGAGACCGGATCCATATTGCAGCTACTAAGCCCCAGCGGTCAGACCAGGGAAGAGCTGTTGGATATCAGTTTTGTATTTAAGACCGAAAGGATGAGGTCATACCAATGAGTAGAATGCACGATATTATAGGTAGGATATAGGCTGCTGCGGAGATCCACGCTCTTGTGTTCTAAATGAAATTAATTTTCAATGGAGATTCCGAGTTCAAATGAGAAACAGGTACCTTGGTATAAGCCAATAACCAAGCAGCAACACCCAATGATATGAAAGCAGTCACACCAGTGACACATCCCAGAAGTGTAGTCTGTAAGACTGTGAACCCGAAGGAGTTTATGATTAAGGAATATTGGTTGGTAATTCCATTTGCCATCTCTTGGGACCACGCGTGCAGGAAGAACATCCATGTTTTAGGATCTTTTATGGCTTCTATAAATCTGTAAATAGGGCATTAGGATGTGGGAAGAGAGAAAAGGTGAAGAAAAATACTGATGTTTCTTAAATCGCTTCTGCTCGATCCCAGAATGATTCTCTTTGATACGGAGAATAGCCTGGGCTCTTTCGTTTGGAGTCAAGAAATGCGCCGTGAGAGGAGTATCTGGGAACCAAAAATAAACAGCTACAGCCAGCAGTAGTGTCAAGCAACCCGTAATAACTGTAAATCTGTTAAAATTTTGCTCATTATCTCAACTGCTTACCAGGTGAAAGCATACCCATAAACCATTTCCAAGGTGCAAAACGACCAGTTTTGATAAACAAAACTCCATAAGACAGAAGACCGGAAGTGATCGGGCTAGAGTTCCCAATGGCCCACATACAAGGCATCAAGACGGCTTGTTCGTCATAGGTGAAGAACATAGATAGGATTAGGAGAAAGGAGGGGACGATGCATGCTTCGGCTATCCCGAGAAGGAAACGAACGACGAAGAGACCGGCGAAGTTAGAGCATGCTATGTGGAGGTAGATGAATCCGGACCTAAGTCATATTGTTATTAACGGTCGGAAAAGATTAGGGATTGGACTACCAAATAGTTAAGTTCAAAGCCAACCATTTTCCAACGGGAAATCTTTGAAGTGCCCAGTTTTGTGGCCATTCTGCGAGGAGATATCCCAAATAGAAGATACTCTAGACAGAAATTGTCGTTAATGTAGTTGTGTGGGTAACGATTTTGGACATACCGAGAGCCAATTATATTGATTAGTATTCAAGTGTGCATCTTTGAGTATTCCCAGGATGGCGGAATTCCCAAGCTATAAGTTGTAAGTAAACCTCTACCATTTAATTTCTTCCTTATATAGAGAATCATAAATGGGAGGACTTACAGTCTGTTTATCCACATACATGATATGATAACCAATGCATATAAATAGCAAGATCCATTTGATGCACTTATTCCGAATCACTCTCGCTTCTTCGGGTGTAGGATTATTGACTTGACCGAGCTGTGAAAAGAGCATGTAGGATTCGTCCGCGAATTGGGTTGGGATTTTTGGCGGTATTGCTATTGGAGTTACATTTATCGATGCGAGGCTCTTGAATGGCAATTCTTCATTGTCTGAATTGTCCGAAGTGGCAATTTTCATGTCATTTGAGGAAGACATCATGACGGAGCAGAAATGAAAGAGATGAATGGTCCTTGGAAAAACAAGGAGATGATTCGGTGGATGACCAAGTATAGGTTAAATATTTGAAAAGGAAACAGTCATTCGCTGCTATAGCTTTCAAATGATGGAATTGCAGTGGAATTCATTGTCATCGGACCGCCCCTCAAAAGGGATACACATCTCCATGTGCCAAGCGGCCATATAGTGACTAGATCACCGAAAACGGAAAGTCTTGTCTTCTGAATGAAGGGGCATCCATTGAGTGGACACTCGTCATGTGATCTCAAGTTGCGTGCTTATCTTGCATAACATCGTCATTTCCATCCTTGAACTTTCTCCTCAGAACACGATCAGAGACTTCTCTTCAACATCCATTGGCTTAAAATGAAGAGCTTTGTAAGTACTGCTTCGAGGAGGGGTAGCATATGAGCTGACTTGAGGAAATGACTAAAGTGATAAGCTGCACGGAGTTATGCAAGGGACATGGTTTGATATACTTATATTTTCCGTGCTCACCTTAAATTCCTCAAATTAGAAAACTTTCCATAAGATGACTGGATCAGAACCACTTCGCGTAGCCATAGTCGGAGCTGGCATTGCCGGTCTCACGGCCGCCATCGCTCTCCGCCAACATCCCTTGATCCAGGTCGAAATATACGAGCGAGCTACCGAATTAAAAGAAATAGGAGCCAGTATAGCTCTTGGACCCAATGGCTTGAGGACCCTGGAAAGATTGGGACTTTACAATGCAATTAGCGACGATGTTGCATTCCGAGGGCCATCAAATATCCCCATGATTTATAGGCATTGGAAGACGAATGAGATCGTGGGGAAAGATCAGCATGAGAATGTGATCGAGTATTTGCATCGGACTGCGAGGTATCATAGAGCGCATTTACAGCAGGCGTTGGCGGAGAATGTGCCGGGAGATATTATTTATTTGGGGAAGAAAGTGGTAGGTGTAGAAATTGGTGATGAAGGGGGTGTGACTTTGAGATTCGGAGACGGGACCTTCGCCACTGCTGATCTTCTGTTGGGTGCTGATGGACTGCACTCCGTAAGTTGTCAGGGGATTGAGGAGAATTGAAATTTACTGATGACAATTAGGGAGTACGAACGGCTTTTGTACCTGATTTCGACTTGAAGTGGAGTGGATGGACAGCATTCCGTGCTATATTTGACACTTCTCTCGCTGAATCAGTACCAGATGTACCAGAAGATTCAACACATTGGTGGGGTCCAGAAACAACCTTTTTTGCATCGCGGCTTGGGAAGAACACTTTTACAGTCGTTGGAGGGGTTTACAGAGACCCAGAAGTAGAAGATGTAGGAGTCAAGTGGGATCAAGAAGCCAGTGTTAAGCTTTTAAGAGACCAATACGCTGTCAGTAAAAACGGTTGAATTCACAGTGACACGAAACTGATATGCAAGATCTAGAATTGGAATCCCGTTGTCAAAGGGCTAGCAGATATCACGCCTGAGATCCGCTACTTCCCGAATTACTCTTGTGGCACTTCATTATCAACGTGGAATTTTTTCGACCGTGTGACACTCATTGGAGATGCAGCACATGCACATGGAGGGGCTCACGCCACAGGAGGTTCTCTCGCAATCGATGACGCATATGCGTTCTTTCTCGCTCTCACTTCAGTGTTTCCTCTAGATTCAACACGGAAACCGTCAGCCAAAGAACTTGGTCAAGCGATCGAACTGTACGAAGCAACGAGGAAGCCTCATGCCGAGAAATTATTGGATACTGTGAGAAAAGCTAATAAAGGAAGAGCGAGCAGAGTCACGAACCCAGAGACAGATGAGCAGTTAAGAGAAAGAGCGGCAAAGGGATCAAATACTACTTGGTTGCATGAACATGATGTTGTGAAAGCTTTTGAGGAAACTTTGAAACAGAAGAAGGTAGCTCAAGAGGATGAAGAATTGATAGCAGCGAAACTTTGATAGATTCGGCTTTCTAGACTTTCAGTTAATAGAAGAACACTTAATAATTATTAGTTTTCATTTTTTTTAACAATTTATAACGTATAAAAGTGTATAAGTTATTAAGTCTTAAGAGTAAGAAAATTGTAGTATAAGGATAAGAAATACTCATCTAATCTCTAGCGGTCTTTTCAGATGTCTAAAGTTGAAACCTGCATCTCTTAATGGTCACTCTCCTTCGATAGTTTCTTGACTTTTGTATGAAACTGTGTAACCTGATTTTTTTAGTTTTTGCAGCCGCACCTGGAATGTATTCCACCTGTTGGGATGATTCTCAGTACCATATTGGGACTAGCGCACGAGTTACGGTGGCGCGCCCACGTATCAACACCAACTTCGTAGCACTCAGAGTTAGAAGAATAAAAAAACTATCATTGAACCAGACTTGTTATTTCCTTTTACCTTGCATATGCAAAACACCGGTGATACCTACACCGCCAGAACAATGTGCTTAGCGCCTTGCTGCCTATGAGTTGAGTGTCATCTTCCTCAGTCATGCTAGAATATGAGTTGAGCGCAATTCATAGCCTAGTCTAATACTCGTATCAGTCTTATGATTTGAAGTCCAAGTATGTTATTACTCACCTAGGAAATGAATCTAAATTAGCCATTTTACTACTAGCTTTCTCAGTAATCCTTAAGCCCTTTGGGGCGGTTCCAAAGCTCAGTGTTGGGCGTTTCATGCGAATTGTGACGCTGTTGGTCAAGTCATTAGTCATTTGAGGATCGGAGTTATATTTAACAATAAATACAAGATCTAGAGCTAAAGAGAGGAGAAAGAAGGGAAGAAGGAACTCCCTTGAAGATAACCATGTAAATTGGGGTTTTGGTATTTTACCAGAGAGTAAGGGGCTCAGGGGTCGCGTGACTCTTGTCCTTCGTGTTAGAACGTCACAATAGCTAGTAAAATTATTAGTCTTAAAGCGGCTTTAAAATTGGCGTTGAATTTAGTAATCATCTTATTTCCTAAAATATATAGCTGTTGGAATGACGTATTCAGTAAGCATGTCAGCGTACGAATGCTACTCAATGCACGCAGGCATGTATGCTGGGCAAACACTATATGTACGTAACTCTTGCTCTACTTTCAAAGACAGGAACATTAGCATTAACAGAATACCATTCTCTGTTTGGTAGCGGATATCCAACTAGCACGACACCGATGAAACTAACAGTAACCCCTCTAAGTGTGAGATATAAAATAACAAAATACTAAAACTGGAACGTAACAATACCAATTCCTCAGCCGCAGCTTTCAATATGACTCTTAATCTGCAGTATTATGAAGCTAACACCCAATCCAATTAGAAAGAAGTTTCATCAGAGGCGCCAGGCTACAGAATCAGCTGCTTTGGCTAGGTTTATCAAGCTACAGTATTTAATGAATTTCTGGGCCAGAAGACTATTCCAATCACAGCAATTTTGAATGTATCCCCTCGTCCGGGTGAGACATGTCCAGTGCTAGCAGGGGGGGTCCCGCTTGGACTACAGACCCATAATATGTATTACTTAGTATGTACCTTTGCAGGTAAAAATATCCTCGTAATGTACATTATTTGAATGGAATTGAGTCTAGCATTCTCGGGTGGACATTACTGTTGGTTTTACTAGTATTGTGCTAGTCTGATATCCGATAGGGTACGCACGAAACAGAAGTATTGTATTCTGTTAATGCTGGAGTAAAGCAAGAACTACGTACAGTTTGCCTAGCGTACATTCCATCGTACATGCATGCATGCATGCCTGCGTGTATGCCTGCATACATTGCTGAGTAGCATTGGTATGCTGACATACTTAAATATGTTATTCCAGATTCCAACAACTACAAAATACACAGCCCCCAGCTAACATTTTTGCCCTGCCCTATACGACTTACTTTCCCTAAAACCTTTTGACACCTTGATTTGTATGAACGCCATACACAAGTATCTCTAGGACTTTTTTCCCACTAGTATCAGTGCTAGATTACCACCTAATTATCCCCACAAGCCCCGCACCTCTACCCCCGCAGAATGTCCTAGAAGCTTACAGTAGAGCTCTATTCTAAATTGAAAGTTGGTAAGAGTACTTTTTGCTTCCTATTTAGGCTCAGGTTGAAATGGCTCTCAAGAAAACGCCTGTAATTGGTTCAAAATTAAGGAGTATATCCTCAAGGGGTTGGGAATGCTTTTGCTTTCTAGGCTGCGTAGCCATACCTTGACGTTGAATGATGTACATTGCTAGGATATTTACATGCAAAGGTGCTGTACATAATAAGTACTATATGATCTGCAGTCTAAGCCAGACTTCGCCTGCTAGCGCTGGACATGTCTTACCGAACGAGGGGAAAATCGTATTTCTAATATTTTGGTGCAGACTAGGTGGGCCACTTATTTCTCACCCTTACTGTACTGTCCCCCTGAACAAAACGTTAATTCCAAATCAGTTCCGTGTAGGCAATGAAAAGATCCCGCAACACGCAGCCGAAGCGAGCGAAAGCGGTGAGGGTCGGATGCTAGGACCGAGCATGCAGGGGGAGCTTGCGACCCGCAATTCTTGAAACCTATAATTCTATGTTCTATGGCTAAACTTTCGATATGGCAGAGATTGCCTAACTATATAGATGGAATATGCTAAAGTAAAATAGGTCTTAAACCGCTGATTTGAAAATAAAGTTCACCGCAGCGAATGCCCCAACGCTTTCGCAATCTTATGCATCAGCTGTACAACGTATTGAGCTAGCATATTCCCATTTTCCTGATCCGTCTGTCTATCTTTATCCTGGCCAAAGAGGGCATCAAACAGTTTTGAAGAGACAAAAGTAAGTAGCCCACTGTGCCTAATATCCTCCAGCCCAGCCTGCGTTTCCAATACCATGTGGACACAAACCTGTGTCAACAATTTCACCTGCAGACTCGAGCTCACGGCGTTAAAACCATCCATGTACACTTCTGGCAGATGCGGAAGTATAGTTGCATTCTCTGCTGCTCGCGTAGTGACCATTTCGTAGAGGAGAGAACCGATGACTTCGTAATTACTAAGCAGTGCTGCATTGCAGGAGAGCAGTTGAAGTACTGCTTGTGTATCAATGAATAAATCACTTGGGGGACCCCTGCTGGTTCCCGAAAAGTTAGAACGCGATGAACTATCACTTCGTTTGTGAAGAGCTTGGTTGAGCATTTCCTGACTCTGGCTGCTAGCAGCTAGCGAGACAATGTCCTTGAGCAAAGCCAGAAAAGCTTCGGACTGCTGGAGAGTTTTGTTCAACACCGCTTTGAGTCGTGGCCCGGGCATGGCGTGCTTTTTCGCGCATCTGGACTCCTGGGATAAAGCCACGCTGAGCATCATGATCCGGTCCAGAGCCGAGTCGACGGGGTTTGTCTGCTCTATTTGCTGGCTTGGGAGCTGTCGAACTCCTTCATTGATACCGGTGGCATTCGAAAGTAATACTGAACTCAGAACTTGTTCTTCGGCGTTGGAGACGTTCTTATCGAGGGGATCGTGGTGTTCAGAGTTTTCAGTAGTGAGCATGGATTTTGATAAATCAAAACCATTCCAGTCTTCCACAAAATCATAGCACATGCCGAAAATGCTTTCATCATCTTGATTTGGACCCACTCCAGAGGTGATAGTAGAATCCGTCCCTGAGATTGTGGTGACATTCAGGATCTCAGTGCTTTGGGTGGCAGAAGAAGGCGCGGATGTTTGTGATGTGTCGCAGCCGTTGGAGGTTCTATCGTTCTGAAAAGATGGGGTCCACTGAGGATGAACCTGGTTCTGCTGCGGATTCTGCTGCTGTTGTTCTTGTTCTGCTTGTGATCTGGCCTCATCCTTTCTAGGTGGACTCAAGCGTGACTCGTTTCCAATCAAGGGATCGGTACTAGGCAACAAAACAGGGCGAGTCAGTTCTTGTTTATCCTGCCTTCTCTCTGTATTGTTGCTGCTTGATTCGCGATATCGTTTTCGCGGCTGTCCGAGCCCCTTCTGTGATTGATTCCTCTCGGGCCGTGCTTCGAGAGTGGTCAGACATCGGACCTGTCCTGCCACACATCGGCGACACTGGGTCTACAAACGTGGACATCAGTACCTGCTTAAAAAAGAAACGTAGCGAGGACGCGAAAGAGATGGGCTTTCGAACGTACAAGATGGCCAGAACTGGTTGAGACGGGTCGGTCGCAGCGTAGCTTCTGGTCTCGACATCGATCGCAAGCAGATCGGCGTGAATAGTCTTCAAGTCGAAACTGGCTGTCCCATCCAGTCGTCATTCTGGGATTCTTGTGCAATTGTGGGCCGGTGCGAGTGGTGCGAAACGGCTCTTGCCTGATGCAGGGGTCCTTCGGCGCCTGGTCGAGTTAGACCAACGTAAGAATAGATTTGAGATAAAGCAAGGCAAAGTGAGGGCGGAGGCCTAAATACACTTAGCCTTTTGTCTTCGAGGTAGACATAGCAGGATGGCGAGCTCATTGTTGCTGACAGCTTGTAAGCCCTACGCAGCTGCCAAGGCTCACCGCCTTCGCAAGGGGGGGAGGTCGTTGGGTGCGCAGTACTAGGTGCTATACGGCTTCGCGTGTCGCCCAATTCTGCCAAATACGGTGGAAGGCGGTGAGACTCGCTTTAGCCTCTGGCTGTTGCGTAATAATATTGAGGTCTGACTTACCGGATATATGTAGCCATGTCAATAAAAGGGCAAACGTAAGCATTAGCATGGACAAACAAAAGTCAGGCCATCATGGGCGTAGCTGAATCGTCACTGTCTGACCTCGCATTCCATGATTCTTACCTCTGTGCCGTGCTGACCAGCACAACAACTTCCAACAAACTACAACATGTGGATACATATCTAAATTATACTCAAAATTTACAGTTAAAACATGAATAAATAGCCTTAATCGTGCGTCCAATGATAGGTCTTTTAAGTTAGCATTGTATTTTGCCTACCTATAATTGCCTCTAAACTTGGTGATATATATTGTCTTCTTGCGGGCACATACTCTAGTGATGGCGCCTAAGATCGGTTACGATGTCGGCTGGTCACGAAGCGCGGCTAAGGCATGGTGACACTCCTTCTTCATTTGGTACACTTTAATCTACAGAGTGATTTCTCAGCATTGGGATACATAACAACTTGATTTGTTTGCATAATGGCTTCATCTTCACCCGACTAAGCTTGCTGACTTCACCCCATAGGTTGGATTTGACGTGCTTACCGGCGCAGCTCCACAAGATACAGCAAAGTCTCCGCTTTACCCCGCTTTACCCCTCTTTACTCCGTTTCCGTTAACCTTAACGTTATTCAAGATTGGGTGGATTGGTGATCACGCTAAAGATGATTAGATCGCTTGGAAAAACTATAGCCTGCGCACCGGGTAGCGGTTGAGTATTACAGTAGCATAGCTAGCAGTGCTTCTACCAGCTAGCCTACTTAGGTAACGATACGCCTAGAATCAAAACGCAGCTTTGATGAGTGTGAATGTTTTACTTCCCAAATAAGCTAGATGGTTGTGTAGGGGGAAACCCCTGCTAGCTAATACTTAACCGCTGTACCTCCGTAACCGGGTATCATCTTTATTAATTCTCGCTTAAGTCATCAAGGAGGTGCAGCTACACCTCAAGTCCTCAGCACTAGAGTAATACAAAACACTCAAAGCAGCCCTTCTAAAGTTAAAACTGTCTAAGATTGCCGATGCTCCTTCACTTGTCATAATAACTGGCTAGTTATATTAGTTTACATTGATGATATATTCTGGCACTGTTGAGCCCATCCCAATGATATCTGATATGCGGTAGAGTGGTCGGAGTTGCAGTTTCCTTTTCGGTTAACTTCTGCATCTTGCCTTTTTTTTCTCTTGCACTCACTCTAGAATTGTTTGCTTTAATTGTAGAGGCGTTCTATTGGTTATAGCACAAAGTGAAATTTGCTCGATTTAAACTACAATTCCTCCAGATATTCGAATGTCGCAGTCTTAAAGAGGTAGATCACTTCCTAGGAGTCAGATCTGTTCGAGATAGGGTCAACTGGCTACTCCCGGATTTCTATATTACAAAGCTGGAAAGGAAATTCAAGATCAACACCAAGAGTCATCCGAAAACTTCATTGCCTTCTCCCCCCTCTCATGCCATTCGATGGAACACCTGCTCCATTCCAAATTAACTATTATCAATAGAAAATTGGGAGTGTCAATTACCCTGAAGCTGCTACAATGGCAATATTGCTTGGTCAGTCTCTAAATGCCTTCTTGTACCTTTTACATCGCTGCTATAGATCACTTACTCAAATATCTCTCCTACATCATTTATCTTGCTATTAGATAACAGAAACTAGGGAGGTATATTGGGTTTTGGAAGCTCCACTACGGCTCTTATTGCGAGTGTTACAGTCATGTTAATGACGCTTGAATTGCTTCAATATAGGCATAACTTTGTCTCCTTTGTTTTTAATCATTTCATTGAAACAAGTACAACAGCTAACATCCTTTCCACGCCTTTCTTGTTGAAAGACAAGCGATGCCAGCCTTAAAACATCCTTAAAAGTTTCACTTTTTTGACATCAACGAACCCACGAAACCCCAGCTACTAGATGGCTCTTCAACTATAGAGTGTTTTGTCCTCGATTTGAGTAATCGAGAAAGCACAATTGTTGGGAAGTCGGACTTCACTTGCCGTAGATATGTAGCTGTCAGTGTGTGAAGGCCCTCCGCTTCCGCCTTGTCTATCCATTTATCCAGAGGCAGAGTCTTGTACCAAGATCGAGGATCAGTCCTTTCCAGATATTCCCTCAATTCTGCGACGGGAATATCTTCGTTGCCGACGACGTTAACGAATTGTACCTGACCAGGGGCATGTGGGATGCGATGTGTGATCATCTCGATAAAATATTCGGCGGACTGTTCCACGGACACAAAATTGAGATATCCTTTCCACGCAGATCCCATGCTGGGAGTTGCCTTGATTTTGCGTGAATATCTGATGATGCTGTCCATGACGTCCTGTTCTGAGACATTATCGCCCGTAATATTGGAAGGGCGGTAAATGCAAATCGAAAGGTCAAATTGCTCCGAAGCTTTTTCAAGCAGGCGTTCGCTGGCCCATTTGGAAGCGACATAACCGTTGGAACCATCGTTAGCGGGCAGGATATGTGAAGCTGAATATTCACCGAACGTTTCTTCGCCAGATAGCCAGGCAACACCGGCAGTAGAGACGTAATGAATTGGAATGGCACCATACTGGACGCTCAGCCGGATGAGGTTGCGAGTCGAAGAGACGTTGGCAGATCTCAGGGTTGCATAAGTCTTCAGAAAGCTGACTTCGGCTCCATTGTGAAGAATGATATCTGCCTGGCTAAACACAGACGATAGCTCATCGAGAGACAACCCAAAATCTGGTTCAATGAGACTACCCTCGTACACGTGAACTTTCTCTGAGTCTAGGAACGGATCCAGCTTGGAGACAGTTCTTACTGCGATGCAGTGTATTTTTTTAACTCGCGGCTGGTCAATCAGGCGTCGCAAAATGCTCTGCCCCAGAAAGCCAGTCGCACCCGTGAGAACGACGACAAGATCCTCCCTGCGGGTGTGTCGAGTCACCCGACTGGGTGGTAACTCATCAAGGGCTGTCTCTGTCTCCCAATCAATTGTCTCTCTGGTATTATCTTCTACACCATCCTCAAAGTTGGAGGCCATTCCTCTCAACGTACTGGATTCGAAGAGTCGAACAAGAGGAATTTTGACTTCAAAAACCTCTTTTATTTTTGACTGCAGTGCCAACAGCTGGATTGAATTACCACCCACGAGGAAGAAGTCCGAGTCGGGTGTAACTTGATGTAATTGAAGGACTTCGCGCGATATGGTTTCTTTCCACACATCCAGCAATTTCTTCTCTGTATCGGTGAGTATATTTGTCGAGCTATTCTGAATCGCAATGGACTCGGGGAGCTCGAGTCTGACAATTGCTGATCGGTCTCTCTTTCCGTGCTCGGTCATTGGAAGTTCATCCACAGGTATAATGATACTTGGCTTCATGTACGAAGGCAGAGGGAGTCGAGACACTATTTGTTGTATGTTACTTGTCTCGATTTCGTTAGAAAGCTTTGATGCAGCAAGCACATGAGCTACCAGGAACTCAAGGCCAGTTTGTTCACTCTTCCGAACTGTTACCACTGCTTCGATAGTATTACCATGAGCTGCACCACTTTCCTCTATTGCCTGCTCTACTTCGCGGAGATCGAGCCGCTGACCACTAGGGATAAAATTTTAGCTTATTATTATAGTCCCAATTGATGAGTGAACCTACCGAAGCTTGATTTGCGTGTCACCTGTCATTCTTCCTTTGATGTATAACAGTCCGTTGGCATCTATCCACCCTTCATCTCCCGAAAGATGCAGCGTTCCGGTCTTGCCGCGAAGGTGTTTTTGTAAAGAAGGAATTTCTGAAACGAACTTTTCTTTTGTCTGAGCTAGGTTATCAACGTAGCAAGATGCAACTCCAGGTCCACCAATACCAACTATGAAACGGTAGTCAGTGATTGCCCATCCAGGGGAGACAGAAGAGAGGAACACCAATGATGGTCACAATTAACAGACCACTACATGTACTCTCTGACCCTCTCAATGTTCCAATTATCTTTCAACATATAAAATAGATCATTGTTTAAGTTGAGGGGCAAGAGTTGGCTATGTAGTGGTTCACAAACTATGATCACAGAAAGGGCCAAGGAGGAAGAAGGGGTTCCGAATTACATACTCTGACCAAGAACACCAGTAGGAAGAGTCTCGAGTTCCTCGTTCACAACAAATACGAAATAATTTGCCAAAGTAGATCCAACTGATATTCTGTGATTAGGACCATTTGCGTATGGCACCTCGATGATGTTGGAGTAAAGGGACACTTCGGTAGGCCCTTTATGCGCATTAGTGGCAGTCGCAAAAGATTGAAGCAACTATAAGAAACCCTACCATAAATATTGAACAATCTCAAATCACTCTTGCTAAGCTTCTGGAAGTCCTGTTGCAAAGCTATCGACATAGGTTCGCCGCCGCATAGGACTCTCGTCCATTTTGAATTGCGCATCGTCTCCAGATTTCCATACTGAAACCAGCTAGAGTACTCAGAAGGAACCGATCCAGTAAATGTGATGCCTTGGCTTCCAATAAACTCCACGATACTGACAGCATCGCGACGGAAAGCGTCAGGAACAATAAACAATGTTGCCCCAGCAGAGAGTGCAACTAGTATTTGCCACATAGAAAGATCGAAACTAAATGCTGTTTGCTGAAGAATCGTATCTTGATCAGTAATATTGAATGCTTCCATCGATGCCTCGTAATTAGTACGAAGCGCTTTGTGGGTTAACGGGATTCCTTTTGGTTCTCCTGTCGAGCCGCTGGTGTACAGGATAGCCGCCCATTCATTCAACTTCGCTCGAATTGGGGATGTTCGTGATTTGAACGTGGGGAGAGCTGATACATCGATTGCTGGAATGTCAACAGAGCCCAGAGCCTCTCGGTTGTGGACGGTTTCTTGATCGAAGAGGATTACTGCCGGCTTGCACATACGAATGATGTTCTGAAGACGCGGAAATGAATAGCGTGAATCCAAAGGAACATAAACACCCCCAATGCGCATGATTGCAAGCATAGAGCAAACCCAGTCAATGCCGGCTTGTTGATGAACTCCAATTCGGGCGCCATCTGATGAGACGGTATTTTTCAGGCTCTTAACAATTGACTCGACGCGGCGGAGCATCTCACTATATGTGATAGCGTTTCCGTTTGCGTCTCTAATAGCCACTTTTCCTGGTAATAGTTTCGAGATGTCATCAATCCGATGGACAACGGTCTCTGGCCACTGAGTGGGGATTGTGGGGCCTGAAATTTTGAAAATGTTACCAATACGTTATCAATTTTGGGGAATAATTTACCTGTTCCAAGGGCTATAGCTTGTTGGACATCAGTCTGAGAGAACAGAGATGGCAGAGAAGTTTTCTGTGTAGGATCTTGCGAGAAACTCTCGACGAGAGCGATGAAGCTTTTGATCAATGTGTCGGCGACATGTTGATCATACAAACTTTCTTGGACTGAGAGAATAACAGTTGCATCCCCGTCCCCGCTGTCGATTATGTCAAGTAGAAAGTCATAGGAGGTCCTCCCTGATTCGTACCTTTTCCCTTCTAGGAACAAGTCATGGAAAGGTCGCCTTTCATTAACTGCAGGGCGATAATTGATGCAAGCTTGAAAAAGTGGATTGTGAGATGCGGATCTGGAAATTTGAAGTTCATCTAAAATGATATCAATCGGCACGCTAGAATGCGAGACTGCCTCAATAATCTTTTTCCTTGTTTCTTTGACAAGAACAGCGAAAGTCTTGCTAGAAGAATAGTGGAGTTTTAGGGGAAGCACATTGAGATACAGCCCAACGCTATCCTCCAAATCCGATTCGTGGCGATTTGCATCGGTGAAGCCAAGAACAACTTCATCTTCTTTTGACCACCTCGATAGCATTGCATAGAAAGTTGCAGTAAAGAAATGGAATGGTGATATCTTAAGAGTGCTACAAGCAATCCGAATTTGTTTTGTGAGTGCGCTGTCGATCTTCAATGATGATGTGACGTGATTATAGTTCTTGAGAACACTCCGAGGACGAGCTTGTGCAAAAGGAAATACTGGAAGTACAGCCGGATGACTGCCGAGCTCTCGCCCCCAGTACTCAATGTCTGGTCGCCAGGTTCCACTGTCACGCCATTGCTTTTGTCGGTCAGCAAAATCTGGGTATTGGAAGACTTTGTTGTTCAGAGTATGCCCTTTGTACACACGCTCGAGCTCATTTAAAAGGATCGCGAGGCTAACTCCATCCATATTGATATGATGGTAACCAATAAGAAGCCGATGGAAGGGCTTAGTAGACGATGGCTCAGACTTAGATGGTGATAACAGGATGACTTTTATGATTTCACCACGGCTGAGATCGTATACATGTTCTTTTAGCTCTTCAAAATTCCGACCAAGATCTTCCACGTGTCTGAAGGTTTTTTGTTGCAGTCGGAGATCAGACTTGGCTAGAATTCTCTGATACTGCTTCCCATCTCCTCTCGTGACGAAGGTTGTTCGTAAGGCCTCATGACGCTGCCCAATCGTCTCAACAGCAAGTCTGAGCTTTTCTACATCAAGATTTCCTGTCAAATCAAAAGCACAGGTAATATTAAAAGCGGATTTATCTTCGACGTATGACTGCAGGAACCAAAATCGTGCCTGGCCATACGATAATTCAGAGCTTCTGGTGTAATCTGAGTCCGAGAATGATGTGTTCTTAGTCTCAATGTCACCGATCGTTGAATTTGCGCTTAGAGGCGTATCAAAAGTTGGCTTGTCGCTGCCTGTTCCGGCATCAACAATATCGTAAGAGCCATCAGTGCTAATTGGGGACGGTTGATGATCTGCAGATTGCCAAGAATCGGACTTGTCCAAAGAATATGAATCACGAGGCAAAACCTCGTGGTCTTGTTGAGATTTCGGAAGAGTTGCTGTTGCCGCTGATTGGGTCTCATGAGCCACATATGGGCTCTTTGCCATATGCAGGATTGGAGAAGCAGGATTTCGAGGCTTGGAGCTCTGGGGTTGAGCTATTTTGAGGTCCGTGACATTCGATGATGATTTTGCCTTTGCTTGCGGTTGGAAATTGGCATCCATTGCTGGTGCGACTTCCACGGAGAGTAAGTCAAACGAATACTGGAGAATATCTCGCAGGGTTGATCCACCCAAGATACGGAGTACCGGTATGTCGACCTTTATTTCTTTCACGAACCACGTCCGAAGGTCCACAGCATTGAGGGAGTCAATTCCAAGATCTTCGGAAGTTTGCTCCAGGATGTTCTCTGCGCTCATGGAATCGTTAAATTGAAGCATGTTGGCTATCTTTGCGATGAGACCATCTTTGAATAAAAAATTAATGAGGAATGTACTTATAGTGGGGAAGCAGGGAGTCTTACCTTGTAGGAAGGAGAGCACGTCGTCCTTTGAGTTTGCCTCAAGAAGCTGGGTTTTTAGAGGTACACGGCCATGCTGCTTTTGATCGCCAACATCACTGATAGCTGTAGTGTCTGCGACTAAATGTTGGAACTTGGGATTGAATGACCAAGGAGGTCTGCGGGAATTGCTTGAATCGACCAGGCTCAAGCCACTTATGATCTCGGAGCGGCTTTCGGAAGACGGCGAACCAGCAACAATAGCCTCTGCGAATAAGGTGTGAAAGTCTTCCTCCGACATCCATGTATGGCCGGATTTTAAAAGATTGTCCTGCAGAGCCTGGCTGGTTTCTCTCGTGACATACCCAACTCCTAGAATGACGCCGATCACAATGACTGAAGCAGCCAAGCCGAGATTCCTTCGCTGGGTTGCGAGGCCGTGCATGAATGTATTTGAAATGGCATAATTTGACTGACCCACGTTTCCCGTTACTCCAATGGCAGAAGAGAAAAAGATAAAAAAGTCTAAGGAAGGGCCTTGGAATAGTTGATGTAGATGCAATGATCCGTTAACCTTGGGTCCAATCACTTGATTCATATCATCAATAGACATGTCTGCAAGAAGACTATCACGCAGAACCATTGCCCCGTTAGCAACTCCAGCAATTGGTGGCATAGTGCGACAAACTATGAGAATCTCGAAGTCAGCATGATTATTTTAGGAAGCAGCGAGAAATGGGAGGAGGCTAATTTAAGAAGCATGAAGCATTTTCTCTAAAATACACAAAAGCAGCCTGAAAAACTGAAGACTTACTGAGCTGATGGGTATCCACAACACTTTGTTTTGACACAATATCACTATTTGAATTAGGTCTCTATCTTTCCACAAGTCGGTCAATGACTTACCAAGGGTAGATCTTAATATTTCCTCCAAGAATTTCAAGCTCTTCAATGAGCCTTTTGTCAATGATAGGAGTGCGACTTGAAATGACAATAAATCTAGCGCCATGCTTGATCATCCACCTACAAAGAGAGAGTCCAAGTGACCTACTAAGGCCAACAAGCCAATAAGTCTTGTCGTCTCTCAGCATGTTGTGGTAGTCGACAGGTCGAATAGTCAAGCTAGCTGATGTTTCGAGGCGCCAATCAACAATACTCAAATCTCCTGTTGAAACTGTTCTGCTAAGAACATTTGATATCGATAGAGTAGGGTCATTGAATTGACTACCTCGAGGTAGGGAGTTTCTAACTTTTGCTGCTAATTGGAAGAAATTGGCCACATTTTCAAGTTTCGCCCGCTTGCCGCCAGTTGCGTTGGGCGATAGAAGAGACTCGAGGTTTTGTATTCGGCAAGAGCTTGGGAGATTATCAGATATCTTTTTCTCAAGTCTTTTCGACGTGCCAGTGTGCAAGAAGTACGTTGGACGACCTACAATGGCTCGTTTTATATCCGAGCTGCTAGCAGCTTTGTGAATGTAAGTGAAGTGGGCTCCTCCCCCAGCTGGATTTGTGGTTAGAAATTGGATGGAGATAGGTTTGCTGACTGTGTGTTCTCTCAAAGCCAAAGCAAGTCCTGGATTAGATTCGAAAACAAGCAAAGCTTCATTGTTGGGAATATCTTGAATCACAGCCAAAGCCAATAAGCTTTTTTGTACTGCCTGAAGGAGTTCTTGCCCACTATTACTGTTACAAGGCAAAATCAGACACAGTTGGGTCTGTACCAATGAGGCATTAGTTAGAGACAAGGCAACTACTGTATCGTCGGAGCCTTCCAAATCTCCCAATACAACGAAATAATTCGCATCCCCACCAATTCTTACTGCCCCCAATGAGGAATATCGCACTCGGATGGTGCATAATGTGCTATGATCAACGGTTAACGACAGCGAGACGTGGTCGGAAAGAATGTAGGAGGTTCCGCTAGGTACGAGTTCCACTGACACAGAGTCATCGATGGAAATCTGCCTTGTGACATGACGCCTGAATGAATTGTATCGGTTGTTTTGATTGCTGTTCACCATGACTCGAGGAACTAGTTGCTTCTCGGACTGGACTATGACCTCAGGTTCGGTAGACCATAGGAACTCAGCGGAGCCTTCAGAAGATTCGACCGAGTCATGTATCTCGAGTCGCAGGACCGCTTCTGCAATTTCTGTCGCGGCAGACTTCCCGATGCGATCAAGATCGAGATATTGTGTTCGAACATGAGGCAGCTCCATGAGCATAGAACGGCCAAAACCGGTACTCATGGTATGATATGGATTATTGCTATGAGCCTCTCGCGTGACCCAAAGAATGTTCTCTGCCTTTTCAAAAAGACTTTTGAGTCCATTCAAAACGCGTGGGTCAAGATTCTCAAATACTGGTCGATCGAGGTCCGCAAGAAACAGGACACTCGTAGATGACGGAATACTACTGTCATCAATCTCCTCAATCGATGGTACCGATGACAAACTGCGATAGTGTTGGGAGAGCAAACCACGAAGATGGATTGTTAAACGGGCAGTTACTGAGCTTTTTCCTCCAATTATAAGCAGGTTCCGTTTGCTGATGCTACTTGAGACTACCTCGGAATTTGAATATAGAGGATCTCGAAGGAAGTTGATCTTGTCGTCGACAGCTTGCGAAACGAGTGCGGATACCGGGAATGGAAGAGGGTCGAGATCCGGAGTGACTGTATCGATTCCGGAAAATCCAGTGTCTCGGAGAAGCGATTCCCATTTTTGCTTTGAAACTAGGGGAGTGAGACGACGGCCATCATCCGCACCCAGCCACCAGCCAGGAAGAGAACCAAAAATGAAACCAAGACGGGCTTGCCTAAGATTTGTTATCTCCAGAAGAAGTAGATATCCACCAGGTTTCAATAGGCGGCGTACGTTCTTCAATGTATCTTCAAGCTTCCGAGTTGCATGGAGAACAAAAGAAGCGACAATAACGTCGTAAGATCCGGGAGTGAATCCTTGAGAAGAGATATCTTTCCCAATATCTAGAATTTTGAACGCCATCTTCGACATAGAAGCGTCAAAGACTTCTTGCGCCTTTTCAAAGAAGCCACTAGATATATCAGTAAAGGTGTAAGAAGAAAACTTCCCCTCAATTGCTCTGATAATACTTTTCGTCGCGCCGCCAGTTCCAGCTCCTATTGAAGCATTAGCAGAGGCTCTTTTGCTTCATAACTTTTGAAAACCAACCAATTTCTAGGAAGTTTAGATGCGGATATCGAATCGTAATCTGTTTCGCGAGTCGAGCAAGATATTCGGTATAATGAGTTCCCATCGCCTGTGAGTAGTAATCGTCAAGTAGGTTATCTACGCGAAGATGCTCGAGCATGTTTGATTCTCCATGAATAACGTTAATTAGATTTTTTCCAATGATACGCATGACCTGGAGATCTATATTATCGGGGTACCTTGCCGAGAGTCAGTGAGAGTTATTTTATGTTCGATGGGACAACCACAAACTTTTTGAACTCAGCTTCGATGATAGACTCGTCATCATTGACCCAGTCTGGTTTTGCACAAACATGCTTCCCCGCTGCAGCAAATTCGACCACATGGGAACAGCAATCTAGCATCGATGACCAGGGTCCTGCAATTCGTGCTTTGTCACCTTTTGGAAAAGCTTCTTCCACTCTGGCGTAATAGTAGATGGCGACACGCTCCAGAGTTTCAGCAAGACGGTAGTCATCAGGTGTGGCTCTATCCTTTCCAACTGCCTCCTCTGCATCTGGGGCTGGCATGTACCACTTCATCTCCTATAATTTGGTTAGCGAGAAGGTTTGGAGAGTTATGAAACATTGAACTCTCAATATTTCAGAGCCTGTGAATCAATCAAAGAAGAAAATTTACCATAAAAAGCTGGCGGTCAGCGGCT
Source organism: Chlorencoelia australis (assembly GCA_003988815.1). Taxonomy (NCBI): domain Eukaryota; kingdom Fungi; phylum Ascomycota; class Leotiomycetes; order Helotiales; family Cenangiaceae; genus Chlorencoelia; species Chlorencoelia australis. The sequence goes on from QYAN01000007.1 coordinate 257,642, forward strand.
GCTGAGCTACCTTCGAGAGGAACTGCACGCATGCCTTCCATGCGAAGCAACGTGTCGCTGCCAGACTTGGTGAAGATTTGAAAATCGCCACAGATTCCAGGCTCGTGGTCTATGGTCAAACTGGTACTAAAATGATATTGACCTTCCAGTGGCTTTTGCAACTTGGAGAGTCCTGGATTTAAAACCACGCTTGCAATTTTTGTAGGAACATGCAATGACCACAAGCGACCATCTCCTGGCCAGCTTGCCGCAAGTATAACGGATTGGATTGTGGCATCGAGCTGGGCGGGATGAATGAATAAGTCTGTGGGATCATCAGAAGCAGGACGAAGAACACTTCCACTGGCTTTGCCAAGTTTGCGTTTTAATCCAGATAGACCACGGAAGGCGCCAGTGTAACCGTAACCGAGAGATTCAAGGGATCCATAGAACCTATTTTCGTCAATGTCGACCATTTCAAGCTCGCGGATCCCACGCGGTGGCAGCGAGGTAGGCGAATAGGCTCCATAGCTGATGATCAATTCTCCGTCGCAGTTAGACAGCATAGATCCAGCGGTATTGGCGGAAGCAGAGAAGAAGCTGAATTTGGCTGTAATGGTCTGATCATGGTGGTCAAGGTCTGTGATAGTAAACAATGAGTCGACTTTGGAATCCATTTCATCGAAACTGAGGGCTGAGCCAATAGAGACGTTCCGGAGCTCAACTAAGGATACATCCTGACCCTGGCTCATACTCATGGCCGCCTCAAATGCAGTGGCAACATAACCAGCAGCCGGGAACACCATTTGACCCTGGATCTTATGGTCTGCCAACCAAGGGATTTCATTCGGACTGAGGATATTGCGCCACCGAAATTGTCTTTCTGGATCACCTGCTTCTCGATTGCCTAATAGTTGGTTTGGTGGGTCGTTTCTGAGCCGCCTGATTTTTGAAGTACGAGACTCGTGCCAAAAGATTCTTTCATGTTCCCAGGGATACTGAGGCAAATCTTTGACGAGGTTTGCACTTGAATTGCCAGAGGCATATGCGTCAAATTTCTCCAGACCCACCGATGAAGGGCCAAACTCGGTCCAAATGCCAGCCAAACATTCCGCGAATGCTTCCACAGCATCGACTCCTCGGTGTTGGGTTGATAGATAAGGTATACCATCCTCAAGAGACTCCCGGATGGTCTGAGCGGCTGGACCTTTAAGGGCAGGATGAGGCCCAACTTCTATCGCCATATCAAATTCCGTATTTTCACTAAAGGCTAGCCCTATGGCTTCACTGAATCGAACTGCATTAACCATGTTTTTAACCCAGTAACGTGATGTCAAATCGGGGCGAGACTGTGTTACTCGCGTGTTATCGACACTAGAATACCAGGTGGTTGTTGAATCAGAAGCATCGTTCACCTGGATTTTGAGAGCATTCAAGGCTTTTTCGTATGGCGCCGCGACAGGAATCATATGGTGGGAATGATACGCCTTGTCTACGGAAAGCACTCTTGCGAACTTCTTTTCGTCGTCAAGAATATCCTTTGCCTCTTGAATTGCATCCGCATCCCCAGAAATTGTCACACTGGTTGCGGAATTGATCGCTGCAATCGATACTCGGCCACTCAACGCGGGGATCTCGACAAGCTCAGTGGCGTCTTCCACAGATGTACCAACCGCCATCATTCGACCCTGTTCGCCGTTTTTGCCGGTAGCAAGGCCAGAATGAAGCCCCCTGTAATAAGCAATGCATATTGCATCCGTGGCTGATATGAATCCGGCTGCGTACGCAGCACCAATTTCACCAGATGAGTGGCCAACTACGGCGTGAAATTTGATACCAGCTGACTTGAGAAGGTTGACCAATATAATTTGAATAGCCGTGGTTAGTGGTTGCGCCAAGGCCGATTCTGAGATCCGAGAAGAGGACACATCTTTCAAGAGTTCATCTTTCAGCGACCATGAAGGCCTGTCATTTAGCGGCAATGATCTGAGTCTTCTCTCGAGATCTTGGATATCAGTGTCTACAGCTGGTGATCTCTCAATAAGTTCTCTAATCATGCCGGCCCATTGTGCACCTTGACCCGTGAAAACACCGAGGATACGAGGCGAGCTGTTTCGAGATTGTGTGCTTCCAATGACTGTTTTTCCATCCTGAATAGCTTGTAGGTGCATTTCAAGCTTTCCTCCGGCATTATGCAATGGAAGAGAGATGGCTGAGCGAAAAGCAAACCGGGAACGTCTGACGTTCAAAGTATATGCTAGGTCTCGTAGATCAGCCCTGGGATATGCGATCAAATAATCCGCATATAATTTCAGCAACCGAAGAAGGGCAGGTTTAGTCTGAGCAGAGAACGTCAAAGGGATGAAGTTCCCAGAAAAAGCCTTCTGGGACGGAATTGGCTTGTCGTAACTTTCCAGGATTGCATGCGCGTTTGTGCCACCAAACCCAAAGCTATTCACAGAGACGCGCCGAGGTCCCCCATTTGTACTTGGCCAGTTTATTTTCTCGGTGGGAATTTTTAGACTGCGGTAGAACGGAGCAACAGAAGGGTTGAGTTTGTTGAAATGAAGGTTTGGAGGAATGATACGACTTTGAATAGCCAAAGAGGCCTTGATAATACCGGCGAGACCAGCAGTGCCTTCGGTGTGTCCGATCACAGTTTTAATTGAGCCAACATAGAGTGGAGGAAGCTTCCCTGAATCGCCAATTGATCCAAGTTGAAAGTCGTCCCCAAAAAAGGCGGAGCTGATAGCCTGAGCCTCAAGAGGGTCTCCAGTCGGAGTTCCAGTCCCATGTGCTTCGAAATACTGGGGTCTGTCGCTTGGTTTTGTAAGATCGAGACCAGCTTTGGCGTATGTTTCACGGATCAGTGCCGTTTGCGCAGTACTGCTGGGCATAGTGATCCCTTTAGTCCTCCCATCTTGATTCACGCCAGTTTCTCGAATGATGCATTCAATGCTATCCCCATCCTCAATTGCCGCACTGAGTGTCTTCACAATTACCGAAGCAACACCATCTCCTCTTGCGTAGCCATCGGCATCTACGTCCCACATTCGGCTTCGCCCATTTGGCGAAAGCATCTGCAACTTACTTTCGGCAATGTAAGGCTCAGGGCTCAGGCACAGGTTTGACCCAGCAGCAACTGCAACCCTGCATTCTCCTGAGCGTACTGCTGAAACCGCATGATTTAGAGCAACCAAGCTCGACGAGCAAGCAGTATCGATGGTCATACACGGCCCATGCCAATCAAAAAAGTAGGAAATGCGGTTTGACATAATACTCCGAGCAGTCCCAGTTGCCATGTAAGTTGGAATAGAGTCCGGATTTTGCATCAACATATCTGAGTAGTCACCGCACATAAGTCCTACGTAAACTGCTGTTTGGGACCCTTGTAGATCTTCAAGCTTCAGACCAGCAGATTCGAGACCTTCATACACAGTTTCCATGAGAATACGTTGCTGAGGATCTATCGAATTTGCCTCAATGGGCTTGATCCCAAAGAACTGGGCGTCAAAGTGACGATGGTCCTCAGAAAGAAGATACGAATGCCGAACATTGCTGGTGCCATGGTGCGAATTATCTGGATGGTAGTGACCGTGTGGATTGAATCGAGCATTTGGTATCTCCTGTCGTAGGTCTCGCGGTTCCTTCAATAATTCCCACAGCTTCGATGGGGAGTTACTAGCTCCTGGAAACCGACATCCCGTTCCAATGATAGCCACCGGCTCTTTCGTAGATGGTACTGAGGACATGCTTTCAACAGAGTGGTCAAAGTTGAGTTTGAGACAGTGCGTTGAGAAGAGGACGCAAGTTCAATCGTGATAGAACGTTTCTGTGTCAATACAAAAATCTCAAGTATATCACCCCATTGCAGGAGAATCATTGACTAAGTCTAACTCAAGTCTGACATGCTCGAAGGTCCATTGCAAAAATCGACTTCCATATTGGAGAAGATCGGGGTACATTCACGTCCGACAGATAGTTGTGTAGCGCCTATCCGACGATGTAGTCAGTTTCGGTATTGCTAAATAAGATCCGATGGGATACTCAAACACTACTCATCGCCTCCGAATGTGGAACTTAACTTGGCGAACCAAAATTCAGTGGATTTCGTGAAGACCGAAGCGATATCCAAGATGTAGTCCACGGAGAAATCATTAGCTTAGGTGGAGTACCCACTAGTAGGATGTAATCTCATCCGGGGCGGGTCGGGGTAGCTTGCTCGCAGCCGTAAGCCCTTCCGGATGACTGAAGAAGGTCATTCTACTTTCGTAGTCCGGAGAAACGAATAATGGAAGGTGTCATAGCCCGAATTGTGGAGATGATTACGTCTAGACCTCTTGTAATGATTTGAGTTGTACACAATATACAAAGGTTGAACGGGACAAGCGTTACACGTGATATGATTCAATCGCCTAACCAATCGAATACCGTCCCCCTTCTCTTTCCTCCCTCACTCTCCCTCCTTATATATTATTTTCTTCTTTCTCGCTCCCTCTTTATATATCGGGCTATACGTATAGCGGAAGAAGGGAGCTAGATAAGTTCTAAAACGAGTAATATTGGTAAACATTTAGAGAAAAGAGAGAGAGAGATGATGGAGAAAGAGGGAGGGGAGGGGAGGGGAAGGAAAAGAGAAGAGAGAATGAAGATCAGAAAGAAATAGAAACAGGAGGTAGAACTTTAGGAAGCTTTAATTATGCGAATATTTTATATTTCTTCTAGAGATGAGTCTTTATCCTTAAGATTGAAAGTAAATTATTTCATAAACTAATCAATACTATTCATAACCATATATATGTTAATCCAAGACATCGGACGCTTATCAATCTTATCTCGCTCAAAGCTTCCGCTTTGACAACTTCCAATGCACACGCGGACGCTTCCATAGATCATCAAAATCAGAAACCGGTGGAACACTCCAATCCGTCTCGCTAACTTCAATGTCATAATTGATAACGAGAGCTGCAATGAATCCCATAAATTGCTTTTCCCCAAAGATTCGACCTGGACAGTACGTTGAGCCTCCACCGAAAGGTTTCAAGGTCTTCGACGGATTCTCGCCTTCGCCTCCAAGTGAACGAGCCAAAAACCTCTCGGGGTGAAACTCGTCTGGGGAAGGATGGAGATTTTGATCAAAATGCACAAGCGTTGCCGGAACAGAGACAACGTTTCCTTTCTGCAATTTCCAATCTTGAGTCCCCGAGAGCGTTAAATCCGTTGTTACTTGTCGGACGGTCAGCAAGTTGTTATGCATTCGTAAAGTTTCAAACCAAATTGATTGCAGCAGAGGGACTTTCGACGGCAGAATCGAGATCCGTTCTGCGGGTGAGAGACTTGAATACCCTGCACGAATCAACTCATCTCGGACCCTCGCCGTCAGATCTGGAGAGCGAAGTACGTGTAACATTCCGAGATAGGTTGTAGGAAGCGAGTTCAAAAGAGACCTTCGTATTCATTAGTCTTGCAAAAAGCAGAGCATTATAAGCACTGGACTCACGCAAACATGTTCCTGAACATGTCACTTCCAATCGCTTTTCTGTTGACACCCCAGGCATTGATGTACCCAAACCTCTCGCGAAAATAGCCTGAAACATCTCCGCGACTTTCGAGTTCGTCTGCAAGCTCTGCGTATGACTCGATACATCTTTGCCGGGCGGCAAAAGCCTTCTTTGCCATGAACCGTGGTAAGCCAAACAAAAATGCGAAGAAGCCCTTGGTAACGACAAAGAGGAGGTCATCGAGGAGAGCTGGGTTTCGTCGAAGAGTCGTTTCGCCATACATCATTGAGATTGTAGCTTTGCCCTCCAAATTAACCACAGTCAGTAAACCATCAACCTCTAGCACTTGTCCAGGAGCTTCATCGACTTTCAGACTTAGTTCTTTGGTGTGTTCTTCCACGCTTGCGAAATATTCTGCAGTCATCTCGTCTTGCTGTTCCTTTCCCATCAACCATTTTGTGTCGATACGATGAGCCTCTTTGCTCACAACCCACATTATCTCGAAGTCTTTCGCAGAGAAGCCAAAGATGTGGGTGTATACGAATCGCTTAATGAACTGGATGTTAAGATCCTTCTCCTGCTTGTGGACGGCGGCGATATCAATAAGGTCGTTGAAGATGTAGTGTTTGCGCCCCGCTACAAGAATGGTATATGGTCGATTGAAATTCTTCTTGCTGTAATTTGTGAGAAGGATGGTCTATTTACTACTACCTAAATTCACTTACAATGTCTCACGAAAGAAGGTATGCTTATTTTTAGCTAGCTTGAAAGCGTGCCCAATAAATGGAATAGAATAAGAGATTGGAATTGGTTCGCCATCGATGTTTTTCTGTTTTTTTGCTCGAAACAAAAAGATCACAAAAAGCAATGGAATTGCATAAAGAGCTTTTGAGGATAGAATTGGTGTCATCACAGCTGATGGAGTAAATTTAGTGTAAAGTGCCATGATTTCGATTTAGCTTCAACAGCGAGGCTCTGGTATGAATATGGCAGATGATTATTTTCAAGAAATTTTTTTCTGAACGATAAATTCCACGGCTGCATTGTGGATGGAAGTGTAGTCCGCGGATGTGTGATTTCATGTGGTGCCCCACCACCTAATCCAAGTCCGACTTTTCGTGGGCTCCGGCAACAAAAACTGAAGTCCGAAGAACTTGGGTTCTCACGTTTTCGACCTATCGGATCAGTATCCCAGTGAAAATATTCAATCTTAGCGTCTCCGGCCTCGAGGGAAGTCTTCGTGAGGTTTTGTAACTCCGTGGCATATTACTTGATAGCCGAACACGCCACCCCTAGTTGAACAACACGCTCTCGCTTAAATCAGGAGCTAACTCCATTTTGCACTTTCACTTGATTGCAAGATATCCACCGAAAGGTAAATCACTCAAATGAGAATGTTTCACTCAAGATAAGTTACTCTTAGTAGCTATACAAAATCCTAAAAGTGCTGGAGCTAACCCAACAACTATTGTACTATGTAGAAGCCAATGAATCGTGAATATATCATCTGCTCAGCTCGTCAAGTGTGGCATAGAGCTCCCTTCGCATTAACCGCCCAGAGAGTACTACCCACGCATGTAGGACAGTAGAATATATCTTCCGGATCGTACAACTTCTTAATCCCCAGCAGGTTTTGGTAATTGTCGCTCCCAAAAAAATTGTCGACGTAGTCTGGATCAAGCCTGTCTGCCTCATTCATATATGCCCCAGTATCCGGCGCCAATTGCTTCAATGCCGCAACTTTGTTGTATGTAACGTCGTAATATACAGCATCAATTTCAGATTGACTCATACTTGTTGTCCATGGCCGTATTATGGTACTGTGGATGTAGGTCCGTCGCCATACAGGACTAATAGCAGAGGGATTCGTTTGATTGGCATCAAGGAAAACCTGCCCCCCGCCAACATAACCTAGACTATTGAACACACCCTGATCTAGGGATCCCGCGATAGTTTTAATGGTATCATAGAGAGCCGTTGTGTTGTATGTGAGGGAATGTTTATCCAGAAGACGAGATCCATAACCTAAGAGAATGCTCGCAGCCTGGTTTGAGCTCGTAAATGGATTGGATGCAAGACTTTCTGCATACGTGGAATATTGTTGGTACGATGAATCTATGTAGAGCGAACCCTGAAGGCTATTTTCCAGAGATGTAAACACTTGCTGGGCATCTGAAAGGGAAACGTCGAAGGCGTTCAGAATGTGGGTATATGTTGGCGTCGAATATCCTTGCGATGTCAATGGTCCAAGACCATTCATCGACCAAATTCCGAAGCCGCTAAAACCAGCATCTAAAATGCTTGGCGACGTTGAGTAAATGGTTGTAAGTGCAGCCAGAAAGTCTGCTGTGTCGTTTAATGTCTTCGCAGCAACTGTAAATGAGTTGGAGATGACGTTCCTGGTTGGATACGCTTTGATTGTGGCAGAGAGAACGATGCCATACGTTCCACCTCCCCCTCCTCGGATTGCATGAAATAGAAGTGGTTCGTGGCAAGGGTTCGTAAAAACTATTCTTCCATCGGCCAGCAGGACCGTGGCTTCAAGGACTTGATCTGCACCAAGTCCGTAGTCATGAGATGCCGGGGAATGCCCGCCACCTTGCATCCATCCTCCAATAGCCCCCACACTCTGGAAGAAGAATTAGTTCGGTAACAAGGTGCTAGAAGGATGATTTGAAGCCTTACGGGTGTTCCACCACCTACGATAATCTTGTTTTGCTTTGCTGCTTCAGCATATACATCACCCCATTCGTACCCGCCGCGAATTGCAAAACTACCGCCTTTCCATTCTACTGAGTCGCACCTTTGCGATGGCAAAAAACTCTCGCTGTAAAATATTCCAGCACGGAGATATTTGAGCCATATCTGAAGGCTTCCAAAGCCGGTTGATCTCCAGAGATTTGTCAGCTCTGTCCTTATACATTTTGGGGGATGAAATTTACTCACCTACCCAACATGTCATGACCCGTATTCCGTATGACAAGCCTCAAATTATTTTTCTTTGCAAACGAGATACCCGCCGCCACATGACCATCACCTGTAGCATTAATTGTGTAGATGGGGCTATTTCCAAGACTGCAACTGCCATTCGATTGAGTGAGCGTGGGTGGGCAGGGTGCATCGACTGGAAACTGATATCCTATTGGATGCTCAACTTGGAACATTGCATTCATCCAATTGGCGTTAACATATTCACATGCTTCCTGGCTATATCGGGAACCCGGATAGCAAACATCAGCAACAGGGTCATTTTTGATCAGCTTGCCAGAAATTGAAACATTCAGGGCCTGCCAGTCATCATCATTTGGCCAACACGACTCTCCAGGTATCTAAAAATGTATGAGCAACAATGTAGAGGCTATATCAGAAGAATAGGGTGAGACTTACACATTTACATGTAATTCTAGTCGTTGGTAGAAGGTAGCGGGTAAGAAGAGCTCCAGCAAGGACAAAAAGGGCTGAGAACATGTCGGCAGGGAACCACTAGAAAAAAAGTTGATAGAGTGGACAAGAAAGTGTGCTCGTGATCCCAAAGAAGTAGCATAAACACACACTGTTCTGACGGGCGGTCGCCTTTTTTAAAGTAATGTCTGACCTATCGGACCTCCGATACCGACTCTTAATGTAAGTATACTCAAATTATTGTCAAACGGGTCAAGAAAGCTACAAAAATTCGCGGTGGATCATATCCTAGGTTGGAGGTGTCGTTAAGTTAGAAGTATCTACAGAAATGACAATATTCGTATTTGTTAGAAATATTTGCAGTCTTTCCGAGTTCGATATTATATCATTAACAAGCACCATGAGAGTAAATGAGAATGTGGCAATGAAATTCTAGCATAGACTTGAAGCATTGAACGTTTATCAAATTTATTCTTTGGTGAGAAGTGATGTCCAATCTTGGTCTAATTATCTATTTAGGAGGGAAATGTTTTCCCTCAATTATTGTAATGACAGGTCATTTTTGAACCACATAGGAGCTTCAAACGACTATACAGTATATCACGAGCTCTTAAACGACCCCAGTTGGCGTTGGGAAGGCAAGCGCAGTGGCCACTACATCTTCGACCTTACGCCGCTTTATTGTAGCCAGTGCAGTGGGATCAGGAGTGAAAGCTCCAGAAGAAGGTGGAACAGAGGTTCCAGTTTCCACTCTGCCGAAGACCTCTGCAATGTAAGAAAGAGAAATCGTCGGTGGTTTAACCCAACCAAGAGCAGTGGGCAACTGTTCTTGTTGAAACCAACTAGAAGAGTGTCAGCAATGTTCCTTCTGAATCTCATACGGGAAAAAGAATGGCGCGAATTTGCAATGGCACCTTCGAATCAATTTTCCTAGAATGGGGCCAGAGTGTTGGAGAAATGCACTCACTGATTAACCCAGTCAAGGCGGGCTTCCATTTGAAGTGGATCGCGATCAGGATTGACCTCTGGGTCGTTCATAGTCGTAAGAATGAAACCATGCTCAAGAAGAATCCCGAGCATTTCCGCGTCGGAAAGCTGAAACCAACCCGGTGTATCCACGGCCTCCTGCTGAGTAATTCTTGTGTGTAGAAGAGTGAATGCCATATCTTGGTTGATGTGGGTTGCGCCACCGAAGACATTCAAAGTCTTCTGCCAAATGGTCTCATTGAAAGTGTGATTGTCATTCTCCTCATTCCAGGTCTCTATAAATTCGACAAGTCAGGAATTGGCTAGCTTGTGGGAAGAAATAAAAACTAATGGACATGGAAGGGGGTTTCCGGTCCAGTATGCTTGGAAATCTAAAGATACCAATCATATTGATTAGGGGATAAATAGCGTACCGTTTCTATCAGGTCTAGAGATGGATGCGTCGTGCTCAAGTTGATGAGGCACATCGAGCATATCGAGGTTAAAAGTCTCGCAAGGTTCTGCAAGGCCAGTGAGATTTTGGCATATTATCATAGTAGTGTTGGCGAGGCCAATGGTCACCTCGACGGCCATCCCAAACGCATCGAGGAAAGCAGACGTATACTGATCTTTGGTAATGTTACGACCATCGCGATTTATGTATCCGTGATTGGCAAGAGTGTTTGTGCCAGGGCATGGGGAGCGTACTATGATATTATTAGTTGAGGTTATTTTCATGTGGTGCAACCGGCTGCTCACAATCTCCCGGTCGCCTGGGAATATAGGGAAATTCATCCCTTTTGTTAACCAATGGTAGTAGACCAGGGAATGCCAAGGCCCAACCGGAGAAGATGGAGATGAATACAGCGATCTTCATGATGTGTGAGGAGTCGAATATTTTCAAGAGTTTTTAACGCCGATCGATGCTGTAGAGAGACTGGGACTTTGAACTACAACCGTTCTGATTTTGAGAAAGGCTGTGACCTAGATAAAGTACTGTGCCGTTTACTACTCGATCGAGCGGCCTTCGGTCCATTTCTAATGATTGTGGACTAGAATGTCATGAAAGAAATGATTCAGACAGCCACCATAAGCATTCCATTTACAGTGAGCCCATTCATGCTACGCCTCCCGACCCGCTCCAGATTCTGAAGCTGCTGGCTATCCCAAGCACATTACGCCTTCGAGTGAGAATACGGGCGCTAGCCCTTAATCAAGCCGGTGTATATTAGAAGAGGCTGATTGTGCTAGGATCTGAATAATGATGGCTGCATTGATGCACTCCTCACATGTACATATGCAGCATGGATTGAGTTTCCATGAGCTGACCTCGTGGTATACACATGGCGGCACGTGCATTTGTAATCCTTCGCCTACGCCGACTAGTAATGGATAGTCATGTAGCATAGTCATGGATATTCTAGCTTGCGTAGTAAGCCGATCGTGCGATCGTGCCGCCATTTGTAATCCCCGCAGCATAGTAATGGAATTATCGTAGCTTGCGTAGTAAGCCGACTCCGATTGGGTTGGTTTACGACTCCGAAGCACAAAGAACTCCGATAGGCTCAGTTACCCGGTACCTTGCTGCATGAATCGCTAAAATAAGGGGCAATCATTGGATATGTACAGGGTTTATAGCGCTTTTCAGCGTGTAGCCCCTATATTCTCACTACTTTTGACCACGACCTCCGTATGCTTATTCGGACATCCGATTTAACTAGCCTTACCTTATCCACCGCTTCACGCCACCTCAGGTCTTCTAGAAACGCCGTTTTTCCTTCTAAAACGAGCTGCTTATATCAGATCCGTTTGAGTGAAGGTGTTCGATTTAGCTAGGGGCAAAGCCTGGAAGAAAACTTCCATTAGATTTCACCGCGGGTTAATTTTATATTTGTGAAGGAGAAGTCAGTTTCAATGGCCTAACGGTTTGAACAGGTTTACCTAGTAATTTGCACCCTGGTGTTTAATCTCAAGGCTTCCATATTCTTGTTAAGTAATCAAGCCAAATTTTAGATAATTTGAGAATTACTTAAATTGAATGCTCTAGAGTTGCGTAGTTTTAAGGTCAATGTTTCAAAAACTCTGAGTAATCTGATGTAATTACAAAGATATTCTGTCATACAGTTTAGGTAATCCGTGAAATTTTCTATGAACTTGTGAACTAGTGAGGGCATTGAACAAACACCGCCTGGAACAGAGACAAGTCCAGTAGATACCTTAGCTATCTTGAAATGAAAGAATCGGCTACTGCTACCCCCGTCACAACCCAGAGCGGCAAATCCACAACCAATAATCGAACGTTATTAACACTCAACCACTTTTCCAGACCCTGCAGACTCTCTGCGGGAGAACTCTTCTCATCCTTCATTTCCCTCTCAAAGACGAGCAAGCGTGGAGTCACAGGCAGGTGACCAAAAGCGAGAGCAAGGCTGACCCCATATAACCACCGCGTTCGGGGCCCAGCTGGTCTGATGATAACGTTTGCGAGACATGCGATACGAAGAAGCATGGTAGCTGTAATTGCTCCTTTCCAAATTCGGGATGACGCCGCTCGAAACCATAACTGAAAGGTTGGACCTGCGTTGGCTGCAGGTGAAATGTGTGGCGGAAGGAAACTTGAGAGGGCGTAATATTGAGCGGTACGGTTGATCAGTCTAAGTTTGAACATAAGTTTTAGAAGGTCATCAAGGCAGTAAAGGGAACACACAGTGTTGTGCTGAAAGTAAAAGGTGCCAGGCGGAGAAGAGGAAGTCCGATACCTGACAAGCCAAGTATTGATACCGACATGATTTAAATGGACGAGAAAAGTTATTTTCTTGCCGCTTATGCTTTCCTCTTCCCTCTTCTATCGTGGTGCTTTTCTTTAAAAGTAGTTCTCGAAGTCTACATCCTGGGTCGTGGGATAGGCATCGGATTGTCCGAAAGCCCCAATTAGATCCGTTAGAGACTCGGAGCATGACAAACTATCTCCGGGACACAATGAATGTTCAGGCACTATATCCAGGTTGCCACCGTACGACTAACTGCTCCCACGTCTCATCGAATTCATCAGAAAACCTATGCGACTATACCCACAGTCTCATTAATGTTTTGTGGCTACGTTTGAGTCACACCGACTACATTTTTTCAACCGCCCAAAATGTTCCAGTTTTTCAAATCTACTTTCTTCAACTTCGAGTACTTGCGTGTGCTCAGCATGGCACCCTTTGGCGGGGCAGATATCGCTGAATGTGTTACAGCAGCGGGACAGATAAAGGATCTAGACCCAATAAGCTGGCACAGTGCATGGCTCACACAAGCAGAAAAGGCCGAGAGCCTTGCCGAGGAAGCTGCCACACATGGTGACAAGGTATCAGCTAGGCGCGCATTCATGAGAGCCTCTAACTATTTCCGCGCTGCGGCATACATGTTCCATGATCGGCCCAGTAGTCCCGACAAGCGGGTTCTGGAATACAGCAACCGGGTGGTGAAAAATTTTGCCAAGGGCGCGCAATTACTCCCAGGCAGAGTTCTATTTTTGGATATACCATTCGAGGATTTCTCCCTGCCGGCTTATCTTTACCTACCACAAGCTTCAGCCAAGTTTCCCGGAGGTAAAACACCCGTGCTTATTTATACCGGGGGTGCCGATTCTATTCAAGAAGAACTCTACTATATCAACTCCATTGGACCAGACCTTGGTTATGCTCTGCTGACATTTGAGGGTCCAGGACAGGGGGTGGTTCTACGAAAATTCAATAAGTACATGAGACCGGATTGGGAGAAGGTCGTTGGGGTAGTTCTAGATTTTTTGGAGGAATTGTCGACAGCAAATCCGGAACTCGACCTAGATTTAAATCGGGTAGCCACCTCAGGAGCGAGTATGGGTGGTTACTATGCACTTAGGGGGGCAGCCGATCCGCGAATCAAGGCATGCATCTCCATAGATCCATTCTACGACATGTGGGACTTCGCAACTCGTCACGTCTCGCCATTATTGATCCGTTCTTGGGAAAATAACTGGGTCTCATCAGCTTTCATCAATTGGCTAATGAATCTCTCCAGTCATTTTAACTTCCAACTCAAATGGGAGCTCAGTCTTACTCAATGGATGTTCGGTGTCGATACCCCGGCAGACGCACTCCTGGCAATGAAAAAGTATACATTCAAAGGAGATTTCTTACACCAAGTGAAGTGTCCTGTGCTAGTCTCTGCAGCTGTACAGTCTCTCTACCTTGAACCGAGAGATGCAAAGAGAATATATGGAGACTTAGAGCACCTAGAAAATGAGAATAAGCGTATTTGGGTGGCAAGCGAGCCCGAGGATGGTGGGTTGCAGGCAAAAGTTGGCGCATTTGGTCTTTCTGCACAACGAACATTTCAGTTCCTAGATGAGCATTTTGGAATAGAAAGGGACATACCTGTCTTCAAAGAAAAGGTTTTATAGTCTGGGTGGTAGTTGTGGGGGAGTATGTTAAGGGTTCTTGCTCTGGTTGATGAAATGTACCCGTATCCCGTCAAGTTGGCAATAGTTCTCATGATTTTGAATTTTACAACGTACTATTGTTGAATTCATTCATTCTAGGCTCCTTCGAGCTCTCTATCAGATTAAGGGAAACTGCTGCTTATATACAAAATAATGTATCTCTCGAAGATTCCGCTGATGAATTGACTTAGATTAGAATTTGAACTAAATTCAACATACACGTGTAGTACAGGTTACATAAAGTGAAACCATTTCTGGCTTCTAGTATGACTTGTACCAACTACATCTCTGTAGTAAAGTGGTTCCGAAGGTTACGAGGTTTCATCCCAACTTCACCAAATATTGGCGACATCAATTAGCATATCAACGGTCTTGAAGAGTCGGATCTCGTTGCGCACAGAACTTAACGGATTTTTTATCAATATCATGTAGGTCCTAATCCTCCGAGACCCAGAACTTGTGCGTTGTGGAGTTACGTTTATAAATGCTTCCAAGTCATATGAAGAATTAAAATCAACTCGCAGCACGGGACTCCACTACTTCAAAACAACAACAAGTTTCTCCCCTGATGTCCCCCTACTTCTTAGAATATCAATGCCCTCAATTAAACCCTCAAATCTATTAGCAAGAAGTCTGGCTGGATGCGGTCTAATCTTCCCAGAATCAATGTACTTCTGCATACTTTGAAAGAAATCCCCAGCCTTTTTTCTCCACGCAGAATTTGCCGGGCGCTCATAGCCATCTGCGAGAGCAACCCGTTTCCCGATCGCACAAAGGCCCACCACCATATCAAGCTTGACTGTCCTTTTCCGCACATTGAAGTCTTCAGAAGGAAGTTCCAAGGCCGTATAGAACCCCCCACCCCGTCCGAGTGCTTGGTGGCAGATCTTCTGAGAGGTCCCGTCCGTAATGATATCCAAAATATATTTCAGCGACCCTTTGGTGTATCGCTTGATGTCTTCAACACATGTCGAAGAGTTGTAGTCAAATACCTCCTCGGCGCCGTATGATTTGACCAAGTCGAAATTCCGTGGCGAACATGTAGTTATTGGCTTGTAGCCGGACCTTTCGTATTTGTATCAGCTCAACTTTATCTGTGGATTGATGATGTGGGGGTATTGACTTACAATCTCAACAATTGAAGAGTCATAGTACCTGTTGAAGTGCTTCCGCCATATACCAACACATGCGGAACTGGTTTTGAGGCATCTAGCGGTGCATCTGGCGTTCCAACAAGCCCCAGTGAGTCCCAGAGAGCGAGACTCAAAGTAGAAAAAGACGTTCCCCCAATCGCTGCGGCCTCAGCATCAGAAAAGGTTTCCGGGACTTTGATAACCAAATCTGCGTAGGCAGCAACGTAATCGGCAAAGGAGCCAGAGGGGTGATCGATCGGATTGGAGCCGTGGATAGCACCACAAACTCTGTCCCCGATTTTGATATCGGGCCTGATCAATGCCGCTTCAGGACCAATAGCTATCACGGTACCATATAAATCGCAGCCAACTCTTGCTCCTGGCGAAGGAAATTTTGTAGGCATTTTCCAATCACATTGGTTAATGGCGACGGCAATGTTTTTGACGAGGAATTGATTCGATTTAGGATTTGGCAAGGCAGCATCGTGGCGGATAGAAGGCTTTCCATCTGGCTGACGCTGTACTATGGCAGTTTGATGCGAAGGCAAATTTAAAGAGCGAGGGTTAAACCCTTTGGGTAGAGGGAACAGTACACTGGCTAATGCAGGCATTTTAGACGGAAATCAACTTTTCTCTTTTTCTTCCTTCCAGAACGATACATATGAATGAGAGAAATCTCTCGGAGTGAACATTTCCCGAGGTAGAAAGCACATCTACATTCTCTCGGATATTTGAACCCAATTTACCAATTGGACTCCTCCCCCAGCCCACATTGTGTGTGTAAGATATCGGACATCCGATTCCGAGGATGAGAAACACTAAGATGAAACTTGAAATAGGGAAATGCGTAATAACATCAGCTGGAATGATTTTAATCTTAGAAACGAAAAACTCGACCGAATTATCATTATTTGCAAGGACGCGATGAAAAACCTCATGTTGCCGCTGTTTGCTCTGCTATTACAAACAGCAACCACAACCGAGTACGAATACCAAAGTGACCTGAATGTAAATCTAGGTGCATTCTCATTCCAGCAAATCCCATTACGGAAATCATGTAGTACCTCGCGTTTACGCGCATATGAAGTTCGCACGGGGCCTGTCCCGTTTCCAGATTCAACATCGTCATCGCTAATTGCACCGCAACTTTCCCATTTGAACTCTACAACTGGAGAACAATGGGAATTTGATGCTATATCGGAATCTGGAGACTCCGGATTACTGATAGCCTTCTATCGAGATCCCGAATTCGCATTTCTGGGTCCCGGCAACCTTCGCGTAAATTTTGACGTCGTATGGCCGAATGGGACCAAATATTCCCTCGTGGACTACGCCGCAGACTCTGTTATCGAAAATTGTGATGGTAACATTACTGGAACGTGGATCAAGCCAGGACATACATACAAATTCCGTATCTCGGGAGCAATGGATAGGGCTGAAGTTTGGCTAGATACGCCTGCAATCAAAGGGTCAATACTTTTAACCAGCACGGCCAAACCGCGTTATTCCGATGGGTCTGAGTATCCATCTTCGAATGCATCCACTCAAAACATCCCTCGAATGCATTGGTTTGAGCCAATCCCTGCGGCCGATGTAATGGTTGATTTAGTCGTAGACGGATCTGCTTTCAAATGGAAGGGTATCGGAGGCAGCGAGAGGATATGGCAATCGCATACATGGTTTGAGATCCTGCGTGGGTACAAGTTTCTCCGTGCTCGCGTTGGTCCATATTCTATCTCGTATTGGACAGCAAACTCTCGAAACGAGAATGGAGATGAGAGCGGGAATCTGTTTCTATCACGGAATGGAAAGAAAGTCTTTGCTTCATCTGAGCGGGTGGAAGACGCTACAATGACAACAGGATCAACCACCGAGCACTTCGCATATACACCGACATTTGGGGGAGATGTGCGTGGCCTTCTGAAGAATAATCTGGCTACTGGATATGATTTGGTCGTGGTGTCACCAAAGACGGGCAAGCGGTGGACTTTTCATTTTGAGCACAAACAGTTGGAGTTTGAGTTCAATCTGGGTAATGATGCTGGAGGAACAGCTTTTGTTGGCATCGCGACCGGCGGAGAAGAAGGTAAAACACCCGAATCAGGTGTGTTTCTCGATGAGGCTGTTGATTTCACGAATCTGTGGGTTCCAACAATTGTCGTCAGCTCACTTTATTGGTATCATTGGCTGAAGGCATGGGCCAATCTTCAATCTCAGATTATCTCAGACATGATAAAAGCATACTCGTTGTAGCGTAATATTAGAACTACCATCATCATGCCCTTTCTTTACAGGTCACGTAGTAAAACGGAAGTGGTTTAAAGTGAAGTTACTAAGGTGAAATTGGTTGATTGTGAGTGCTTATTCAAGGAAGAAGTATTAACTTTTTCTATCTAGCTAATTAGCTATAGTGTAGGATGTAGCCAGTTTGATAACCCTTCACGAGATCATCTTGAATAGATGGACGACAATTTCAGGGGCTCGCTTATTTATCACGTGCTCATAGAAGTTGGAAACTGGAAAGCTGAAGGAAAGGATTACATTCAAGACTTGAAAAGGAGCTGTAGAACAATATATTTTTAACCTTATGCATTTCATCATCTTATTCCAAAATCTCTGACCATCCCAAGACCTTTCTCACTACAATTTTCCTCCAACAGGCGTGAACTTAACTTTCAAATCTGGCACAAGCCAGAAACCTTCAAATTTAGTTGCCTCAACGAAATCAAAATCCTTGTCCGTCAATTCCCAGTTGAAAGCATAAACCAAGTTTGCAATCGTGAGTCGCATCTCAAGATAGGCAAGATTGATTCCGAGGCCTAAGAAAAACATGACTTAGCAGTGTTCCAGTTCGGAGCTTCATCAGGGAACTTACAACCACGAGGACCTAAAGAAAAGGGCTTAGCTGCATTCAGTTCATCTCCTTGCGCTTTGGGCTTATTATTTTGCGCCATCCAACGCTCTGGAAGGAATTCAGCTGCATTGTGAAAATAGACATCGTTATGAGTAGTCGTCCATGAAGACGTCGAGACCACAACCTGCTCTATCTGTCAGCATACAATCCCACAAATACACGAGATCAAGATTCGAACCCCTTTAGGAATCCAAATGCCATCAACCGTTGCACCGGGGCTGATCCTGGGAAGTCCAAAAGGCGTAGGGGGAAACAAGCGAAGTCCTTCCTCAATCACCGCATTCAGATACGGCAATCGCGCAACCTCATCACCAGTAATCTTGCTCCGGTCCTTGAAAGCTTCCCTAATTTCTTGTTGTAATGTTTCCAGTTTGTCAGGGTACTTGCACAGATAATACGTGATAGCAGTCAAAGCTGTAGCTGTAGTATCGGACCCCGCAATCACAAGAACATTCGCTTGCGCCAATAACCACTCCTCATTCTCCCTTTCCTTCGCTTTGGAAGAAAGCAGTGTGCTGAAAAAGTCCGTTCTAGTAATGCTGTTTTGCGCTGCTACGCGCTTGCGAACTTGCGCTCGAGAATGCTTAAGAAAGACGTCGAACTTTTCTTTCATGCCGGCGGGGAGAAGAAAGAAGATGATAGGCCACATGAACGGTAGACGTCGGCCGATTTCAAACCAGCCTACCATGGCTGCTGCTTCGTGAATGGTTTCGATCCAGAAATGTGACTTTGCTGTTTAGGGGGTGGAGTTAATAAACTGTCTTGACTCAAATCGCTGTCCGAAGAGATAGTACCTGTAATAAGTGCTCCGAAAGCTTCTCCAAAGGCTAATTCACCAATGACATCAAAGCTGAGCCAATTGTACCACTAGTACTATTAGTATTACCCGTACAAAAGACGATGAAACCTACAGTCTTTATGTTAAGGGTGAGCAAGCCATTATCCCCAAATTTCGAAATCTGGTTGACAAGCAGATTCACCTTTTCATGCAAAATGGTTTCTTGATCTTTCAGAGCTCTCAGGCTGAAACCATGAGACAAAAGCTTCCGGGCTTCTCGATGTTTCTCTGTCTTCCTTTCTGCAACAATGCCAGCTTCTGGCTGGGGAAATTCGTAGAATGTAGACTTAATAAAAATCTGATGGTCTTTGGTTACATGACCATAGATGTCTGAGCCAAGAGTCAGCAATACTGTTCCGATTCTTTGAGACTTTAATTAAGACAAACAAACCATTGAAACTTGGTGGGGTTGCGAACGAGACTTCGTTTGGTGCGATGCGAACCACAGGTCCTGTTCTGGAATGAGCTTTGCAACACTATTTGGTGGTGTTTGTGACACACCATATTTTAGATGCAACTGCCTGATGTCTTCTGGATAACTCCCGTGAACCCTATTATATTCTGTGAGCTCTCCGCCAAACTGTTGGAGTAGTAGGGTTGGAGGTATACCAATGATAGCAATACCAAATATTTGAGATGGCCGCGTATTTCGGACCAGGTATTTTGGCAAGGGGGCTCAGGAACAAGTTATAAATTACACGGGATATTGCATAAAAGAAAATCTAATCAGTAAAGTTCTCCAGTCAGCCTGAAGATCAGCTCTTCCCAATCGAAAATTCCTTACAACAGAAAGTCCTCCCAGAGCCCACTGAGGCCATGTCAAAGAGAGAAATTTGCTACTCATTTTGTCGATAGTTGGGATTATTGAAACTTTGCGGTACAGTAGAAAACCGAGCTTGGCTCCTATGAACTTTTTCCTAGGTTGATCATAAGTAGACAAGTAAGTAAGCATTCGGGTTACAATCTGACGCTTAATCTGAAGCTCCGAGCGGATGTCGGGCATGTGGGTAGCGAAGAAGACGGAGATCCGACCCTATGCCCAATTGCATATCTCAAGTCATGGATTTAGGTGCATGGTTGCTCATTTTGCCTGAGCTAGAAACCTGCTTCCCAATTATACCATACTTAAATCAGTTGCGGATAGTCCCTACACTCTCTACTTTGAACCCATTGTTTCTTTCATAATCTCTTTTCTTAAAGACAAATTTTCTTGATGTGCAGTGAATTCTCGGGCTAAATTTTGCAAAATGCTAGAGGTTGATAACTAGGGAGATTTAAAATTTAACCTTTGGTAAGGAAAGGCCTTCAGTATGAACTAATTCAGTCAAACTTAATCTTGCAGTTGTCATTTCAGAGAAGATAAGTTTGTGATAAAAAAGGATTTATTTGATTTCCTTCACCTGCCGGAAATAACTAAAGTTATATATTACGGTCCTTCATGATGAATAAATTCCAAAGGCAGCTCAATTAACAAACAAGATTAGATCCCGACGACCAGCGAGAAACACACACTGAAAATTTCCAAGCTACCGCGACTTTCAGTAGGAAGGGCCATTGTTTCAACACCCAAATAGTGCTGTGATTACGCGACTTCAATCCCCGAAAACCAGTGCCGAAACCTCAATACTGAATCTAGGAGCAGCGTCCTTGGGTGTCCTTGGGTCGATAAACGCACTGTGAACCGCCCTGCCACCCAAGACCTCGCTCCCGGGCTCGCTGGCCTTCGAATCAAAAAGTTGCAACAGAATAGCCTCATCCGTATCTGCACCCGAAAGATAATACCATCTTTGACCTTCACTCCACCTTGCGCCAATAAAATCCTCGTCCCCATCTTTCAAATGTGAAACAATTGGCGAGATATCTGAATCCGGTACTGACTGAGAGGATGCGAATGCCAAAGGGGCAACAACTGCGGGCCCATTAAGCGATTGCCAGAAATGAATGAGGCGGTAGCGGCCTTTTAGAAGGTCTTCAGACTCTGGACCCAAGTGTTTGCGAATCCGGTCTGCAACTGCGGGACCCGTTTGATCTATGTGGGCGAACAGAGCTGCTGGAGCGTACTTTTTGGGATCCCCAGTGTTGCGCAGAGCGTGCCGGAAGATATGGATCTTCTGGGCGGAGGGAAGGTGTTTCTTGATCTGCTTAACGACTGCTGGATAGTAGATAGTTTCGATGGAGCCTATGTCGTCAAAGTCAACCTTTGGCTTGGGAAGGTTGGTCAAAATTTGGAAGGAGTCCTTGTTGAGGTTCACACTATCTAATTTCCCGCGCAAGTCTTGGATGTTGATTTCGGTGGGTGCGAACTTGATGTTGATGAATGGTTTTCCTTCTGGCGGAGGAATTCGGATGTAAATATAATAGGGTTCCTCGCCATCCTCGATAGGCTTCACAAAGTTGAGCTTCGTGAAGATATCACCGCGTGGGACTTCAGCCATAATGGTATTGTACTGGGGTCTTCTAGTGTGGGATCTCTAAATGTGGGGGTCATCTAGGGGTTTGCGTGATAGCGGCAACTTTATAGTTGCTAAATATGCAAAATATTTCGTTTCGATGTTTAAATAAGAATATGAAGGGGCTGTCCAAAAGGGGTTGAGGTGAGGTGAAGTGCACGGAAAGGGGCTCGCTCATTCTATTGGGCCCGTTAGCGAAAACGGAGTTGACCACTCGGAGGTTGAAGAAAGGCGCATCGCACATTTTCTCGGACTTCCGAAGTCGAAAAGAAAACAAACCCGGGAAATACTACGCAAGTCCAGAGTCTAGAGTCTGGGTTTGTAACCCTCTTGATTTCCAATCACTGTTGTGTAACCTTACATAGCGCACCAACCGTCTTGTGCAACCAGTCGTAGCTCCTATGTGACCAACTTGTGGCATATTTGGTTAGCATCTTGAATTCCCCGCTTGAACAGCTTTAGCTTCAGCTCCAGCTCCAGCTCCAGAACTCCTCATCTTGAATCCCATCGATATCATCAACTTCATCAGCACAACTCCAAATCAACTTAAAATGGCAGCAAAGCAAGGACGCAAGATCGCCGTGGTTGGAGCTAGTGGAAGCATCGGATCTCAGACTACTGAAGCCCTCCTGGCATTCGGCATCCACACAATCACCGCCATCTCTCGCGCCGAATCTACTGCAACATTCGCTCCTGGAGTCATTGTCAAGAGAGGTCCCTACGACGACGAGGATTTCCTCGTCAATGCCCTGAAAGGGCAAGATGTCTTGATCATTGTGGTCTTCGTCATGGCCCTCGATGCCCAAATCCCTCTCATCAAAGCTGCCGCGAAGGCAGGCGTTCCGTGGATCGTCCCCACCGAGTTTGGATCCGACAATTTGCACGTCAAACTGAACGAAGAGATTGGCATGATGACTTGGAAGAATAAATACAGGGAGCTGATTGATGAGCTTGGAGTCAGTAGTTGGATTGGGGTTGTCAACGGGCCTTGGTTTGATTGGAGTTTCGAGAAGGGTTATTGGGGAATCGATGTCAAGGCGCGAAAAGCAAAAATCTTCGAGGGAAATGTCAAAGCCAACACCTCAACTTTACGCAAGGTCGGGAAGTCGCTTGCTGCCGTGCTCAGTGTGCCGGACTCGAGACTTAAAGATTTCAAGAATCAGTTCGTTTACTTCAGCTCATTCCTTTTAACCCACCGGGAGATTCTGAATAGTGTTATTCTTGCGACTGGTACCAAGGAATCGGAGTGGAGTATTGAGACGGAGAATGCTGAGAAGGCTGCAGAGGCTGCAAAGGAGGCAATTAAGGGAGGAGATGGGATGAAGAATGTTGATTTGTTATTTGCAACAATTTTCAGAGAAGGGTTTGGCGGGAATTACGAGGCAAAGGTAACGCTCAACAAGGAATTGGGCTTGGAGCAAGAGGACCTGAATTCCGTCGTAAAGGAGCTTGTGAAGCAGCTTTGAACATGAAAAGGGCTATCTGCCATAGCGGATATCTCGTTCTAAGTTCATTCTACAATTAGTTCTTGTGCCTTTCAAGCGACGCATAAATTAACAAATTATTCTTGTGCATTTGAAACGATGCATAAATAATTGCGTAACCATGAATCACTCCTCTACAAGCCTCTCCCCAATAAACAGAGAGCTCATCTTGTTTCACCATAGATGCATATACTTCTTTTATTCATCTCTCCGAGTCCGAAAGCTAGTCCGAACGTAGTTATTACTGGTTCCTGTTATCCAAAAGTCAGGGAAGCTCCACTCGCATTGGATATAAGTATAAGGCTTCTGCCTGATTCAGTCATTACAATATTCTAAAAGCTACATCTGAATATGACCACATACACAGCACAGGTCCAGACGATGACAGCTACAGAACCAGATGCACGCGCCTTATGGCGAGCTTCTACTGAAACAGCTCGGTGCGTTCTACGCCGAATCTGCCAGGCTTTCTGATTTCCTTC
This sequence comes from Chlorencoelia australis, assembly GCA_003988815.1. Taxonomy (NCBI): domain Eukaryota; kingdom Fungi; phylum Ascomycota; class Leotiomycetes; order Helotiales; family Cenangiaceae; genus Chlorencoelia; species Chlorencoelia australis. The sequence goes on from QYAN01000007.1 coordinate 281,256, forward strand.
AAGCTAACAATTCAAGAATGAACTATCAACACGCTCTTTGGGTGCGCAATTTTGGATACCTCCTCCACCCTTCCATAACCTCCAACCTCGATCCCTTCGCCGCCATAGCGGACATCGGAACCGGAACCGGAATATTTCTCTCTGAACTCTCCACCCAACTACCCTCGACTACCAGCTTCTACGGCTTTGATATTCATGACGCATGCTTTCCTCTTCCATCTGACCTTCCCAAGCGCGTTTCTTTACACATCGGCAACGCCAAAGAACCGTTTCCAGAAGCATGGCATGGGGGTTTCGATGCAGTCTATCTGAGATTCCTTGTTTCTGCGCTGAACGACGAAGAGGAGTGGAAAGCCGTCGCTAGAAACATTTTTCAGATTTTAAAACCCGGTGGTGCCATCCAATGGTGTGAAATCGATAGCGGGGCAATGAAAATCCTACGCGATACCCCGGGGGCGAAAACGAGTGCTTGTAATTTTGTATTGGGGGAGATCAAAGCTTTGAGTGCAGGAAAGCCCGGGATCCAGGGATTGGGGAAAACATTTAGAGATGTAGGGTTTGAGGATGTGGAGGAGGACTGGGTAGCTTCTGATAGGTGGCCTGAGAGTAGAAAGGACTATATACTCAAGAGTTTGGGATTGTGGGGGAATATCTTGAGGCTGAGAGATGTAGGTAAAGGTGTCAAGAGGACAGAGCAGGAGATTAAAGGGATCATCAAACAGGTTGAGAATGAAGTAGAGAGTGGCGCCTACTGGAGGGTAGATGTTGGCACTTTTATTGGATTTAAATCCAAGTCCACATGAATTGCAACTACAACTCTATAGCTTTCAACGCTTCTGAGCAGTTTCTTTGCCGAGGAAAAGCGCAATTATCAACACATTTTAGCTGTCAAAAGCTCTAAATTCCTCATCTTGTTATTTAACAGGTCTTTCCGTGTCTACTCAGAAATCAACAATACAAGATACCAAGGACTCGAAGCTTTCGTCTTATAGTTACTTCCACGTGATCACATTGTCCTAAGATGCCTAGTAACTTCCAATAACCTCAAAAACCTGTTGCTTACTAAAAAGTCTCTCATCTAAATGATAATATGGCTTTGGCAATAGATCAGTCTGTAGCATCCGATTGCCCAATCGGACTTATGGTAAACTGTCCGAATCAGATAACCTTAGACTCGGATCCAGGCTTCCAGCATAATTACTTGTCGGAAATTTCCATATAACATACACAACATGATTCCAAAATAATAATCAGATAAAGATTCTATTCCCTAGACTCAAGATGTCTTCTGCAACAATCCATGACCAGAAATCCCTAGGCTTCCAGGGAGAAGGCTTTGACTGGTATGAATACATGAGGTATAGGCCTGCATACCCCGCTACCGTTTTCGAACTCCTGTATCTACATCACGCCTCTAACGCTAAGACATGGAAAATTGCCCACGACGTGGGGGCTGGAGCGGGCATCGTATCCGAGGTACTTGCTAAGAGATTCGAGAAGGTTGTCGTCTCAGACCCGAACGAGAAGTATGCCAAGATTGCGGAACAGCGCCTCAATTCACTCGAGGGTTTCCCTAGGGACAAGTTTTCATACTTAGTTGAACCTGCCGAGAGCTCAAGTTTGAAATCTGGGACAGCTGATATAGTAACAATCTTCGAGGCTATCCACTGGACAGATATACCTGTTGTAGTTGCAGATATTGCAAGACAATTGAGAAGTGGAGGAACTTTCAGCATTATTCATTATGCTACTGTAAGTGGTATACAAAGCATCGATTGATTCATATTCCATATTGAGGCAATAGCTGACCTGAATCCAAACACCAACAGCCTGTCATCGTCAACAACGCAAAGGCCTCGTTGGTATTAGATCAGTTATTTCTGGAGACTAGCAAAAGATTTGAGAGTGAAGAAATTTTCATTCGGGTTAGTCTTATTTCCGCCAATTTCTTTCTCTTGAGTAGTCTGCTTCTTTATCCTAGCCAATGACTTATCCCAACCTTTTGTTAGGCCTGGCGAAATTTACGCAGCGGCCTGGATGATGTAGAATTTTCGGAAGACACCTGGCAGCCTGGAGTGAAGAGAATATTCACTAATACGAATGGTGATCGATCAAAACTTTCCCTGCAGCTCTCAGAACATGTACCGCTTGACATCCCCTCCCGAGTTGGGGAGAAAGATGATGTCCAGTGGGTTGAAGGCGATGAGAACTGGTATACTCAAGCTGATTATGAGTGGTTCCGGGGCTTGGTTGCGAATATGGTTCTTGGGACGGATATAGACGTTTATGCTTCGAGATGGAAAGAATTTGAGGATGCAATAGGAGGGAAGGAGAAGAAAGTTGCGGTTTCTTGGCCCAACATACAAGTCATTGCTACGAAAAAGTAGTATTGCAAAGAGCTTTTGTTATATAATCTTATATATCTTTATTTCGCCCTTCGGAGTTAAGACTCCCTCTGTTGATAAGTAATTATCTTATCTATGTACTTCTCTTTCTTAAGCCATCTCCTCATTTTTCGTTTTTCGTTTTTCCTCCCTCTTTTACGTATCCCCTTTAGATCTTTCTCCTTCTCTTTGGAAATATTCTTTTCTCCCTTTCCCTCCCTATATAATACCTTTCCCTTTCTCCTTCTTTTGTATGTGCCCTCTTCCCTCTCTTTCCTTTGTATATGCCTTTTCTTTTTCTCCTCTTTTTTTCTTCATATATATTCCTGCTATTATTTTATTCGTATATAATCTTAAACTTAGCGTTTAGTAAATCAAAAGAAAGTAAACTAATATTAAAATGATGTAATATAAAATTTAGTCGATTTTAAACTAATGAAATAATAACTTTCTAAAAAGAATTATTTCAAAACTCAATAGCCAGTTTATCGAACAAATGAAAAAGCGTCGCTATATACAAAACGAGTGAAACTACGTCTAGACCGGCCAGGAGAAGCGTTATTTTTGCTTGATTACTACACGTAATTACTTCAGCTATAGGACCGAGAGCTTGCGATCCTCAATTCTCGTAATATAAACTTTTATATTATTGTAATAAACTCAAATCGATAAAGCTAGTTAATAAACAGTTTAAGGACATAAATAGGTTGTAGCCGCCAATAGTCGCGTTACCAGCTGCGCTTTGGAAGAATGATTAATGAGCAAGCTAAGCAATTGTCGGTTTGCCTTTACTAGGAGGTTATACTTTAAATTGCTTGCAATGTTTTAGGGAGCCTATTGTGAAAGTGTACGAGGTCGTGGTAGAGACGCGTGACCTCAGGTCGCGTGGGCACAAGAAAGAAGTCAGCAGATCAGGAGAATAGAGAATCAATAAGTAGTACTAAGAATGATATCTAAGGTGCCTGCCTCCTGAAGGAGGGGTTAAGCCTCTCCTTTTATAGACCAGTGCTATGCCCTTATTGCTACCCCCTACAGGGGTAGCGTGACATCACGACTTCTAGCCGCCTCACACTATCAGTATCATTCGTAAGATCAATATACTACATCAGGCCCGATTCTAGTATATACTTAGCCGTTGCTTCAGTTCAAAGAGGAGGAGCTGGAGCTGAGGTAATATTATGCCTCTGGGCTCGACCGAGAAATAGGGAACAGTATTTGTCGGGCCTCTGCCTTTGCCTCCATCTCTAAATGCTGAGCTGGCGCTTGTACCCTCACATGAGGCTCTTCTATATATATTGGACCTAGTAACCTTTAGAAATCCATTTCTTATTTCTGAGTGTCGAATGGAGCTTGAATTGCAATCACAACGGAGGATACCACTTTCTTTCCTTTCATGATCGGAACTTCAAAGACACGGAAGTCTCTTGAACAAAATACGAACAGATATCGACTACAAAAGAAAATTATCGTCGACTAAGGTACTCAGATCTTCACATCTCTTTCCTATCCTCTTCTGTTCATCATGCTGCCGTATCCAGCAGAAGTATCATATATAGTAGCTTGCCTGTTTCACGGCAGACCGGTCTGCTATGTATATCATCTCAAGACGTGCCGGGCTCGCAATCTCAATCTTTATTTCGAAGCTGGCCCGTTCTAGTTGGAGGAACCGGCCGAACGCCATTTAGAAATAGGAATGCTAAGGTAAAAGAGAATAATGATGTGATTTTGGTGAGCGAAGGGGTAGAAGGGGCCGAGCGTGGTCATAAGAGAGGAACCACGAGTTTAGGGACATTTTCGACAGCCGGCGATCCAAAGGAATGAGCCAGCTCCAACTGAAGAACATGTCTAGCAATCAATAATCCAAAGAGATGAGTTGCCCTCCGCTGCTCATGATGTCGAGATGGAGGATATTGAAGAATGAGGTCACAGTCGTGGAAGGTCAGAACGAGATCGCGGACTTGGAAGACAACGGACTAATTAGTTTTGGTATTTTGACCAAGTTCTCCTTCGCATTCGTATTTCGCTTCACAAATTTAACTTTTTGTTTATTTTTGGCCGCTGGGCTTACTCTTATTGAAGGAGGCTGATGTGTTATTTCGTTTACTAGACTATTTTCCTGTTCCTGAAGATGTCAGCTACCAGTTTTATGCTGTTGGCCAAGCTGTTTATGACTATTCCTCACGCCTTCACGGCCATCTACCGGTACTGAGCAGATCTCTTATTTGTGAATACGCTGAATAAGGTAGGGCTAGTCCTGATCGGAAGTCCGAATTTCTACTCAGAGTCGCTAAACCCACCCAATCGGAGTTGGCTTACTTCGCAGGCTATAATATACTAGTAGATGCATTTCAACGACTCCGAGTAACATTTTCTTTCAATTGCTGGCCCACCATGAAATTGAGTCATTCTATACTCGCACTCCACCGGTGCAAATATTATCCCACATCTCGCTATTTGTAATCTTCGGATGGATTTTTTTTAAGCATGGAAAGTTTGAAATAGACTTATGCCGCTGTTGCACTATGGCAAGGACCAAGGTTACCGTTGAACATATATGATTAGTAGAGACTAGAATCTATAACCGGAAAGTGTATCTGTCTCTTGGGTACCTTATACTCATATTCTAGACTTGATATCCTCTTTATATTACCACGCCTTCAACGTCTGCTTGCAAGCTCGAAATACCCTCATCTTCATCTCATTTCATCATGGTTGAGCATTTACTTCAGACGGCGCTTGTTTCCCCAGCAGCCCTTAGCACTGGCCTCTTGCTTCTTCTTGCCTATGTTGTCAAAGCTTTCTTGCAGTCGAAAAAGGGTGATAGAAAGAAGTTGAATCTTCCAACTGGTCCTTTGTTGGGAACTGATACATCTCTTGACTTCCGGAAGGAACTGGCGACTGGATACAAACAGGTGAACATTCCATGAAAAATGCCTTGTGACAACGCGGGACTAAATAGTTACCAGTACAGCACAAGTGGTAAAGCATTCACTGTCAATACAGCACATGTGTACGTCCATCTCTGGCCATTGCCCGGCACTAATTGATACAAAATCAGACCCACGGTCGTTATGCCCGTCAGGTACATCGACGAGCTCAAATCGCTCCCCAACTCAGCCCTCAGTCTGCATAACGCCCTCTACCGCAGCCTGCAAGGAAAATACACCGGCTTGGACCCACACCCTAACACCACCTTATTTCAATCCGTGAAAGTGGATTTAACCCGAAATGTCAACCAAACACTCGAGATGTTACAAGAGGAAATGTTATTCGCTGCCGCCCAAAATATCGGTGAATGCGAGGACTGGACTCCTGTTCACATTTACTTCACACTTTTGCGTATCGTGGCCCTTATCTCTGGCCGTGTGTTCGTCGGACTCCCGCTCTCTCGCGATGAGAAATGGATCAATATCTCCATCAACTACACTGTGGATATCATGAAAGCGCCTTCTCGATTATATGAGTATAAGTCATGGCAGAGGCCATTCGTTGCGCCGTTCATTTCGGAAACAAGAACTGTGAAGAGGCATAGGAAGGAAGCGGTGAAGTTGCTCACTCCCATTTACCAGAAGAGGTTCCAGGAGATGCGGGAAGAGGGGTGGGAGAAGAAGAGTGATATGATTCAGTGGGCTATTGATAATGCGGGGGATAAGAAGGAGGATATGGCTCATCAGGCGGAGAATCAACTGGGCGCTGGTGTGGCTGCTATACGTATGTCTTCCATTTCCTTCACACTTGAAATGGGCATTTAATTAACGGCGTGATAGATACCACGACTATGACAGTACGTTCTAGCTCTAGGGGTAGTTAGTAAAGGGAAGCTAATCAAAGTGGATAGGTAACTCAAGCCCTCTTTGATCTTGCCGCCCGTCCGGAATACATCACTCCTCTCCGCAAGGAAGTCGCTCAAGTACTCGCCGCCGATGGGAAGCTGGTCAAGGCCTCCATGAACAAGCTGCATAAACTCGATAGTTTCATTAGAGAAAGTCAGCGTTTGAATGCCGTTGCACTTAGTATGCTCTTCTTCTCCTTTCCCAGCTTCTCTCTTGTGATTGACTTTACTGATTCTCCTGGAAATTCAAAGTCACAATGCAACGCGAAGTCATGAAGGATATTACCCTTTCTGATGGCACCGTTCTTCCCAAAGGTATCACGATCGCATTTCCAAGCAATGGAATCAATCTGGATGAGAAGCTCTGGGAGAACCCAGAGGAATTCGATGGGTTCCGGTTTGAGAAATTGAGGAAGAAGGAGGGAAATGAGAATAAGTTCCAATTCGTCACTACTGGGTTCGTTTGCTCCTCCCTAGTTCCATCGTGGCCTCTTCACTTGAAAAAGAGCTGTCTAATAACAACTTCCCACATTCAGGCCAGACAACATAAATTTCGGCCACGGATCTCACGCATGTCCTGGCCGCTTCTTCGCAAGCAACGAGGCTAAAGTACTACTTGCGCATCTCCTGCTACATTATGATATTAAATGTGAAGATGGGCAAGGAAGACCGAAAAACGCATTTATGCAAGTAGCGGTTATGCCGGATATGAGTGCCAAGTTGATGTTCAAAAAGAGGGAGATGGTTTGAGTGAGGGGTGAATTCTTAGTACCCGTGATTTGGTTGCTTCATTTGGTAAGTGATTGATCACCGTGGTGGCTGAGAGCCATATTTGTATGGGTAGAGTTATTTAGAAATCTTGAAACAATTTCTATCTTGCATTTCCTTCCGAATGCAGGTATGCCCGCAAGCAGAAAGCCCATTTTTCTATTCATTGAAAATCACATAGCCCCTCCTCAGCGGCAGTACTTATTGCTTGATAATTGGAGGATAAGGTTCATTTGACCAATTAGTAGATAACTCACTTCCCATGCTTTTATTTCTGTAAACTACTTTCACCTCCACTCAGCCATTTCAATCCTCGACAATTATCCTTGTCATCATGACGAGAGGCTGTCTCTGGCTGGAAACTTCAAATCCATCTCTGAACATCTATTTCATTGAGCTGCTCCATATCCTATGAAGATCATTTTAGATTCAAACTATAGCGGAGAATAGAAACAAAAAATTGAGAAACTTTAGAGGTTTAGAAGTAGTACTTTTTTTTAGGTGGAACCTCCTCGCTCGCTAACCCTTCACATAACTAAACATTACCGATAGCCTCACATAATCATCTATACAATTCAATTAAATCAAACCAAAATAATAAAAAATTGAAAAAAAAGAATTTTCCAACTCGGAGTGTGCCCCGAGTCGCAGAAATGCGGCTTCTGTGGATCGAACACAGTGCCTCCAGATAATCTGATCTGAAGTTTGGCTTCAGTCTGGCGCTCTCCCAAGTGAGCTAAAGCCGCTGTGTTTGTTGTGTTTGTTGAAGCTTTGGGGATTATTCTAGCTTATAGCGTACTAATCAAGAGGGCTATATAGGGAAGGTACGCGGTTAAGTGAGGGTTCCAACTCTATTATTCACATGGATGTATGCCAACAGGTTTACTCTAGGAAGATTTCTAAAGATTTCTAGGTATTTATTTAATCGCCTTTTCTCTCAATCTCGGCGTTCTGGTCCAAAGGTAATTGTATACCTGTAGACACAATGTACAAATTTGGAACAAATCGGTGACGAAACATGACAACATGTCCAGTCAATCTGATGATCATCTCATCTCATCTAGCACAAGACCATTGCACACGACACACAAAGATTACCTCATTAAGTGGCAGTACCCCATACTTATGATGACATAGAAACAATGAAATAGAACCTAACTAGATGATAAAAGATTGGTAGAGCAAAAATAAGATAAGAAAAGAAAAAAGACCGAGGCACGGAAATAAATATGAAACTATTCCGTTCTCCTTCCAAACTTCCACTTCAACCTTCAATTCAACTACGGTTATTATCTTCCTTCCTTCGTCTTACCCCATTCTTATTCACTATTTCTTTTTTTATCAACATTGTTCTTCCATTAAACTGATCCACAGACACATATCTACCTCTCTTTCCATTTCTATCTCCAAAATCTACCTTAACCTCTTGATTGTCAAATCTACAATAATTCAGACGAACTTAGATACATCCACATCCACATCTCCATCTTCACTCCCAAACGCCGCTCAACCCCCCCCCCTCTCACCAAAAAACACAAAGAAATGACATCCTACCTCTCTCGACTGTCCCCAATTCCTAGTTTTCCCTCCTACACAGGGCCATACACAGTCGGCACCGTTGATGTCGAACTACCCATCTTTTCACTCGATTCTCCGTCTCCTTGTCCCGATGAAAGCATAACCACCGTCCAATACCGCATTTTCTATCCTTGCGAGAGGGATAGGAAGGGAAAAGAAGGAATTCATTGGATACCGACACCGCAGAGGGGCTATGTGAGCGCTTATTCGAGATTTCTTGGGGTGGGAAATGTTTTGGCTAGATTTATTTCGTGGGTGTTTTTCCTCTTCCCTCCTCCTTGACTGCAATTGGGCATTGGGGGAATGCAAGGAATAAAGCTGACAGTAAACATATAAAATAGATATTTCCCCGGCCTCCTCCAATACATAACCATTCCCGCCGACAAAAATGCTCCCCTTCTCAGCCCACCACCTGCCACATCAAAAGACTCCCGCTGGCCCATCCTAATATTCTCCCACGGCCTCGGCGGTTCTAGAAATGCCTACTCCCATCTAATCGGCTCACTCACCTCCCACGGAATCATCGTCATCGCCCCTGAACACCGCGACGGCTCAACCCCAATTTCCTATATCCGAGACATTCCCTCCTCTAATTCTTCGTCTACTTTAGGAGAAAAATATTTCTCCCAACGCCAAGCGAAACGCACAGTTGACTATCTGCGTTTACCACATACTCCTGGCCCGGATGTCGAGAAAGGACGAGATGCACAATTAAAAATCCGTTGTTGGGAATTGGGGTGTATTCATGATTCTTTACTGAAGATTGATGAAGGCGTCACACTTGATAATTTGAATATCTCTTCTGCATCATTATCGATGTTCAAAGGAAAATTAAACATCCACGAGCCCGGCAAAATCAGCTGGGCAGGGCACTCCTTTGGCGCAGCGACAATAACACAATTCGTCAAATCGACTTTCTACTCTCCCTTAACTTCCACGGCACCGGAAACATACACGCCACTATTCACGCCCTCTTCCCGTTCTCCTATAACTTCTCAAATCACGCCTCAGACGCCGATTATCTTGCTTGATGTGTGGTGTTTACCACTTCGCTCTTTAGCTACGAGATGGCTTTGGGATAAGCCATTTCCTTCTTATTCTTCTACTGAAAAGGAAAAAGGTCCGGGTGGGGACGCGATATTATGTGTTCTCTCACAGGCATTTTATAAATGGCGAATTCATTTGAAAACGACGAAACGACTTCTTTCCTCCTCTCCTTCCTCCTCTTCTACCCCCTCTTCCCCAGCCAAGATAAATTTCGGATGGAAAGAACCCCATTTCTACTACGCCACTAACTCCGCGCACCTCTCACAATCTGACTTCGGCATCCTCTTCCCCTTCCTAACAAAAAAACTCTTTGGAGCACATGAACCCGAACGCATCTTACGCCTCAACACTCGTGCTATACTTCAATTATTAAGAAATAGTAGGATCGAAGTCGCTTATACAAGCGCTAGTGATATTGAGGTAAAGACTGGGGACAAAGGAGAGGTAGAGATGAGTGATGTGGTTGGGAGGACCATTTTTGGTTATGAGGGGGAAGAGGAAGGTGCGGAGAGTAAAAAAGGGGGAGTGAGGGGTTGGAACTGGTTGAGTACCAGTGTGCAGGGAATGGAAGATGTTGATGATGAGGACGAGGAGAAGGGACTCACTAGTAGCCAAGGGGAAGGGAAGGTTATGGATCCGGAGGATGCGGTTGTTGAGAATGAGGTTTTAGACGGGGATGGGAAGGAGGGGATAAATGGAATAGCGCAGAGGCTATAATTGTCTAGAGAGAAGTATCTCTGAAAAAACTTTTAATGCCTACTCACTATATTGTATTATGAGATGCTGCGATGTTTTGGAGATAGTGAATTACGAGTTGATATAAGTTATCTGGACAAGGCGTTTTGTGATGGTCTTTTTTTTAATCTCTCAGTATTAAATGTTTTTCTGGAGTGCTAGCAAATAGATGGGATATTAGATTTTCAAGTTGCGATGGGAAAAGGCATGGAACAAAAAGAGGAAAAGAGACTTCGAAGAAGCCCTCAACCACCCATCAACCAGCAAAACTCAAGGAACCCCTTCTTCCCCCTACCCTAAGCTCCCATAGAAAGCATGCTGTGAGCATGGTTTTAAAGGATGATTTAATATCTCGCGACGGGGTTAGTGGTACTCAGGTATGTATAGCAAAGATGTTTCCGCCGATAGGGAGAGATAGAGGTTGGCTCTCGAGAGCTCTTGCGCGTTCGATACCTCTTATCGGACATCCCTCTATTATGATGGTGATGGCACCCCGGGTCAAGCCTCGGAGATCGCTGCCTGGATGGGTTCGCCATCATTGCCGGATCTTTGGTCACCCAGTTTGGGCTCTGGGGTGCTACCACTATACCAGCGAGGATTTTGCCTTGTTTGTTGATAGGCGCTTGCTTATTTTTGGATATATATTTTATGGTTGTTATTTAGCGGGAGAATAGATTTGCTACCAACGGCGGGGGATGCGGAATAGAGGATTAGCATGACATTTTGTATTTCTGCTTTTGAATGACTATGTATTTTGAGTTATCTGTGCTAGGAGATTGAGGGATAGGAGGAGGAGTGCAGGTTTCAATTTTAGATAGGTGTTTAAAATTTACTGGTTTTTGCTCTCAGCACCATAAATAATGGGCTTTATAGAAGAAGGGCATATATACAAAAGGTGCAGTTAATCTCAACGGCTCCCTTCCCCCTCTGCTTATTTGTAACTTCTGTAGCTTCTATTCCTTCTCATCATTCAGCTCTTAATACTTCTCTTCACATCCAGTTTTACGCTATCCCTGCTTCCTTTCCCTCCTACTCACATTGTGTTTCCACAACTTCCATTACTACTTCCCTCCTTCAGCTCTCGTTCTCCCACTCCTCAAATTCCACTCCATCTCGCCCTCCTCCATCCTCCATACTCCAGACCACGAAACACATCACATCACATCATATCATATCAACCCTCACTCTCGCATTTTCACATCTTCTTGCATCAAGCCCTTATTTCCTTCTGTTTGAGAGAAAGTGTCCTGCTACCGCACAGTACAAGTACTGTACAGCCTCACAATCACCTACTGTACTGTACTATACTGTACTGTACCTTCTTACCAACTCCCCTCCCACCCATCTCTTAATGACTAACTAATCCACCACCACCACCACAACTCTATTCTTCCCTCCGCAAACTCTCCCTCTCCTTTCCTCTTCCCACAAGAGAGCTTTCGTTACGTGACACATCCTTTCACCCTCCCTTGTCTCTCTCTCTCTCTAGTATATATATATATATAAATTACTAACTCACTGCCTATCTTCCAACCTAAGCACGCCAGGTAGGACGACTTTCAACCTCCGTAATGCAATTAATATACTTCATTACTTTTAAGACAGCATTTGAGAATATTTACCCCTCCCCTCCTAAGGTAGAAAGAACACATAGACGATGTACTGTATGCAGTAGGTATAAATAACATCATCGGTAAATGTATCTAGCTATGTAATCTTAAATAATTCTACAATTATTTTCCCTTGTATCGCTTCCAAAGCATAAGCTAGCTAGGTAGATATGCCGTGCGACGACCATGGCCATGACCATAATTTCATATTATTTTACATTCCATAACTCCGTTCCTTGCCCTTCCATTTCCATTCTTCCCATTCCATTTACTCCTCTGCCTCAGACTCCTTAATCTCATAATATCAGTGTGAAGGAGGAGTGATATCGTGCACAAAACCTCCATCCTCTCCCTCCATTCAGCAGAAGCCATCTTGGGTAAGACAAGGCGAAGCAAGAAAACAATGCAAGGCAAATTAGCCCTCATTCTCATCAACTAAAACCCACCTCTTATCCCTCTCATTCTTACCCACTCTCTTGGCAACCACCTCAAGTGTATCTTTAATAACCTTCGCCGTAACAGTTGGAAATTTCTTCTTCAACACTTCCTGTATCCCAATCTTACTTAAATCACTTCCTCTAACTGCATCTTTGAACGCCGGGAGATCCGCGTCATGAATGAATTTCTTAGGTTTGGTGTTGTTTCCGGGGTTGGTGGGGTTTGCGGAGGTGGGTGCAGAAGGGAGGAAGAACGGTTTGACGGATTTGGGTGTCGGTGAGTTAAGGTGTGAGTTTGTGGTATTAATGGTGTTGAGTGGAAGACGAGGTGGATCCATGTTGGTGAGTATGGGTACTTGTGGGGTGAGTTCCCAATATGAGGTGGAGAAAGGATTAATTGATTTGAGGGATGGGTCTTGATTTTATTAGTATCGCGGTGATAGAAGAGGAGAGAACTTACCAAGAATAATTTCCATTCTGTACGGAAGCATCTTGACATTTGTATTCCACTTCTTTCGATCTTCCCAGCACAATCCAGTCGAAACTGGTTCCAAATCACCCTGCAATACCAATCTCCTTGAATTCGGGGTATCGTCATTCTCATCATCCAGAAATCCATCCATATCCTCTGCATCTTCAAGGTCATCATCCTCTTTCTCTCCTTCGCTGTTTAAATCTTCTGCATCCTCGTCTTCAATCCATTCTGCTTCACTGTCATAATCATAATCTGTATTTGGCAAATCTTTCCTAAAAGGATTTCTTGCCAGCTTCGTCATTCCACTAATAGGCCTCCTCGTGTATGTTCCTCGGTATGGTGGTCTAACATCTTCTTGAAACTTCAAGATCTTCCAGGGAACATTTCGAAGTAAATCGTTGGCACGTTTGATCTGGGAATTTTGTGAATCTGTCGTGAGGTCAATAGGTCTTGCAGGTTTTCCAGACAGCTCGGCCATAATCTCCACAACAGGCATGCAACGCTTTCCTCGACCCAAGACACCGCGATCCACCGGGCGAAATAACTCTGCGACATCAAGTGATTCTCGTTTGAGCAGACTTCGGTCGCCCCTAAGATAACCGTCCAGGAGTTGTTGAAGAGATTCCACTGCCTGTTCATCTCTTTTGAACCAAATGATAGGTGCTACCGTGACATCACTATGAGCGAAAAAAGGTGGAAACGTTCTGTCGTAATATGGCACATCCTGAGACTTGCTTGGTGTTGGCTTTAAAGGGCTTGCAACTGTAGCACTAGAACCTGGAGATGAAGGTGCAGGACTAGTTGAATTTCTCCCCTCAGCAGTACTCTTCTTGGGAGCAGCTGGAATCTTGAAGAAAGAACCCAACTTCTTCTGAGATCGTTCCTTTTTCTTCTTTTCCTCTTCCAACCGTTGTTTCTCTTCCTCTTTTCGCCGTTTCTCCTCTTCCTTCTCGCGTTTCTTTGCTTCTCTCGCAGCTTTCTCTGCCTCAAGTGCAGCTTTCTTTTCTAGCTTCTCTTGTTCCTTTTTCTTCCTCTCTACCTCTCTCCCAGCATCTCGTCTCGCCTTCTCCTCAGCTTGTTCTCGTCGTTCAGTCTCTTTCCTCTCCTTCTCTGCAGCTCTCTCTGCATCTTTGAATTCTTTTTCTAATCGTCGTGCCTCTTTCTCCTGAAACGTGAATTTCTTCTTCTTTGCAGCTGGGGCGGAAATGCCATTTCCATTGAGAGCCGCAAATGCTGTGCCGGCCATCGGAGATTGTCCTCTTGGTGATGCTATACTTGAGCCGATATCCGATAGAGAACTGGTAGTGCTTCGTGCAGGGGATGCTTCTCGAATCGCGGAATGGGAGGTAACGGGTGGAGGCGGCAGGAAGCCTTGTGCTGCATCTTCTGGTACTGAATCTTCCATGGTCATCTCTGCAGATTCAATCCGGGAGAATTGTTTAGGTTGGCTCATCAATTCAAGTCTCGCCCGTTCGATAGGATCTACGTAGAATGGGGTTTCTAATCCGAAAGATTCCTCGAAATCTCTCTTGTGAGAACTTCTTTCCTGCTGTGAAACCGACATGATTGCACGCGTTCCCCTTCAACAATTATAAATTTGAGTCAAAGAGGGAAATGATCAAGCGAAGGGTGGCAATGGATCGAACCTGTCAAAGAATCATGGAGTTGTGTTGATTGTTGGGTTTCAAGAGGCTCTTCAAGTTGAAATGGTTTGTAGTTTTGTAGTTGATTTCATTCAACGCGTTCCTGGCGCGAGATTATTTTAAGTGGTTCTTGTTAAGCGGGAAGTTCCGCTTTTGGACGAAAATGAAAGGGGGAAGGAATGATACTATTGGGGATAACGTCAAATGTCATGGGATAGGCCATGAGTTTTGCTAATGATGTGTACGAGTATCAGCATGAAGTCATATAAGTGCCTTAGTTATATTTTCACATTTACATTTCTAGTCGAAGAGTACCCAAACAAATTGGATGCCATTTTCTCAGACGATGCCTTCGAGGCAGTGTGTATCATACAAAGAATCGCTAGGAAAACGATTGTGCTGAATTTCAACAAGTAATTAAAGGCCTCGGCCAGGTGAAGTAGTATGCATGTATCCCTATTCATGCCATGCCAATCCAATGTACCCCCAAGCCATGTAAAGCACCAATCCAATCAACATTGATATCCCCCCATACGCCGGTAAAATGCTTTTGACTCAGACAAACCCTCCCTTCCCCATCCAGTCCTGTACCCCATTTCTATCGAGATATCCTTCCCGAAGTATACCGCCCAGCTCAATCGCTATCTTCGTCGGGGTTGGCAATGAATAATCGACTCATGGTCATTGTTCTGTCGTCAACGCTGCCTCTTCTCCGGAGGTCTTCTGGATTCCTGACACTCTTTTCCCGTGAAACTGTAGATTTGAGTAGACTATTGCTTGCCAATCGTGCTGCATCTACGGCTCCTAATTCCGCGATCCCATCTGCTCTCTCGCCACTACTGCCACTTCCTGCACTCCGAGTACCATCTTGGTTTCCGTCTCCCGCAGAGAAGTAATCTTTTGACCGGGGGTGACCAAGAGGAACAGGAGTCTCTCCAGCGTCCATGAAATCCGGTGTAGAACCATGTCTCTCTGTCTCACTTGGAGGCGTATTTCCAACACTCATTCTAGAGCTCGCACCAGATTGTCGTGAATATGTATTTGTCCGTCTGCCACTTCCAACGCTACTCCGTCCACTTCCCGTCCGATGATGGTAATATTGCCCATTCCCACTATCAGCATCGTCGTCACTGTCTCCATTCTCGACTTCACTAGCGCTCAGTCTCATCGGCACACCGCCTACCCCTCCTACCAAATCCCCAGGACTGTATCCCACCAAACCGACTTTTCCTCCATGTCGTATTTTTGCAGTAACCCTATTGCTTCCAGCAAGACTTCCGGATCCACTGGTCGAAGTTCTTCCTACCGCACTTTCTCGCCCCCCCACAACCTGCAGCGCAGCCCGTTGTTTCGCAGCTTTTTGCGCAGCCACTAGTCGTGGATCTTCGTGCTGAGCTCGATCGCACCAAACCGTCGCCTTTTGTTTTCGCATCAAAGCTACATAGCCCTGAGGTGCTCCGCCGGATCTCGAGGAAGTAGATCGTCGCAGATCTTGGGAGGGGGTTCGAAAGGGAAAGGGACCATTACCACTGCTGGCAGTCGTAGAAAATGTAGCTGTAGAGGGGGTTCTGCGCGAGGTGTAGGCGTTGATCTGCATGTTGCTTGGATAGAGTTGTTGCTGAGGAGGATAGACGACGGTAGGGAAGGTATTTGAGCTTGATGTACGACTCCGACTATGACTGTATGCACCGGATGACTGTGAAGGTTGGAAGCCAGCGGGCATGGGTTTTCTTCTTGGGATATCGGCCATCATGATTATCAAGGTGAAGTAGCGGCGGAAGGGTGGGAATGGTTCTGAGATGCTGTAATTGGCCGTGTATGCAAGTGAATGCAAGAGAAGGTTCTGGGGGCACTGGCGGGTTCTGCACGACGGGGGAATGTAGGAGACGGCGGACAACGAAAATGGTAGACACAGCAGTCCGGTCTGGGGGTATTGAGGTTAGCTGATTGCTTATGTGAAACTGTCGTGGCGAGTTGCAGAATGTGCAATAGAGAAAGTGCTTAATGATGGCTTGGCCGGATCAATTGAGAGTAAGGAGCGCGTCGAAGATGCAGAATAAGCAAAGAAATTGATAGAGGGAGTGCTAATTGGAAGAGGTGAGTGAGGAATTTCGAAGTTGGGGGGGGGGAGTTGGGGAATAGAAAGGATTGAGGGATTGGCGGGTTATTGTCGTATTTTCGAAGATGGGTTGGTTATGGGAGAGGAGGAGGGGAGGAGGGGAGGGGAAAAAGGAAAAGAGAGTGGGAGGAGGAATTGTGAAGGGGTCGGATATTGCTTGAGCGTGAGTTTTGGCTTTTGGCTTTTTCAGCTTTGATGGGAGACGAGAGCGGAGGGGGGCGCAAGGCTAAAATAATATATTTTTCTAGCGCGCGCTCAAGTCATAAACAGTTGCCGATTCCAAGGCAAAAAGGACGCCATTGAACCACTTCTTTTTAGCTCTTTTCGGTATCATATCATACACATATGGACAATGGCAGCCCAGGGTCACATATATGTCGTTGTTACAAATGGGTAATGCGTCAGGATTACATCCTGGTCCCGAGCCAGCTGAACCAACTTTCTTTTTAAACCCAAACAAAGAGCAACAAGCTCGCACCCAGCGAATCATGGCATTTAAAGAAGTCCAACAAGGACGTGACTCGGAGAGAGTGACCCGCTATGAACATCTGCATTATCTGCATTATCTGCCTCATCTGCCTCAACTTATTCTCTATCTACAAGATGCACATTCCAACTTTCATACAGCTCCAAGTTTCAATATCTATCCAAGTTATCTATCCAAGTAAGTGGTGTCTTTATTGCTTTATTGTCATCAATACACACCAAACCATCGAATCAAACAGGGAATCATGATGCGTGTCCGGCAGCAAGTAACATCACATCAACACACAACACAACACAACACAACACAATATCAAATCAACCAAAAACACACCTATATCAGCTGTTGACTCTCCGGTCGCTAAAGCTACACAAATCACAACCCCCTCTTCCAAGCCGAGCCTTAACCGCATTTCCCTTCTTTCAGCTGTATCTTCTTCTACTGTACGCTGGCAAGTATTGACGACATGGCTGTTTGAGTCTAATTACCACCAGTTACTCTTTTGGGATGTGGCAGGATGCCAGGTTGGAAGGATAAACCTCATGGGACGGGAAGGGAGGCCTCGCCTCTCAGGTAAATTACATCGCTCTCTGCAGAACATCACGATCAAACGTCATTCATTCCAGATATCCAACATCTGATCATGATCTGATATGATAATAGCTTCATTAATGATATGACTGTGCCGCACAGAAGTCTATTCCATCTCCGTGGACACCTGTCAACCAAATCTTGGATGATACATCAAGATCTCCCATGGACCTCGCGGCTCTTTCCCAATCCAAGCTTCTCTTCTACCTGATTGGATCAAGTCGATTTATTGACGGACCAGACTGCATGATGCAGTAAACAAACACAAAGCGTTTCCCCGGCTGCTTACAACACCATCTCTTCGCCTGCAATGCGCTTCCAGATCCCTGCCCCAATCAGCACAACCAAAACGCCGGCCAATCCGTTGCAACTATTCCCCTGGACTCGTTCGCTCTCCGCCTGTGCCTATCGAAATCTTATCTCTTCCCCTCTTTTGCTCACGCAACTCCAGCCCACTTCCAGCTCTTTGCAGTCTTCTCAGCTCCATGCTCATCGGCAACCGCTATTCCTATGCAATAGCATCTCACTCCTATACCTTCCCCTCATTCCTTGCTTTATACCATGGCCATATGCGTCAATTTATCTATATCACTCACTTATATCCAGAACCGAATCCTGAAGATGAACTGAATAGACAGCGCCAGAAATGACGACAGACAAAAAAACAGATCCACTCTATCCCCTGAGGCTGATCACTTTATTTCATCGTACGTCACGTCGGCCGGCCCTAAAAGATTATCCCTTCATTCCGAGTCACAAAGAGCGGTGTTACTGTTATGTTACACCACTTAACCTTCTTACCGTACTTATCTCCTTTGGGATAACCTAGGAGTCAAACACCAAGACGTACATTCCGACTTCATTCTTGTCTTTCTTCAACACACTTCAATTCAATCCAAGCTACAGTGCAGCCAGCACCTATCGGAACAATCCAGTGTGGACCCCTCTTCCTGCAGCTGCAGCCATGCACATCAAGCATAAAAGGGTATTCTGCATTCAGAAATACATGTTTTTCGGAGAATATCATGAGCACTTTTCATGCAGTTTTGAACCTGTTCACCGACTTCTCCTTTTCAGCCAGACGGGCCTTATTTTTCCATCTCACCATATTTATGCATCAACATCTGTTTCTTCTGCAGATGGATCTCCGGAGTTGGTTTTACTTTCCGGTATTGGAAAGAACACGTGGGTTTCTGTTGGTTTCAATTCCCCAGGTTACGCATGGCATGACAATCTGCTGTTCTTATTCGTGAATCCACGTGGACTCCTACCTATCTGCTCTATCTTATGCCTGCCCGGGTAGTTCGGATATTGCTGAGTCGTTATCTTTGTCAGCGGTGACTTACTTTATGCTTCTCCTTCATTGTTGAAATGTTGATTATGCACCCCCGTCTCCTATGTTCATCATTCTTTTCGAATCCCTTCCTTGAAATAATCGAAGTCGAAAAGAAAGGAGTACAATTAAATTTATCTTTATACTTTCTATCTAACGGTTTCCCGAAATTTGGTATACGCTCTTTTGAAATAACCACCTAACTGTGGAGAACTACGGAGTAACCTCTGATAGTCCTAACTCCCTTTTTCTCCTACGGTGTAATTTTTCCCGTTGTCTTTGCTGAAATGAGGGGCAATTCTCTCTTGCTATGCAACGTCACTTAAACGGAGCAATTCTCGCGGAATATGATTAATTATATATTCTTATATTCTTATCTAAGACTCGAACTTGGATCAAGATCTTAGAGAAATATCCTCCTCTGCCATTAAGCAGATAAAAGTTAATACTTAGTTAAGTATTAAATTATAATAATTGCAAAAGGTTTAGTATGGTATAGTATACTATTCAATATCAAAATCAGCATGCGAAGTATAAAAAATGAAACATTCAGTAATATTTAAACTAATAGTACTGCTTATAGATTCAGATAATCTATAACTACTTAATTTAACGTATACATATATGATTTAGAACGGCCTTGAGAACAGCAAATTGGTTACAGGAGAAGCCGATGTTTTCCTTCTAATCAAGGACGGCGAACCGCATATATTATCACATTGCAGATCCCAACATCGAAGTTGACATTTTACTCTGTCGAACCCAGTAAGCCAGACCTCAACCTTCTGCTTAACAGCACTGGACTCGAAGCCTCGCAGCCAAAAATTGCGAAATCACGCGCTAGAGACTGCCTACAGGTGTGATCAACCACGAAGCAATCTTACGACAGATACCTGCTGAAGAGATGACCTTGATTCTTCCGCCCTCGGTATTTCATGCGCGAATCCATCCCTTAAAGCGGTCGCCGATCATGTTGAGATCCAGAAAGTCACGAAAGGCAAGGAATAGCTGTGACTCTGGATATATAATTGCGCACGAAGATCTACAGAGTCCGTCTGGCTCATCGGATGAGACCTCAGACGTCGAAACGCTAAGCAAGCCAAGGGCTCGTCCACGCCAGTCTAATACCGGACAGATGCGTTCCGTCAAATCATTACAAGCAGCTAAAGAGAGCGATGCCCTCCGACAAATACTGCACACAAGCCTACTTATTAGGGCTTATACGAAAACATCCCTTGGTGGATGTTTGTCCAAATTTTTAAGTACATTGTGCTCACGGGGCTGGCAATCACTATGCTTTGCGGCGACAATCTCTTGCGAAACTTATGTCAACTTACTGAAAACCTTGACAATGGATGTGATCCACTTGGAAAGCAAGGCGCACGTAGTGCTCTGTTCAGATTGAATCTGGAATAGTACAGTCCATATTCTCCAAATAGGTTTGTCACTGCTCAAGGAGGGTAACAAGCGTAGCAAGTTGATCCTTATTTCCATACAGGCCATAGTAAAGATTACTGTTCACAGCCCAGAGGTGCAAAAATTCCTCGTCATAGAAACCGGCATTCTCCCAGTCAATCACCCAACGGATTTCCAACGTTTCCGGGTCACTCATAAGATTTTAGGGGCCCAGGTCGCCATGACAGAAAACAAAATCCAGCTGGTCATAAACCTTCGGGATCCACTCTGCCCTCCAATCATACTCGGTCACCCAAGGCGATAAGATGACAAAGCCGTTAAACCCAGACACAGACGACCTCAGGGCCGCAAGTTGCGGGAGCATCGTCTCTGATAAAGGTGGCTGCATTCTTGTTCGCTATGGCTTGACAGGCTCCGCAGTTCTTCTGATGGCCATCGAGGGGAGAACATTGTTTACCGACCTCGCCGAGTTTAATGCCAGAGACTCGCTCCACCGTGAGGTACGTGCCATCTTCGCTTTCTCCTGTCTTGATGACCCTGGGCACTGGGATGGTGGTGTTCTCTCGGATGAATTTGAGAGCAGCCGCTTTATTTATGATGCGTTGAAAAGCCCATTTTTTTACTGGTATCAATGCCGTAGATGTTATAGAATGGCCTTACGGCGATGGCCTTGGTGAAGGTCGTCTCGGTAAGCGTCCTTGTGGTCTGTGGCTTCTGGGGCTGATGGGGGCTGATGAAGCATATTTCTCTCGATCTTAAATGTTGCTGCTTATGAAGTAGATTGGCCGAAGGGGTGTGAGGTTGAAAAGGAGGAAGGCAGAGGAGTAGTCTGCTCAATTTATGTAGAGCTTAGAGCCGCACACGAATATAGCATCCGAAGCTCGAGGGCAGCCCTTAAAATTTAAAGCCAACGACGCTAAGCCTTATTTATAGCTGCAAGGCGAAAAACGCATTTAATTCAAAACAAAACGTTGTTTGATTTATGCAGGCGTTTTCCGTGTTGCCTCCACGCCACGTTGCAAGGGGTTTGCGGTTTTACAGTCCCTTGAATGTGGCTTGTCACCTCCTCGCTGGAGAAGTTACTTCCATATAACACCACTTTTAAGATATTTTATATATGCCCGTCGCTTAGTTACAAGGATTGCTTTCACATAATTCTGGAACCAAAACAGACCTTACTAAACATAGAATATACTCTTCATTCTTTAGGTCAGGAGTTCTACTTGTATGAGCAGGATAGCTTTGTATATTCTTCTGTTGCAAAAATTGAATTATAAGATAATGCTATTAGCTCACTATGATGAGATTCTCCACTCTGGAAGAATCACACGAATTAAAAAATCATATCAGAAGAGCTTTACTCTTTGGTAACTATTATTAGCCTAATTACTACAGCGACATGCATTAATTTATATTATATATTGTAAAAGTAGTAATTTAAATAAGAAAGAATGGCTTGGTCCCAAAAGCAGGTAGAATAGAAAGCCCTTTTCAAAACTACTATCAAAGTATGAAAAATCCTTATTTATGACGAACTCTCCCCATATACTGGCGGTTCCTCTCCAGCGGCCCACCTAAATTTCCTCCCCGGATGATCCTTAAGAAGCCACGGCGAGCCTAGAAATACCTCCCGTGCAGTAGCACCCTCCTTTTCCACTTCCGTTCGAAAGAGGCCTCGTCGCTGCAGCTCTGGAAGTACAAATTCGATGATATCTTCAAACGAACCTGGATTAGTCACATTTGATAGATTAAACCCGTCGACGCCTCCGATATCTACCCAGCGTTCTAGCTCATCGACTACGGTTTTGGGACTGCCAATGGCTTTGGGCCCTGTCCCGCCGAGGATTAGGTATCTGACAGCAAGATCGGTATTAGAATTTCACATGTTCTTATGTTAAGGGGCAAGATTCCAGCTTGAGGATTACTCACTCCGCAATCCTCGCCTTGGTCCACGGTAAATTTCCGCTTCCAGGCACAGTAGCACTCCATCGATCCACCACCGAACGAACGGAGTAATCCTTCGTGAAGCGAAAGTCCTCATCATCTTCATAAGTAGATAAATCAATGCCCGTCCAACCACCAAATAAAGCCAAAGCTCCTTCTCTGTCGCCGTACGATAAGAGATCTCGTTTCTTGAGCTGGGCTGCCTCGTCGCTCTCGGCTACGATGATGGTTATTCCTGAGAGGATCTTGATGTGCGTGGGATCTCGGCCGTATTCGGTGGCGAGCGCGCGGATTGCTTGGACTGCTGGTTGAACTAGTTCGGGGAGTTGGGCGCTGTGTTATATGTTAACTATGGCCTCTCACGTGGTAACCGTTACACATAATGCATCTCTCAGTCTTCTTTTCAATAGAAAGAAGATAAAGGACTCTACTTACCTTACAAAGATTGCTTCTGCATGCTTAGCACCAAACGCTTTCCCAGCTTTCGATGTTCCAGCTTGGAAGAGGAAGGGCGTCCGTTGTGGGGAGGGCTCACAGAGGTGTGGTCCTGGCACGGTGAAGTATTTTTCTTTATGGTGAATTTGGCGTATGAGGTCTGGGTCTGCATATTGGCCTGTTTCTTTATTTTTCTTCACTGCGTCGTCTCTCCAGCTGCCTTCCCAGAGTTTGTAGACAACGTCGAGATACCTCCAGAAATGACGAATTAGCATTCGTTGTTCCAGTTTCTCTCCTAGGGACAAAATATGAAGTAAATTCTTTTGGATTTTCAAGGAAGCAGAATGTGTCAATGTTTTGATAGATTACAGCAGAATACTTCAAGTAGAGAATCACTCACTCATCAGCAATACGATACCTCTCGTCATGTTCAATCTGCGTATCCAGTCCCAAATTCCTCGCCGCACTCTCCAAATACGACGTAACAATATTCCAAGCCACTCTCCCACCAGTGAGATGATCAACCGTAGAAAACCTCCTTGCCATTTGATACGGCTTCTCATACGTCGTACTTGCCGTGACACCAAAAACCAAATTCTTCGTCGCTGCCGCCATCGCTGGCACTAGATACAATGGATCATTGACTGGGAATTGAGCCGCGGCGGGCACTCCTGGACTGACGTTTGCAGGGCCTTTGTAGACATCGTATCCGCCGAGAACGTCGGCGATGAACATGCCATGGAAATTGGCTCGGTCGAGAAGTTGGGCTGTGGAGACCCAGAAGTTTAGAGAGGTGTATGAGGCTGTGTTGTTGCGAGGGTGTTTCCAGAGGCCGGGTGCAAGGTGACCGGGTGAGTTCATGACGAAGGCATTGAGGATGAGCTTCTTTTTCTCCTTTGGGGGGCCTGGGGGATTTTGGATCTCTGCAGTCATGTTTGGGACTTGAAAGTGGTAGATAGTGAGCTGAGGAATTGTTTGGAGTAGACTGAACTTGTGCTTAAATTCTTCATTGGAAGTAATATAAGATCTTCATTACTTCATTGGTATCGTTCCACGAAGCACGACATCATCCAGGAAGATGTTCTGCTACTTAGCATTGGCCAATCCTTGAATGCACTTGCACTGCTTCGCATATGCAAATTAACAGCGGCCCACCTTACTTTGCATTTCCCCTCATCCGCTCTTATCCAGCAGAATCTGGAATAGTCCACAAAGAAATGTGCGAAAGGGAATAGGAAGGCAATATTTCAAACGTTTCTTATGGCATTCTAACTGCGGGATGTTTAGACCCTAAAATATCAGGCCCGCTCAGATGGCATCAACACCACCCGGGGGAAGCGAGTATGCTGACCCTTATTTCAACCTTCTCTCCGCTTTCTCCTACCTTACATTGCTCGAAGATACGTTAATATCCCTCCTTCTGGATCTTCTCCGTGGAAGCAACTAGCATACTTCGCAGTCTTGCATATTTCAAGCCGCTCGCCGAAAGCACGTCAGACGCTTGCAATGTGGCATAATGCGCAAGGAGGTCGCACGTACACAACTACCTATTGGTTGAAATATTCATATGTACCTAAGACTTGCAGTAGGATAGGGTAGCACTATGGGAGAGCTATTAATTGAAGCTTCAACCACGGGTATTTGCCACCTTAGGTTAGAGAATTGGCTACCGCGTTCAAAGGTACATCCAGAGGAGTAAGATTATTCCATTCAAAGCATATTTCTTCTAGATAGCTACGCCGTTGAAGCCATCAAGTGACTCAACTCTTGCGATGCCGTACACTGGGCGTCGCTATTGATGAGGAGCAGAATCACCTCGCCAAAGTCGAAGTCATGTCTATAGTCGGACGACTGCTGGTTCTGGGAAATGTAACGGACGGTATCCGTCTACTCTCCCAAGCCACTGGATATGGAATGGTCATTGGCCTCAGCATACTCTTCGCCATAATCATTCTTCTTGCAACAAGAGCTCAAAAGCTCTACCTCCAAGAAGATTCTAGTAAATCAGAGATGTTCATGGTAGCGAATCGCTCAGTTGGCACTGGTCTTACGGCATCTGCTGTATTTTCCTCTTGGATGTGGATTAATGAGACTGTGTTTTCGGCAGTAAGTAGTTTTGTGCTCCAAACATCTAAGAGACCTTTTTACATATTGGAGAGTTTTTAGACGGATTTTACTTTCCTCAAAGTTCCATAACCACAGAGAGAATGTTATCTAATTGGTATTCTAGGTCATGTGCTACAATTACGGCATAGCTGCACCATTCTGGTTTGCAACTGGCTGTGCCTTTCAAATTGCATTAATGGCAGTCCTGGGAGTCTTAGCCAAGCTGAGGGTTCCCTACGCGCATACATCATTGGAGATTATTCAAATGAGATATGGACCGTGGGGACATGTCGTCTTCGCTATTCTCAATCTTATCAATAACGTATTTGGTTGTGCCTCAATGATCCTCACAGGGTCCCAGTTGATCGTTGGAATAAGTGGTATGAATGTAGCAGCAGCAACAGTTTTACTTCCATTTGGGGGTAAGTTGATCCACTCCCTTCGGCTACCTAAGCCAAAGACTAATCCGGCTGAAAGTGGTTCTGTATACCGCTGTAGGGGGATTGAAAGCAACTTTCATCACTGATTACCTCCATACAACCATAGCACTCACATTGATTATCTGGTTCACCATAGCTGTCTTAATTAGTGATAGAGTTGGAGGTGTCTACGGTCTATATGAAAAAGTTCTCGAGGCTGAAGCAGCCGGACAATATTATATTGTGGGAAATTATAAAGGATCACTCCTTACTTTCAAGTCTAAAGGAGCTTTCATGTTTGGAGTTCTTCACTGCTTTGGGAATCTTGCTCTGATGACCATGGTATGTATATCATCTTGAACTGAATATAGAAATAAAATGCTCAGGTATTTAGGACACTGGTTTTTGGCAGAAGTCATTCGCTTCTCAGGTTCATAGCACAGTTCCTGGTTACAACATTGCGTCCATAGCTATTTTTGCGTGAGTGGTAGCTTATTCAACCCGCTCCCTTGAAACCTCTTTAGCCTATACGATTAACATGATGCTGACCTAGTGATAGAGTACCCTGGGCTCTTGGGACTGTTTTTGGACTCACAGCTCGCGTCATCGAGACGCTACCCATTTTCCCCACATATCCTCATGCATTTTCTGCTGCTCAGGTTGGTGCCGGATATGTGGAACCATACACACTATATGCGATCCTCGGTAGTGGTGGGGCAGTAGGAATGCTTCTTTGTCTCTTCATGTCCGTTACAAGCACAGTATCCTCTTCGTCTATCGCCGTCAGCAGCATCCTATCTTTCGACTTATACCGCACCTACATCGACCCAAAATCAACTGACAGCCAAGTCGTCCGGGTGAGTCATTTTGCTGTGGTATTTCACGGCTGTTTCATCACCGGCATTGCACTTGCACTCAATTATGGTGGTGCCAATATGACATGGCTAGGCTACGTGCAACCTATTCTCACCAGCCCGGCCGTGTTTCCAACGTTCTTTACGTTAATGTGGTCTGGCCAAACCACCGAAGCGGCAGTCATATCTCCCATATTGGGACTTGTCACCGGTATCATTACTTGGCTAATAACAGCGAACTCCATCTACGGCTCGATCTCTCTAGCAACCACAGTAAAACAAGCGCCCGCTCTATACGGAGCAATTGGTTCCTTATTCTCGCCCATCTTATACTCCCTTATAGTCTCCTATGTGAGGCCCAAGACTTTTGATTGGCGGGAGTTTTTGAGAGTTGATGCGATCAAAGACGATGACTCCTCTTCAGAAATCGACACTATTAGTTCCCCTGGTATCTCGATGCCTGTTCTCGAAGGCTCATCCGGGAATGACGAAAAACTCGCCGCAAAGTCTCCAACTATAATCACTACCCAACGTCCCTCCATACAAGCCTTGCCATTAGATGAGCTCGAACATCCATTCGATGCACAAGCTGTAGCCTACTTGAAGAAATGGCTAAAGATCGCATGGGCCTTCTTAATCTTCATCATGGCCGTTACAATAGTCGTTTGGCCACTGCCCCTTTACAGAGATTATATTTTTACCAAGGCTTTTTGGAGTGGTTGGATCGTTGTTTCGATATTTTGGCAGTTCTTGGCGCTGTTTTCGGTGGTGCTTTATCCGATTTATGATGGGTGGCATGAGATCTCGACTGCGTCTCGTGGGGTTTGGGGGAGCTTGACGAAGTGGAGGTTGGGTGCTACATAGTTCAACTTAGTTGAGCCCACCCTGCCAACGCCACTTTGGATAGATACCCTTTTTTATGATCAATTCTCAAAGATCTATCTACCATCTGACTTGTACCGCCCATAAAGTCTTAGTGTATCAAGCTAGCGGGATTATTATAAAAGATATATGCTAAGATGTTTTTTTTATATAGAAAATGATAGAAATAGCAAATCAATTCATAGCGTAAAGACTTATGCTTCCTGCGGGAGAATCTTGATACTTCTCTCTATACCAGTGATTGTCTAGAAAATTGGACTCTATATGACGACTTCTGTTCCGGATGTTTTGGCTGAAATTGATGGCGGTCCAACATATAGATTTCCCGCGAGAGACAAATACATCACAACGACTTTCTAGTATGAATATTCAGCCGACACTTGATGGCTTCACTTTTTTTTTTAACGACCTTGGCAAACTGACGCTCAGCAGCGCTTTCCCACTGACTATAGGTGAGTCAAATTCCTCAAAAGATTTTTTGATAGACCGTTCGTAACTGAGATACGTGTCTTCTATTAGAATGCAATCATTGACGAGGAAACAATATCTGACTTTGGAATCTTATTTACCCTACCCCTCGTTTCTACTGTAGTTTCTGTGCTTGTTGGAAGGGAGGGCTTATACCTTTATAATTACATATGCAAATTTTCAATTGAATCACTCAATATATTCCACCTCTGAACGGGATGAGTACCTTGTCACCCTATTTCTACCGGATTTTATGAGTCTGTAGGGATGGAATGGACTGCATTGTAAAATATAAAGCAGTAGTTTTATATGAAAATAGTGAGTTTCGAGAAGAATGAAACTAGTGGAATTTCTAAGTCTCAGAACTCAAAATAACAAAGCCCTCTATTCATACAGACATCTTCATCGCAATCCCCTTATGAGGCTCATAGCCCTTAACCACAAAATCCTCCACTTTCCACCCATCAATACTTCCCCTCTTCTCCCTCAAAATCTCCAATTCAGGAAATGCCCTTGGTTCCCTCGTTAGTTGTACCTTCAGCGCCTCTATATGATCCTTATACACATGAGCATCACCCATCGTATGCGTGAATGTCCCAGGAATCAAATCACACACATTGGCCAACATATGCGTTAACAACGCATAACTAGCAATATTAAACGGAACCCCCAACCCCATGTCACAACTCCTCTGATATAACTGACAATGCAGCCTCCCCTTCCCTTTTACCCCATTTTCCTCTTTCGGATACGAGACATAGAACTGGCAAAACATATGACAAGGCGGAAGAGCCATCTTCTTCAAATCGGCCGGATTCCATGCACTCAAAATAATCCTCCGATCATACGGACTGTTCCTTAATTTCTCAATCACTTCTGCTAACTGATCCACCCCCTTTTCTGTATAATCCGTTTCAGCATCAATGTATTCCGCGCCGAAATGTCGCCATTGGAAGCCGTATACAGGACCGAGATCGCCTTCAACGCGGTGGGAGAGGCCGACGGAATCAAGATAGGCGCGGGAACCATTGCCATCCCAGATTTTGATGCCGGCTGCGGAGAGGGGAAGGGAAGAAGTAGAGCCTGAGATGAACCAGAGGAGCTCGGCAATCACGGCCCGTAGGAAAACGCGTTTGGTCGTGAGGAGGGGGAGGATGGGAAGGCCGGTGGGGGAGGAGAGGGAGAATTTGAGGGGTCGTGGGGCAAATA
Organism: Chlorencoelia australis; assembly: GCA_003988815.1. NCBI lineage: Eukaryota > Fungi > Ascomycota > Leotiomycetes > Helotiales > Cenangiaceae > Chlorencoelia > Chlorencoelia australis. The sequence continues at coordinate 310,025 of QYAN01000007.1, forward strand.
GGGAGATTGTTCCTGTGCCAGTTCTGCGGGGGGATATGTTAGATGGATTTCTGGGAGACATGGAATTGGAAATACCTGTCGGGACGATCTTCTCCAGTCTCGAGAATCTCGCGGATGAGGTCTAAATATTGGTATTCTTCATGGCTTGGAGGGGAAATTGGGAGAATAGTTTTGGTAGGAATTTCTGACCCGGAAATGGGCTCAACTTCTGTGATTGCAGGCACCATTGTGAATATTTGTGGCGGTGAAGTTGAGGATGATATTTGGGATGTTTTGGATAGTTTTGGAGGAAGACGCGGCTAGTAAGAAGTGGTAGCCTTGCAGGACGCGACTACAGGGATAGGGGTAAGGGGCTTGCTTTCTCAACTTCATCCCATTGTTCAATTTAAATTGTTCTTCAAATACGTACTATACATAAAAAGTGCTAGAAAAAATTGCAGAGGTTCAAAAAAATCCTGAAAAGCAAAAAAGGTATCAGCTCGGTGTCGATTGCCTACTCCTTTGGTGACCAGTCGAATTTTCCCACTTCCTCCACACAGTTTGACCTGAAGTACCACTATACCAGTGGTGCCCGCCTGCTGTGTATTTGCCCTTTTCTTATCTGAATATATATACCTAACCCCGAGTTAGCAACATGACGTATTTATTATAAGGTGAATGCTAAACTCAGAAAATCGACGACGAAAGAGATTCGGCGGAGGAATATAAGCGACGACAATGCTTTTTTATTTGACGACAGATGTGAGATATGCAAGAGAACTGACTGGTTCTTATGATTTAATTCAAAGGCAAGGTTTACCCTCCCTCAACAGCCACTGCTGACCAAGGCTGTACGTTGCCAAGATCTGCAGCAACTGTTAAGGGACTCTCTTTTGGAGATGACAATGAACTGTGATTATTTGAATTTATCACCCAACAGGTTTGAATGACGGTTATAGCCAGATAGACCGTCTGGATATGACAGTCACGCATGAGAACAGCGAGTGGTGGAATCTGTTTTTTTTTTTGCGTGCATGGGTGGTTCTAATCTATTCAGAAAAATGAGAGGCATTTTAGTGAAGATAGCTCTTTCTTTCTCTCATCCCACCCTCTCTCTTTCATTTTTATACGCATTACGCAAGTGGTGTGGATGATTTAGGGAGATTAGAGATGACTTTAAGTTCAACGAATCCACTTTCCTTTACTTCTCTCCAAAAGCCAACTGCACCCAGTCATGTAGCGTGGTAATTATGATCATAATATAGCAGGGAGTGGCGCTCCTCCTGCTCCTAATAAAGTAAAAAAATTTCCTAAATGGGTTTCTTCGTTCAAATTACTCATTCAGAGTAGAATAATTAAATTTTATGTAAATGTACCTTGGGCTCATATTGTAATACCTATTTTATATTCAGATACTATATGTATTTTAAGTAACTGATATCTTGTAACTATCCTGGCAGAGAAATTTCTATGCATGCTTATATTAGATACCATTTCATCTTCCAATCATCACAAGACTTCGAGACTTCGCCTACTCTTCGAAAATAATGATTATCAATTATCCCTTATACACATGCAAACTCAAGTATAACTAACACTAACGATATCCCAACCACTCGTCGGCGCATTCTTACTCTTATCAATCTTACCATTTGCCTTCACAGTCACATACTTACTGCCATCCTTCAAGCCATAAGTCATATTGGCCAAGAGTTCAATCGTCCAATTCCCCTGAACTTTCTTCGTCTTCCAATTCGTCAAATTAAACCTCGTTCCCCCCGAACTCAAAACTCCCTTCTCATCCTTCAACAATTCAGTAAGCACCCATCTCGCATTGTCCAAAGTCTTACTCGTATTATCTACTCCCGTTGATGCGAGTTTTCCTTTTCCGTTGTCAGTGAGTGTGTATCCGTTCATTTCGAACACGAGATAGCGCCCTTCGGTTAGTAGGCCACGGACGGGTTTATAACCTGTTTCGACGAGTCTGGCGAGGGAAGTAGAGATGCTTGAGCTTGTTGGAGTGGGGATTGCGGTGGGTGGAGTGGGTCTCTTGGAAGCGTAGGTTTCGGAGCAGGTTTCGAGTCCGTTCCAACTTCCATCTGGCTTGGTGGAAGGAGGATCGGCGGTTGGGAGATTGGGAACAGTGAAATTGGGCTGGTGATGGAGAGAATGGTGTTAGTAAGATATTAGAAAGGTGGATGGAGGCCGAAGAGACAAAACTCACATTGGCGAAATCAAAAGCGTTCACGAGATTAGACATTGAGTGCCGGCGCCAGTTGGATATTTCCTCTGTGGATATGTTATTTTAGTAGATGAATATTTGATAATAAGGAAAGGAAAATGAAGAAGCATACTGGTTGAAACATCGTAGCCACTTGCTGTTAGCCATTGTTCTAGAGTCTCAACGTTAGTCATTGAATTTGCTATTGTAATTAGCTGTACTGACCCAGGAACATAACTATAAACACGATTAGCGAGAGCTTATGTCATTAGACTCAGAATTCTACTTACTTTGCGAGCTGTGATCGGCATGCTCAGTGAAAACATTTCCTCCTTGAGTCCAAGGTGAGAGAATGTAGAATGGGAGTCGATGACCTGAAGACGTCAGTATGAAGCCTCGTCCTAATGAATATGTAAGATTACCAGGTCCAGCAATCGTATATCCCTCTTTACCATACGGGTCCTGAAGCCATTCCCCAGCTGTACCACTAGGAGATACAAAAGGAGTAACATGATCTGCCCATCCACCACACTCTATCTCAATCATCAGCATCTAGATCCAATTCTAAAATTAAACAACCTTACCATCATAAGAAAATATCACCACCGTATCATTCCACGATTTGCCATTCATAACTGCCTCCGCGACTAGCGTTTGGAACCAACCCCCGTCTTTCGGCAACCACGGCGCATGCTCACTCAATTCCTGATCCGCAATCAAAAAACTAACCTGCGGCAGATTTCCCTCCTTTGCTAAGTGTAAAAATTGATCCATACTCGTATTTTCATCCTTCAAAACTCCATGTTGATATAATGGATCGGTTTTCTTGGCATTCTGGAAATTAGCGAAATCGAGAATGATGTTTTCAGCGTATTGGTCAGTGGCATTTTGGAAGATTTGCCAGGAAACACCGGCGTTTTGCAGATGCTCGTGGATGGTGGTCCATTTAAGGGGCCAGCAGTCTAAAGCGGGATCTTCGGAGACGCAGCCTGGAAGAGGGTGTTAGACTTAGAGGAGAGTGGATGAATGAACGGCGTTACAAACCTGGCATGCTATCTGAATTCTGTAAAGTAGGTCCACCAACTTCTTCGTTGGGGCCCTGAGGACCGCCGGGGATATTGACCGATCCAGATGTCCAGAATACACGATTTGGATCTGTCATTGACATTACGGATTGCTTTTGATAGTCAGTCTCGGTGGCAAGAAAAAAGGGAGAATATAACTTGCCTGATACATATCACCAACAGTGAAAGTCTCAGCGATAGCAAATTGCTGTAGTATATCTCCTCGTTTGTAATAAGCTAGAGTACCCGGGTTGTCCCTAGCCCAGCCATCATTCGCTCCCTTGTTGTAGGCTCCATGTAAAGAAACCCAATCATGATCTGGACCCCAGAGCATGCATTGAGATGCATCGACGAATTCTCCTCCTTGATGACCTGCGTACCAAGGGATCACAACCGGTAGGTTTTTGCAGGTTTGGGAGCATTCTTCTGTGGGTCTTGACGTAAGGCAGAGTCAGAAATAAGATACTTCTCAATATGGTAACATAGATCGAACTTGATAGAATAGAACACTTACTGTTCGAAAGTGGTAAGACTTAATTTATCATACTTGTTTATTTGGACATTAGGATCACTAAAACCACGAACACCCGCCATAGTGCCAAAGTACTATATCAAAACATAATGTTATTAGAAAGAAATTTGCATGAAACGAAGGGGAACTGACGTGGTCAAAAGATCGATTCTCTTGCATTAGTAGAACAACGTGCTTAATATCCTTGATGGAACCAGTCGTGTCGCCTGCGACAATCGCCACTTGAAGCAAAGCCAAGAGCCCAGTCTTAAGGAGAGCCATGATTAGAAATTCAGAATCTTGTATTCTAAGACTTTTTAAGAATTGTGAGAATTATGAAAGGCGTTACTGCTTTGTCTTTCGTAGCGGAAAACGAATGAGCATGATGAGAAAATATAAAAAGAAACGGATATCTGAAAATCTGTTAGACTGATTAATCTCCATAAGATTGACTCCAGGAGAGAGAGAGACAGACCTTTAAGAAACAAAGGTCCTTCTATCTCTCCAATTAGTTAGAAAAACGTAAAGACAAATGAAAGTTAATAAAATGAAGTTTAACCCCGATATCCCAATATCAGAAAACAGAAACCAAAAGGATTGATGTGGAGAAACAGAGAAAAGCAAGCTTTTGGCAGATTATACCTACCAAGATTTTGATCCCAGTTTTTAATTGTGGGCACAGGCCCGGTTGGAAGCGGCCATCCTGCTTGTGATTGAGGCACTCCTTCGGCCAGCAGCAAACCGCCATTGTGACCTTCACGTCATCCCAATCCGAGATTAAAGCTATGCCATTAGCTATATCAGTGAAGGAATTATATCTCGTAATCTTGAATAATTGCTGTATGCATATATTAGGGCTAGGATTTCCGTCCCTGAGATTTGAATCCAGCATTGTTAGTGTATTGTGAGATTCTACCAACCAACAAAAACAAAATAGTCACAGCGCCAATAGATTCTTATCTAAGTAAACCTACCATTTTTAAACCTTAAAGTGAGGAATGGATATTTAATGCAATTTCGGTTTCGGTTCGTGCAAGTCTAAGGCGAGTCCGGATTTCTATGCAAATTGAACTCGACTCGTCTACTTTACGAGAGAAGCACAACTCAACTCGGGAGTCCGAGTCGGACTCGAGTCCATACTAATAATAGCGTCATACCGTCTTAAGTAGTATATAAATAGCTTGTAATATAGAGAGGGGGAAGTTAGCCATTTTGAGGAGTAATACAGAGGTACTAGAACTTCTTATATTTTGCATACAGAAAAATCTATATATAATATATAATTTAACTAAAGAAAAGAAGAGGAGAAATAATATTAGAAACCTTTTTGGAATTAGCTTCAAAGTATTATTAATTTTATATAGTCAGCGTCCTCAGCCACCCCCAAAATATATTCTCAAATTTAATATAAACTCGCGAATTCAACTCAAACTCTCGGGTTAAAGATTTAGAGGACTTGTACAAGGCGAGTTGAAATCAGAATCTGACACTTGTGGAACACTAGTTTCGGTTGTCCCAGGATGAACCAAAAAAGCAACAAGAAACACGCAGCGCTAATTTGATCCTCCAACGAGCGGTTGGTGAACAAGTCGAACATCCAACTTGAAAATTTGTCTCATGGAATAATTGAACATTCGAGGAGAACTTCCCTGTGGAGATGCCAAGTAAAATGGATCACTTCCAAAAGCTTGATCTAACCTCCAAACGCCACAGATCAATCTTCTTGATTGTATCCCTGCTCTTCCTCCTCCTCTTCTACATCAACGCTTTCCCCTCCATCTTCTCACTCGACCATTTCCGTTCTCCTCTCTCCTCTCTCCTCTCCTTTACATCCGAACATTCCTTCAATAAATCCTCGCCGCCAAATTTAGGAGTTTTGTTGCATCCAGAAGGACATATATTTCGAGAACCAACAACGATCCATCATCGATGGGTGATTACGAAGGATTGGCGATCACCGGATGGGGTTGAGAAACAGGTCTATTTGATTAACGGTGAGTTATATACTAGTATTATCCTTTAAAGGTAGATGTTCAGTCAATTGATCGCTTCATATCGTATAGGTCGGTTTCCAGGCCCAACGATCGAGGTGAGATCGGGTGATAGGTTATTGGTGGAGGTTGTTAATGGGTTGGATTTAGAGGGAAATGAGGGAGTCTCTGTGCATTGGCATGGGTTGAATATGAGAGGTAAGTTTCAACTCTGGTGCTGTTGAGGGAAACTAGAATGAATAGAAGGTTGATCTGTGGGCTTGAATGAAAGATGCGAATGAGATGGATGGGGCTGTGGGGGTGACTCAGTGTGCTATCCCGCCTGGATTGAATTTTAGCTATGAATTCAATATAGATGACGAGCAAGCGGGAACTTTCTGGTATGTAATAGGCTTCACTTGAAGAATTGCTCAGGTGAGTTGATGATGATAGGTATCACTCACACGCTGGCGGACAGACCGCCGACGGTCTTTATGGAGGGCTTATTATCTATCAGCCCTCAGAGACTGAGAATGAGAAGGCCGCTTATAGCTATGAAGAGGATATACTACTTCTCATAGGAGATTGGTCTCATCGTCCTTCCGAGCAATTAGCAGCGGAGTATTTGAATCAAGCTAGAGTGGGCGCTGAGGTGAGAAAGCTTCCATTTCACATGTTCCACCCGGATCCCATTCTGATACCTTATTCTCTCCATAGCCCGTCCCAGATTCCATGCTCATCAACGGCATCGGAGCCTTCGATTGTTCTATGGCGTTAAAATCCCATCCAGTCAACTGCACAGCCACTCCTGCAATTCTGAGTCCACAATTGGACCTTCAAATGGGAAGAACCTATCGATTTCGCGTTGTTAATGTAGGGTAAGATACTTTTTTTTCTTCTCCTTTGGTTAAGTTGTTACCGTAAGTGTATGTATATGCTGAATCACAATCAAGATCCCTAACCGGAATCACGATATCAATGCCCACTTCAAACATGACAGCTATCCAACTCGACGGCGGCTGTAAGCTTAATCCCGTCCCGAATATCCAATCAATAGGGGTCCTATACCCCGGTGAACGAGTTGACTTCCTCGCGCGATGGGGAGAAGAGCTGAAATCCGAAACTTCTTCCGAAATAATCGTATCTTTAGACAGAGAGTAAGACAATCCCCTCCGAAATGAAAACCCACCCTACTGCTTACTGCCGCCTAACACCCCCAGGAACTTCCTAATCAATAACCTCGCCTTAAAACCCACCCAATCATTCGCCGTCTCCTTCTCCTTCCCATCCAGCTCCTCATTAGACAACATTCCCATCTCGACACTAACTCCATCAACCTCCCTCTCAAAACCCAAACATTTCCCTCTCAACCACGCCCACGCCTTTCCCAATCCCTTCCAACCTCTTCTTCCTAAAACAGCCAACCTCACACTCCTCATCTACAGCACGCTCTTCATCGATTCTACTAATCAAAACAAACCCACGGGCCGTTTCAATCACAGTACCTGGATTTCCCCCCATGTCCCACTGATATCTCAGGACCGGGAGGAATGGGAGGATAAGAGGAGGTTTGTGCCATGGACGGGAAGGGACGGGGGGTGGGTAAATTTAGTGGTTAATAATGTTGATGGGGGTGGGCACCCTTTGCATTTGGTAACTCTTTTTCCTTTCGTATCCAGTTTCTTTCGGTTTCATTTATCCATATTTCGTCTGGTTTCTCCCTGCTCGTGAAAAGTTGAAGTTGAACTAAGGCGTTGAATTAGCACGGACATACATTCTCCATCCTTCACCTATCATCTGGAACTTTCTCCCCTTATCAACCCCCCTCCTCTTTCCCAGAACTTAACATTCAAACCCCCCTGAAAAAGGATACTCTCTACATCCCAGGAAGAAGTTTTGCCATCTTGAGGATTAGAGCGGATAATGAGGGGATATGGTTATTTCATTGTCATGTGCATTGGCATTTTGGGGGTGGTATGGCTATGGCTATTCAAGTTGGGGGTGATGAGGAGAGAGGGGTTTTCGTTGGCGATGCGGGAGATGACAATGGGAAGAGAGCGGTTGCGGAGAGGTTTTGTGGTGTGACAGAAGGTGAGAGGGAGGCGTGAAGGGAGGAGCGAGAGGGGTTATAGGCAAGGTAGAGCGAAACCATGACAATATTGAAAAATGGCAATAGAGAGTATGTAGTTGAAGTAGAAGAGAAACAAGAAAGGGGAAATAGACAGATTACATACCTACATGCATAGTAATGATGATCGATTTTCCATTCCAGTACTATATTCCTCTTCAACAAATTCGAAGAGATTGGTGATGGGAAAAAGATGTCGTAATTTGTGGATTATTTGGTTAAGCAGATTGAGAGATTTAAGGTGTTGGGAAGGATGTTTGAAGAAGGGGGCGAGTGGGCATATGCGCTTTAGGAATAGGTGTTTCCGTCGAGGCAGGATAAGAATGCGGTAGTAGGAATGAGGATCTATTGTATGTGGTTAGAGTGACGAAGGCCAGGGAGAATTAAACTTACCAAGTCGAAACGGCCTTTGGTTTGCGAGGGATTAGCTGCTAACATCCCCAAATAAGGTTAAAACAAACCTCTATTTGGAGAATAATAAAGTAAGCTTCCGCATATGTTGGGTTGAGGTGTTGGTGAAGGACTTCCTGCATATTTGCAACGATGCTCCGGCCAGATGTGAGTGACATATCTGAGGGAAATTGAATGTTCCATAGTGCTTGGGTGGTTAGCCGGGGTCGGTGCAAAGTGGATGTTTTATAACATTCGACTGATACTGTGAAGGGGATGTTCCAGATGTCGGATTTGTGGAACCTATCCCCTAACTTCCCGTCTCCCCATCAGCAGTAGGATACAAATCCACCCCATAGGAAGAATTTAGATCCACCCTCTGCACCACACTACCATCCTCCATCCTCACCCACGTTTCGACCTCCATCTCCCTACCCCCAAAACTAAGCATCAAATTCCTAGCACCCCTGTTCCAATTCCCATACCCACCATACCCCGAATGTTTGCAAAAGCAAATAAATGGCCCAGTAGAGTTTGAAGGCCAATTCCCGCACCATGCATCTCCGTGGTCGTGCCCGGAGTAAATGCTATGTAAGCCTTTTGTGGCCTGTAGCGCATTCATGAACGTTTGATCTTGAGCTCCGTCGCCTTCAGCCGCTAGAGGCCAATCTTCATTCACGCCAGGGTATCTAGGATCTGATCCATCAGCGTCAGGTAAAACCTGCTCTTGAAAATCTAGAAATGCCGTTGGCGGGATATGCACAAAGGCTAGACTGGGAAGTCCAGATCCCCATTTGGTTTTAATTTCTGATTTTGTGGATTGAAACCAGGAAACGGTGGAGGGTGTGACCCAGTTTGGGATATCTTCTGAATCGGATGGTGCTTGGTAGGGTGCGCCTCCTTGGCTGTCAAAGAACCAGAGAATTGCTACCGGGACGTCGCTGTTTGCGCTATTCAAGGATGGGAAAATTGGCAGATAATAATTCGTAATGCCATCAATTCCAGGAGGGGAGTGCTGTGTGTAAGAAAGATTGTACTTGGATTCCTCTTGGAAAAGGGCTTCCCTAGAAAGATTATATTGCGAGTCATGGTTTCCATAGGTGCTTGCCCAAGGGATATTGTTTTCCACGAGCTGAGAGACGATTACATCTAGGTATTTGGTGGAGTTGTCTTTGAACGTGTTTTCCCCAGTAATGAGATCGCCTGAATGCTTCATGAGTTTCCAGGTTATGCGTGAAATTTCAAGAGTGACAACATGCCATTGATCACCACGAAAGGGGGGCTTTCATAAGCGAGGATGTCTTTGATGACTCGAGAAGAATTGATATCTTGAGTAATTCCCCAGCCATCTTCCTCTTCTCCGTAATGAAGGTCTGAGAATATTGCGATATGAAATTGTCCATTTGAATCCAGACGGAGGGCGGGGTGGGATAGAGAGGGTAAAGCTCGGGAGGAGAAGAGGGATGCAGTTGCAAGCCAGCGGGAAACGAGGGAGGGGATAAACATAGTAGTAAATTTGATCAGAGGTCGAAGAGCAGATGGAAGAAGAATCATGATTGTGATGAGAGTACTCCGTAATTTATATACGTCGTGGTGGTGGTTGAACTTGACAGCCGAGACTGGGCGGGATATTTTTCCGATTGGCTGAAAGGGAAAGTGGCATCTGTCGAGGTTCCTTCTTTCTCACATCACATATCTACGGCCCAGTGTATATCTTTTATGTAGACTACTTGCAATAATAGATACATCTTTGATATGAAATATAGTTTTTTTTTAATGTTCCCCTACATTTCAACCCCGCACTCGTCTAATCTTGGGTTCTAGCATGGCTACATCGCTTACATCGCTTACATCCCACCTCACCTCCCCCAGTTTCCTTTCCCTTCCCCCTTTCCTATAATGCCTCCTATTCTCCTCCCCTCCACCCCACGAATAGTTATCTATTTCCAAACCCTCCACAGTCCCGATGGCACTCCCTGTTCCATCCTCCCTATCATTACCCAACCTAACATCGCAGCGACACACGTCAACCTCGCTGCTATCCATCTCAATGACCCTCCTGGAAACATAACCCTTGTCCGATCTCCCTTCCCCCTCGATCAATCATCATTGTAATTTACTGATTATGATTGTCGCAGAATGACCATGTCCCCTACCATCCCCGCTACACCACCCTCTGGGCCGAACTCCGTGTTCTGCAAGCCTCCGGCATCAAAGTTATGGGCATGCTCGGCGGCGCCGCTAAAGGCTCCTTCACACGACTAGACCAAGACGCCCCTACATTCGAATCCTACTACCTCCCTCTACGAAACCTCATCCGCGAGCGGTCCCTCGATGGCCTCGATCTCGATGTCGAAGAACCTATGTCACTCGCTGGAATCATCCGGCTCATCGACCGCCTTAAATCCGATTTCGGTCCCCAATTTATAATAACTCTAGCTCCTGTCGCAGCAGCCCTAATGAGTGACCGCCCCGAACATAATCTAAGTGGTTTTAGTTACGAAGCGCTGGAAGTGATGAGAGGAAAGGAGATTGAATGGTATAATACGCAATTTTATTGTGGATGGGGAGATTTGAGTACGACACAAGGATTTGATTTTATGATGGCGAGAGGGTGGCCAGCCACGAAGATTGTAGTGGGGATGGTTACGAATCCAGGGAATGGGAGTGGATGGGTGGAGTTTGAGGTCTTGAGTGAGGTGTTGATTACTTTGAAGGAGAGGTATCCTGGGTTTGGGGGAGTCATGGGGTGGGAGTATTTTAATAGTTTGCCGGGGGATAGGGAGAGGCCTTGGGAGTGGGCAGGGCGGATGACGCGGTATGTGAGGAGTTGGAGAGGGCTGGAGAAGGGAGAGGAGAAAGTAGTGGATAGGCAGAAACTGGTCGCTAAGGAGATGGTGGTGGATGAGGATGAGAATGTTAAGGGGGATGCGCCATTGCCGAAAGAGTTTGAGTATTATTCGGATGGGATCGGCGAGGAATAATACACTCTCTTCTGGCTAATTATTTCGATGACGTTGCTAGGTATAGGTTACTTAGCACAACAGGCCCTTCTAGAAGAAGTGCAGTATCTAGGTCACTATTTAATACCCATCTTTGAAAGATTTCCTACTCCTAAGCCTGGGCTAGTCTCTCGGCCGTTGATGTCTTTTATATGTTTCGTTAGCCTTAAACTGTTTTCTCTTACCTGTTAAACTTCCAATAGTGCAAAAATGCCTTCTTGAAATTAAAGAAACCGCGCAATTCATATCCAAATTTGTTCCTTGGTTTAGAAACGTCTCATCGAAGTACATACTCTGAACTGTGCCTATCTTTCTACATGCACCTACTTTATAACTTATATCGGAAGCAAAACAAAGAACGAATTCTTTCAGCATTATTGAGTACTCTGTTGTATGATCTTGATTTAGCACTCTTTTATAAATGCAAGTACGACCTGCTTCTATTTCTAATGATATGCCAGAACATGCTTTGGCTAGTCCTTCCAACCCATTTTCTAGGGCTCATGGTAGTATCATGAATGTTACGCTCGACTCTTCTATATGCTAACATAAACTCCATTGTAGCGTGCTCATATTCTCAGACATGCGGTTTAGCCTTGACAGCCGATGAATGGCGTACATTTCTCCTCCAATGTCACCGTATCAATAGTATGCTCAAGTAAGTCTATATTCTCTCTCTCCCCGACAGCAAAATAACATGATCAGTTTCCAACACTTCGGCAAACGCCACGAAACATCCATCTATCGAGGCATCATAACCCTCTCCCTCTACAGCTAGGTTATCTTGAATCTTTGAGCCGTACGTACCCGTACTATCCTCCTTATCCGGAAACTGAGAACAACTTTCCTCGAACAATTTATCGCTTCGGGCGCTAACGCTAATAATGTAATCTTTGGAGATCCGGATTGGGATCATGAATCATAATATGGAGGAAGTTAGTCTTTTGGTTAATCGATTCGTGGTGGACTTTCTGAGATCTAGGGGTGTCGCTAGGTGATGTTTCATCGTTTACGTTGCAGGAGGTGGAAGGCCACGGCGTATATTAGTGCGGTTAATAGGTGGCAGCTGACATGGGCGGCGAGGAGGGTGATGAGGTTAGTTGCTGGAATGGTAGATTTTCCGGATGGGATATTTATTTTGATGAACTAGAGGGTGGCGAATCGGAGGGAGAAGGGGACGAAGTGTAGATGGAAGATGCGAAGGATACTGGGCCTTAAAGAATGCAGATCTGGATAGCTTCAAGTTTGCTTCTATTCTTAGGTTCCTTTCATTTTTCTTCTAGTTTGTTTAAAATACTTACCTGCTTATGCAATTGCAAGAATATCGTCTCAAATCAAGAAGGAAGAAAAAGGCTAGTCGTGACTGCCAAATTGAGAAGTCACTTTTGACGACAGCCTCACTTCTACTTTCGGCCGACAAGTACCGATGCCATTCACTCCTACTAGTCGACTGATACGTAACTTATATTGAACTCGATCTCTGATTGCTCATCTTTCCTTCCTCATCTTCTACAATCAACTTTTTGATCAATATTTCCAACCGCAATCATCTAAAAACCATAACAATGGCAGTCCTCCCAGTGCTAGAGAAGACCAGCGCCGACAAAGAAGTTATGTTAACAAGTTACCTCGAAAAGATGCAGCGGCGGTATGTACTAAGATATAGAATGATTGTGCCAGATCAACTGATGAGCATCTTAGACGTGAGACTTTGAAAGTTGATTTGACGCCAGTCAAGCATCAAAAGATCAACAGCCCAGTCTTTCCAATCCTAGGAGCTACAAAGTACGCCGTGGACGAAGAGACTATGAAAATGTAAGGTTCATTTGGTCCTCTCTTAGGATTTTTCACCTTCGCCCAATCATTTCTGTCACTGATCACTGACCACACCACAGTACCGATGCTCTCGCAGCCTTCTTCAATCCTACTGTACCAACTGATGCGAAAATATGTGATCCAGCACCAAATAAAACCGATCAAGCCCCAACCGAATTCCACGAATCCAAAGGCGACTACTGCGTCTCAGTTACCGATACTAAAAAGATCACATATGAAGATCCTATATCCCGAAACCGTCTTGAAAATCGGCGTCTGGTACCCAAAAGCACAGTGTGATTTGGAATAAGCATTTGTGAGAGGGGTTGATGCATGAGCATAAGGGCTTGGATGACTTTTTGAAGGATGTGGTTAGGAGGATGACGATGGGGGTTGTTAATGTTCCACCGAGACGGCTGAGAATACTAAGGGTGAGGGCATTTTCTGGATGCGGTGTTTGTGAGGGAGAGGGTATGAGATTCGGGAAATAAATTGCTAATATTTTCTTGCTTTTAGAATGCTTCTTTGTTGCTGCAAGATGAGGGAGGGATATGGAGATAGCGAGATGATCGATACATGGGGACTTTGCAGAATAGATGGCTTCTCTATGACACTCTTGTTAGTAATATCTTCTCATCATTGGGGCATTTAGCTATACGGTATGAGAGCTATACTGCTACTATCACTTCTTTCTCGCCCGGCTCACTTTCAAATCACATTGGCAACTCCTCAACCTTGGCCACAATGCCTGTAGAAATGATTGGTTTTGAAGTTGGCGCTTGTGTTTATATTCAGGTATTAATACGATACTCTAAGCGTTTTGTTGCTTGCTTAGATCATTATAGAGGGCAGAAGCCCTGTGACACTGCAAGCAGGTGGCAATACATTGAGCTGGTCTTGGGCAACTAGTCAGCTTGCTACAAATGCTTTGAAGGGATAGCAGATAGGGGGAAAATAGACTGAGAGGTAGAATATAGTAGTTGAGGAGGGACGAGAAGAAAGCCTGCTTCATCACCGGCGCTTGGACCTTTTCACCTTCTTCTCTTGACCGACGTTTTTGATTTGATTTTTTTAAGAGTCATTGTAATTACTCTTCTGCTTGATGAGATTCGAATTTCGAGGTGAACATTTTGAATTTAATGACAAAAGATTTGTTTGTTTTTTTTTGTTAAGTAGATTTTGGAGGTACTTCTCTCTTAATAGAGCGTAGAGTAAAGCATTAAATACTAAACACAATTATCATCACATCATGATCGACGATCAATATCCTACGCCAAAAAAAGCCGAATAATATTCTACAAGGAAAATATAACTTCGTGGAATTTCGTACCCCGGTCTATCCTTCTCTTCTAAAATTTCAACCGCCCAAATGTGCTCTTCATCCTAATGCCTTCGGATATATCCCTCGCGCTCTGCTCTTCCTTGTTCTTAGTATGACGGATAATGCTTCTCGTGACGTTTCCCATGATGTTTTTCGTGATGCTTTTCGTGATGTCGATGTTTTCTCGTTCTGCCAAGTGTCACAATCGTCTGTCTTCTTAGTCTTGGGAATGGAACCTAATTCACACGGACACCGAGTCAGTTATCTATTTCTTAAATTCCAAATCCCAAAGAGTTTACATTTCCGAGCATTTAATTTTGACCAAAAAAAAAAGGAAGAGAAAAGAAGAAAAAAAGACTTACCACAATCTCGAGAACCGCGGCCTTCTTATACTCCTCCTCCCTCTTATTCCATGCTACTGTCACCGCAGCCTCATATCTCTTCAACTCCACATCGAACTCCTCCGCATATTGACTGTCCGCTAACGCAAGATTCTTGCACACCGAACAATCATCATCATTCCAAATACCATCCAACACCACTTCTTGCAGGCTTCTGCACGGTGTGTTGTAGGACGAATAAAGACATAGGATGGTTTTGTATGTAGTCAGCTGATGTGCAGGCTCGGGAATGGGGAGTTGGCGGAGCTGGCAGACTGTGGATGCCTGGATCTGGGTTATTGTTTGACACATGGTTCTTCTTCTCGGAGGGCTTGAGTGAGCGATGACGAGGAGTGTGCGAAAGGATGAGAGGGATTCGAAAAACGGTGTGGTAGAGGTCTAGAGGAGATCGGTCGTGGAGTTCTGACAAGTATCACAAACTAGAACGGGAACTTCGGGGGTAGAGATCAGATGAGAATTTCCCGAGAATTAGAATTAATTGTACTAGTGTGTGTGGTGGGCTTCAGACTCGAAGTGGAGAAAGAGAAGGACAGTCAGATGTCTATATAAGTGTAATAGGCAACAAGTATAAGCATGATCACTCTTATCAGGCAGGAAACCCCTTTTTATATGTGTGTGAAAATTTTCAGATTTTAGGCAGCAACAGCGAGCAGCTACTGTACAAGATTAATTTTGCATGTAAAGAAGAAATGTGCGCCTCGCTATAATAGGGCTTTTCCCCCTTCGGTGAGTGATGTTGGTTGGGTATGTTGGTGGTTGTTGATGCGAGCCCTTTGCGCGTTGTGGCTGTCAGGCGGTGATGGTTAGTTGGTTTTCAAAGGGAGATAGATAGCTCACCGAAATCCCTGTCAAACTCGCAGCCCCTTCTCAGATTCTCATGACCAACTTTCATAATAAGCATTGTAATATGATTATTCTTCAAAATCTTAATGGCGCAATTGCAAGTAAAAACATACTTGTGATTACAAGTGCAGAATTGGTTATTTGAAATGCATAAGTAAATTAATAGTTATAAGTACGCGTACCTCGCTTAATTACAATCTCGAGTAAAAGTCAAAATTAGCCTAGTAAAAGAAATCACTACCTTCATTTTTG
This sequence comes from Chlorencoelia australis, assembly GCA_003988815.1. Classification (NCBI taxonomy): domain Eukaryota; kingdom Fungi; phylum Ascomycota; class Leotiomycetes; order Helotiales; family Cenangiaceae; genus Chlorencoelia; species Chlorencoelia australis. The sequence goes on from QYAN01000007.1 coordinate 325,922, forward strand.
CTTCAAGAGACTGCTTGTGCTTTGCCATTGAAATGATAGTCTTGTTTGCTGGCACTCGCTCTGCCAATCTCTTTGGAGATGATGCTTCTTCCAAAGCAGCTACCCGCCCCCTTGCTTCTATATCTTTTTTTGCACCAGCTGACGAGTCATGCTAGTTGCACTGATTGACAGTAATCTCGCTTAGCCTATCATATAACCCGCTAGTACACAAGTCTGTCGTTTTTTTTTCTCTCTCTCGCCTTAGTTTTAGATTCTAACAGTTGGTTACGAAGGGCGTGACTTTTTAAGCGGGATCTCGGCTCATTGACACCCGAGTATGGCTGAGGTATTCCGCATTGCTCCTTTTCCTCCTCCTGTAACCGACCCTCTCCATATTTGCTGATATTTAGAAGAGATTGCGACTATAATCTCATACTTTATTAGGCCTTTCTTAGATTTCCATTTCTTGGGTGGAAATGGTATCACCCATTAGCCGTGCCGGTTTTTTATTTAGACGATTTTCAAATACTCGAGATAAGAGGCATGGGGAAAAGGTACTGTTTATTGAATAAAAGATCTTCAGAAAGTAGAACTTTTCTTTGATACCCGTTAAAGACGATGATGAACCTTCGAGGATACGCCCCAAGAAGCATTGTCTCTTCCCAAAAGTACACTCAGTCGTATCATAATCACCAAGGTAGATTATTGCATTGTTACCAGTCTCGTAAGTTGGATTGGGAAATTCGGCACCGGTGACTATGACACAGCCATGGACTTGACTTGTAATGAGGGCGGCAGTGAGGACTGCTAGGTAAAGGGATTTGAAGTTTGGCATACTTAAAATATGGTTGTTTTTAAGGGTGACGTTGATGTTGTAGATTTCTTGTGATAAGACTTCAGAATTTAAGACTGGATAGAAGAGCAAGAGCAAGATAATTAAGTCTTTTTTATATGTTATAACTAACCTGGAGTTTGCCTCTATCGAGAGCTAAATGACGGAGAAATGCTATGATTTCCTGTGGGCTGGTCGCGGATTTAACGACATAATATGTACAAAAAGGCCTGATACTTGACCTTGAGCAAAGATCCATCTCGCGAAGTCATTAATAGATTAGCCCGCCGGCTCGTTCAAATCCTTAGGAACCGCTCCATCCTAGATGCCCTTTGGAATTGGGCACAGTGAGTGTTAGGAAATAAGCCAACGGAAAGGCCCGGGGACCGAAAGGCTAGAGAAATATAATTAGCGACTTGGCCACTTGGCTCTTAGGCCCAACCCAAAACTGAAAATAGCACGTTCGCCGCGTCCTATGCGGCGTCAACCCGGGTTTCAAGTTCGGCGCGCACTATCGGGCTAATTGTGGAAGATATAATGAAAGATGTAGGAGTCAGGATGGAAAAAATCATGTGCCATGCACTCAATGCCCTCCGCTGGCTCTCGTTCAACAATTCCTTCCAGTTGGGTTGTGCCATTTTGGCTCTTGCTTGGATATTGGGAGATGATAGTTTGGTATAAGAAGGAGAGTTATATTAAGGAAGTGAGCTACTACTTGAAGCATAATTCACCTGCGATGCATGGACTGAAGCTGGAATGTACAAGACTGCGAAGGGAGACTCATCAAAGCCTCCAAGGTCTTATGATTAAATGACTCAAAAATATAGGGAAATGCCTTAGGCCGAAGCATCGGAGCCATATGTTCACTTGAATCAGCAAACCCAGGGTTGCAACCCGGTCCCAAAAAGATTTGACAAGTGACTTTATTCAATAGTGTGCCTCAACACAACTAAGGTACTTACGCACCAGTCTGCTTCCCAATCATCGCAGTGGCCTCCATCGAATCATCCCCCAAAACACCCGCTTTCTTCAAAACCTCAATCGTCTTCCCAATTACCTGTACATCCACACCCTTCGTTTGAGTCGCAAACTTCACAGTCTTCAACCATTCCTTCGCATCCGCCTCTGAATAATCCAACGCCGTGCTGATATACTTCAATGCCTCCCTATGATTCTTGTTAAAATACCTAACTCCTTTATCAATCTTTTCAAATAACTCTTCTAGTCTCGGATCATTGTCAGTACCACCTCCAGAAACTAATTTTGTGGATGCTACTATTTTCCAGCTGCTCCAAGGAGTATATATCTCTCCTATTTTTTTAATTTCCCCATTATCGTAGTAGCGTTTGGAGGTGAAGTGTTCCCACATGAAGAAATCGGCTGTGCTGTTATTTACAGCATTTCGTAAATTTTCGAAGGTCTGGAGAGGAACGACTTCGAAAGGGGGAGTGGATTCGGAAGTACTTGACGAAACTGCGAGCCAGCCTTGTTGGTCGGCAAGTACAAAGCCCATTACATAGCTTCCACTGCCTATTCTTGAGACACCTATTTTGCTGCCCTTGAGATCGGTAACGGTATTGAGGGGTCGTTTTGCGCCTGTGGAGATTGCCCAACCTGCCAGCATATATTAGAATCATTCTTATATTCTATAGAAAGGAAGAAAGGCTTCTATAACATACATAAGGGAGTCTCGACATAGGTGCCTACGATTTTATATCCCCCATCCCCTTCAACGTCTGATTTTCCTAATCCAGCAACCCATCCTTCAGTCAATCCAATACCGACATCTATCTCTCCAGCTCGCAAGGAGGTAATCATGTGGCCCGTACCAGACGGGAAAGGAATCAATTCAGCTTCGAGGCCGAAATGTTTCTGTGTGAAATGCAGCGGGGTAGAGAAATGCTCTGGGACAAATCCAACTTTCAGAGGTGTTGCTGAATCCATTGCGAGTAACGTAGAAATAAATGAGCTACTGGGTAATAGATTGTGATGGTGATTGAAAGTAGAAGCTGGAATGGGAAGGTGGAGAAAAGATGGTGGGGTTTATGCAGGAGTGTGAATAACCAACTTCAGGGGTCTGTTTATAATGATACATCTCCATCTCTCAACCTCCGATCATCTTTCCTAAACAACATCATACATACTTCTACTCTACACCACATCACGGACAATAAATACACATCTAATAACTATGGCATCCTCAACGGCGCAAAGACGCCTCCTTCAAGAATACCGCGCGCTCACCAACAACCCCCCCGAAGGCATTACTGCTGGTCCGGTGTCTGAAGACGACCTATTATACTGGGAGGCATTGATTCAAGGACCCGAGGGTACACCCTTCGAAGGAGGCGTATTTCCCGCCGAACTGAAGTTTCCGAAAGACTATCCGCTTGCGCCGCCGAGTATGCGCTTTTTGGGCGAGGTGTGGCATCCCAATGGTATGTTCATTTCTATTCCCGGTGCTTCCGGGTTTTATCAAGTGCTGCTCCACATTACTTATTAGGGAAATTACTTGCTAATGATGGTAATAGTTTATCCAAGTGGTTTAGTTTGCATATCGATTCTACATCCTCCCGGAGATGACCCAAATCATTACGAACATGCGTCTGAGAGATGGTCGCCGATACAGAGTGTGGAGAAGATATTGATTAGTGTGATGAGTATGTTGGCCGAGCCGAATGATGAGAGTCCGGCAAATGTAGAGGCTGCGAAGATGTGGAGGGAGCAGAGACCAGAGTATGAGAAGAGGGTTAGGGAGGGGTGTCGACGAATGCTTGGGTTGTGAGGGTCGGGAAAGGAAGAGGTCTCGATAAATGCTTGGATTGCGAGGGTCACTTGGGGAGTGGGGTATAATGAAAGAGGCAAAGAAAGGGAGGTTTTAAAAGGCTGAGGTGCTGCATTGGTCTATGGAGTTTAGCGGGAGGGTATATGCTTTGTGGGTGTCTGAGGATGATTGAATGAATGAATGAATGAATGAATGAATGAGTGCTAGTTATTTCCAAGTCTTTCCCTTGTAGAAGCGCTGTTAATTGTTATGTTGGACTGCTCTCAGCTGCCGTTGACATTTTTAGCATTTCGCACATTGTTATATGAGAGGCAGTCCACCCAGTTTCAAAGGTTCTGAGTGTGGTAGTGCATTAGATATTATGATACCTGATACAAAGGAGGTAGTGGCTTATGAAATTTCTAGTCAACTTATGCTATTAAAATACTTTTACATGTCTAATCCTAAATCAAAAAAAACCGAATCCAACAATTTCAAAGCTAAATGTCCTCCAATATCTTTCAATTTCACATTGTTATCCTTTTAGACTCGTCCCATAGTCTGTGCCCCTCTTGATCATTTTCCTATTTCAGTGAGCCTTAAGACAGCAACAACAGCTCTTTACCGACTTTATGCTCAAGATGAACCCTTACTTGATTTCGATCATACGATCTTATGAAAACACCTTAATCAAGAAGTAATTAACGAAGCTCTTGTTTCCTTAATCGTTATACGCAACATCCCTAAATCCCTAAACTTTAATGCTTCGTAATCTTACAATAAATATGATTTAAATAGTAAGGCATAATAAGTTTTGGCCTAAGGCCTTCGATTATAATCATGATCGCGATCGCGATCCGATCAATCAGATCGATCCTTTGATTACGTGATTGAAATCTTACTAATCGCGATTTTGGTCACCGTGTAGGGAGGATGATCATTAGTATGCAGGTTAAGCAATCGCAGGATGATCCTACTTGAATCTTTGATTGTTCTCCTATTAAATTATTTCATAACTAGTGTTTAAATAGATGTTTTGACCAGCCTTTCTTGTGTCTTTCCTGATTTAATATTCATCACTTTAACATTTACAAGTGAGTCTTACTCTCCAGGAATTTATCTTCTAGTCATAAACTATCAATACGGCCATTCAAAAAAAGGAAAGAAAAAAAAGAATTTCATTCCTTTCAATTACCCTTTCGCTTGTGCTGCCGCATCAGCACCGGATTGTTGGCTGTGGAGGTACAGTTTCAGCTTGGGCGTTTTGAGACATTCTGGTTTGATGACAGTTTGTTTGTTAGCATATGGGAATTTACTTTGAGGATTTGAGGTGGGAGCAAGAATACCGTCCATGATATTAGCAGGGATGTAGTGGGAAAGGGCTGGCTGTTTGTTTGTTAGGATGGTTTAAGGAGGAAAGGGGGGTATGTTAATATCAAGAGATCATAACATAAGTGTTATATAATGATTTACAAGTTCATATCTTTCAATTTAAGTTTAGATATTCTTGCATTATACCAGTAGGAAATGGTTACTGGATCAGAAGGTCATCAGTTTCATAAAATGGTCTATTCAGAAAACTCCCCTTGGGGTGCCTTCTGTGAGACCCAACCTGAATCCAATGTTAGTATTTTGACTAGTAATTGTAGGGCCAGAGTAGAACTACCAGCACTAATAGAGCAGTTGAGAGAGGCTTGGGGCCAGCTGGGCGTGTTTATTGTGAGGATAGGGTTCTTGGTATATATATGAAGAAAATTGATAACGACAATTTTATATAGGTCTGAGACTTTCTTGAACTCGAGCTACCTAGCTATTCATTGTACTATATTCAAAACCTAACAAAAGAAAACCAAAAAAAAGTAGAACACAGCTAACCCCATGTCTTGTAAACAGAAATCCAATTTGCTTTTTCTCAACTTTCCTACTTGCATGAAACATTACTATCAGATCTTTAAATATAGCCAAGGCAGTCCCTACATAGAACTATAAATTATTACTGAAACTATAAGCAAATTTCCAAAAAGAAGGGTCTTTGGTGTTGACTTAGCTGCTGGAGAAAGCAGCTTGCACCTTCCTGTTTTCCTCTAGATAGTTTTCTTTTTCTTGCCATCCTTTGCTTTCTTCCCCCTACACACTCCTTAATACCTATAGAACCCAGGTTCACAATCTTGTTCGGCTCCTAACTTCCCTAGTTTAATTGGAAATTAAACATCCCATATATTTCCTTTCTTTTCAGATTTTTCTTGTCCATGGTAGTAACATGCATAGCTCCCCATGTCTAGCTGCGAGCACAATGGTTTATATTTTCCTTGTTAGCTAGACCCCTCACCATTTGATGTTGATTTTCCTGTCATCTGTGGACCACAAATTCAGTCATTCAAAACTACCCCAGATTCCCTTAATCTTGTATTCAGCCATCGCTCCAAGCTAGCATTATTCCCCAAGATCTGAATCTCTGCCTTCAAATTCAGCATCAGCATGACCTGCAATTCTCTTCTCCATTCTTCCTCCTGTTGAAATAGTTCCTTTCGAAGCATTCTTGTTGCCATTGCTCGATCCCGTTTCGTCAATCTCAACAAGCCCTTTTCATCTTCATCTTCAACTATATCGCGACTTCGAATACCAAGCCATTCCACAAAGGGAGCAGCCAGATTCTTCTCATGCGCGAGAGAAGCGGATCCATACTTGTATGTAGACATTATTGCTATGCCATCGGGGTCGAAGTCTACGAGGGAGAAAATCGGTATTTCTGGGTACTGCGTTGATAAAAGGTGAAGAAATTGACAGGTTTGGATGTCAGGGTAGCCTTTCGCCTGTCTAGATGAGCAGTGAACTTGATGAGGAAAGGGTTTCATACAGTGATCAATATCCCTTTTCCCGCCGTTGAGTGTTCCCAATATTGAGTCGTGGCTAAGGTGCGGAATGTTGCCTGTGGGAGTCAGTAATAGCCAACCCCCGGCGAATGCAAACTCGCCTCTTTCTCGATCACAAGGATCCACCGAACATCAAGCAGCCGAAAATTCTTTATTTCTTTCGAGTTTGGAATCAAGCTCCCCTGTTATGATCAGCTCAGAAATTGAGAAAGGAGCTAGCCGTGCTAACATCTTGTTCCATTGAGTAGTCGATCACAGAGCTATCCTTTCTAAGAATGATGAATGAACCGGCAACAAGTCCTTTGGCAGCGGCAACCTGGGAGGTTGTAAGAACTGAATTTTGAGGGGGAAAGAAAGGAGCATACAATATTTAGAGCATCGCGGTTCACGCCAAACGAATACGCAATATCATCCACAAACTGATCAACAACAGCTTGCTTCATGAACAGCTCCGGATCTCGGTAATAAATGTCCCTAGGAGTACTTTATTAGTGTCTCGCTGAAGACAGCTTTGACTCTGGCTTGAAGGTGGGGTATATATGCGGCCTTAAAGCTCGAGAAAGACATGGGCCAGAACTGGATGGAGAACTAGCTGAGACTAGCTGAATATAAGAGCAATGTAATGAAATTGACTAAACCTCTTGGTAATAACAACACCAGTAACAAGAGCCTCATGGGAAAACTCGAAAATCCGAAGTAAAGTTGCTGTACCCTCATAAGCACAAGTCATCAACAGACCATTAGTAGCCTACTGAACTTCCACGCCTCTCTGGGATTCCTACTTGGAAATCGGATGACTATCATCTCGTTGTCGAGTGAACTACCATTACCTTCCGGCTTTATTGGTTTCCGTCTCCTTCTGAGGCAGATCACCAGCGGTTTTTTGTTGTTGTCAAGAAGACAATCAGCCATGGACTCGATGATATCTTCAATCTTAGTAATAACTGCGCCCGCTTGATTGGGATTGGGATTGGAAGTGGCAGTAGTCGTGGCTTGCTCCTGGCTTCCCTGTTCTTGAGAGGCTGTCAGTCTTTTTGGTAAGTGGGAAAGCAATTGATCTGGTGAGACATGGAGACGATCCGTCACGACGTCATAAAGAAAATCCATATCCATTATGGAATTTATACACACTTAGTCATAAAGATGAAGTGGGTTTGGTTTTCAGTGGCGATGTGTATGTGTAAGAGGTCGATGTCGATATCGATGTTGAAGATGCGAAGCGACGCGGGGAGATCCGCTGATGCCGCTTTTAGTGGGCGAGACAGCTTGCTTTTCTCCCCGAGAGCTCGACACATTTTTCTTTTGCCACAGGCTTGGCTTGGACAGCAACAACAATGACTTGTACCAATGGAGCTCTAGGCATCTCTAAACTTGGATCAAAGAGGTCAATTGAATCAGAAACTAACAATACACAGTCAACCAAGAGGCTAAAGCTACAAGAACGCACCGATTATACTCGGTGGAGATTGCTGGACGAAGCTGGAAGACAGACATGGCATTATTTGGAAGATGACGAGGATGCTAAAGAATGGCCTCAAACCACTGCAGATAAATACTTCCTCGGCCTTCCTACTGTATGGCATCTCTTTAGATTTTCGTCGATGTGCTGATTACCCAAGGACCTTCCCGATCTCCCAGCCGCTAAGACTCCTCTCGACGCTGTAAAGAATGGTCTCGAATTCTTCCAACATCTACAACTTCCTCCGGGTAACTGGGGATGCGAATACGGTGGACCGATGTTTCTTCTTCCAGGTTTAATTGTAACATGGACCGTCACCGAGACGCCAATTCCCCATCATATCGCTACAGAAATCAAGAACTACCTCTTTGCTCGGGCACATCCTGAAGATGGAGGCTGGGGGTTACACATCGAAGGGGAGAGTACTGTTTTTGGCACATCAATGAATTACACTGTTCTACGGTTGCTTGGCGTAAGTGAGGAGGATGAGCGAATGATCAAGGCAAGAGGGACATTACACAAGATGGGCGGAGCTAAGAATGGACCTCACTGGGCGAAGTTTTGGCTGAGTGTTCTGGGCGTTTGTCAATGGGATATCGTCAATCCCGTTCCTCCTGAGTTCTGGCTTCTCCCTGATTGGGTACCTTTCCATCCATGGCGTTGGTGGATTCATATGCGTCAAGTATATCTTCCAATGTCGTATGTTTGGTCGAAGAAGTGGGCATACCAGGGGAATGATATCACTCGACAGTTACGAAATGAACTCTTTGTGGAACCGTACGAGTCGCTCAATTGGTCGGGCAACCGCAATAGCATTCATCCAAAGGACAATTACCACCCAAAATCATGGCTGTTAAATAAAGCAAATTGGCTGCTTATCAATATCTGGAATCCTTACCTCCGGAGTCATGCGTTGGCACAGAAGGCCGAAGACTGGGCATTCAAGTTGATTCAAATGGAGGATAAAAACACGGATTTCTCTAATCTCGGACCTGTCAACGGTCCTATGAACTTGCTTGCTTGCTATATCACAGAAGGGCCAGATTCATATTCTGTTCGACGACATCGAGAACGAATGGCAGATTTCCTGTGGGTGAAATCCGAAGGAATGCTTATGAATGGAACAAACGGGGTGCAGACATGGGATACCGCATTTTTGATCCAAGCCGTAATAGATGCTGGCCTTGCAGAAGATCCTAAATGGAAAACGATGCTCACAAAAGCTCTGGAGTTCTTAGACGATCAACAGATTCGGGAAAATGTCGATGATCAAAACATTTGCTACAGACAACAGCGGAAAGGTGCATGGGCATTTAGCACTAGAGATCAAGGATACGCTGTGAGCGATTGTATATCAGAAGCATTGAAGGCTGTTCTTCTACTTCAACGTACTCCGGGCTTCCCTACCTTACTTAAAGATCAACGGATTTTTGACGCTATTGACACTCTTCTGACATATCAGAATTCTTCTGGGGGTTGTGCTTCCTATGAGCCTACTCGTGGCTCGGAGAAACTGGAGTTTCTCAACGCTGCGGAGGTTTTCGGAAGAATCATGATTGAGTATGATTATCCTGAGTGTACAACAGCTGTTGTGACTGCTCTGTCATTATTTTCGAAATACTACCCAGACTATCGACCATCAGATATTAAGGTCTTCAAACATCGTGCCGTCCAATACATCAAGAAGGCGCAATTTCGTGATGGGAGCTGGTATGGCAGTTGGGGAATCTGCTTCACTTACGCAGCAATGTTCGCCCTTGAGAGTCTTGCTAGTATTGGTGAAACATACGAGAACAGTGAAAATTCGAAGAAGGGATGCGACTTCCTTATCTCCAAGCAGCGAAGTGATGGTGGTTGGTCTGAGAGCTACATGGTATGCTTTTTGCGATCTTGAGATTAAACATGCTGATAAATTTTAGTCCTGCGAGCAATCGGATTACGTGGAGCATCCAAGCGGTTCCCAAGTGGTCCAAACAGCTTGGGCATGCATCGGTTTACTCGAAGCACATTATCCAGATCGTGCACCCATTGAGAAAGGATTAAAACTTATCATGAGTAGACAACAGCCAAATGGAGAGTGGTTGCAGGAGGCCATTGAAGGAGTTTTTAATAAGAGTTGCATGATCTCTTACCCGAACTATAAATTCATATTTCCAATCAAAGCGATGGGTATGTTTGCGAAGAGGTACGGGGACATTGTTTTGCTGTGAAGGAAGGAGCAAAAGTACATAGTAGAGCTATGGGTGGAGTTGCTTAATTAATCTTAATGTGTATTAATAATGAGGATAACTTTTGTGTTTTTGGTAGTCTTGGGCAGTTTCTTTCGTGAAGTGTAGTGACTTGTCCTTTAATTTTGAAGAGGAAGTTAAATATACGGTACCAGTAGTAGCTTAATATCTCTGTGATATTGCAGGCTTAACCAAGAGCTTAAATTTATGCAAGATAATACTCCTAGCCACGCCGACAAACTAACAAAAGATCTTCTTACAACTTTTGCTGTTATTATTAACTGGCCTCCTTATTCACTTGATTTAAATCCGGTTGAGACGGTTTGAAAGCATATAAAGGAGTATTTACAATCACTATATGGGGATTGTTCATTCAAAAGCTATGACAAGCAAAAAAAGAGGATTATAAAGGCGTAAAATATGGTAGTAACTCCAGGACTTTTACAGGAGTTAATTGAAAGCACGCCAGGGCATATGCAAGTAGTATAACGGTTCTGAACTCAATCTTTAGAGAATTCTGCCGTTGAAAGGCGGTGTAACAATAATTAGGTCCTCTTCAAATGTGGTTAGTCACTTTAAGTTACCCCACTGGGCGAGGCTGAACTTTCTAGGCCTCTATCCCAACTACAACTTTTTCCGTACGCCATCTGTTAGAAGAACAAAAACAGAAAGCATCAATCATCATGGCAAACCAAGCCGCGCTTGCCAATACTGCCATCGCCAACAAAGATTTCCTAGGTGCAATCGAGCACCTCGATGCCGCTCTCTCCACCTCTCCCAACGTCCCACAATGGCTCATCTCCCGCTCCACAGCCTACCAACGCCTAGGAAAATACGAGCTCGCACTCGCAGATGCAGATCATGCACTCCTCGCCGCCATTGACCGCGGCCGTCGTGAACAAATGGCATTAGCCCAACTACGACGCGGCATCTCCTACCATGGTCTCAAGAGGTATGGCGATGCACGACTCTGCTTTACCTGGTCCCGGAAACTGAATGAGAAAGAAAAGGGTTTGGGGATTTGGCAGGAAAAGACTAAGTCAGATTATGAACGTGCTGGGGGAGATGAGGCTGAATGTAATAAGCGTACGGCGAAGGAGGTTCCGGACAAGACTAGCCCTGCTGTTGAAGCTCCTAAGGAAGCAGAAACTGTTGCTACTGTTCCCGTTCCGCAGCAGAAGCCGATCCGAAGAGAGTGGTTCCAGTCGAAGGACAATGTCACGATTACAATCTATGCAAAAGGTATTCCCAAGTCGGCAGAGATCAATATCGAAGAAGGCTCTGTAAGTTCACATTTTACTCCTCCCCTTACATGTCTAACATATCATAGCTTGAAGTCTCCTTCCCTGCCACCGCAGAACACCAAGAATACGATTGGGTTGTCGACCCCCTCTTCGCACGCGTCGACCCCTCGAAAAGCTCCTACAACATAACTCCCTCTAAACTCGAAATCACCCTCCACAAATCCGACCTCTCTCGAAAATGGACCGCCATTGAAGGAACCGAAGCCATCGTTCCCACTTCCACCGCCACACCCACAATTAACTCCCCTTCCACCACCGCCGAAAAACCTCCTTCCTACCCGACCTCCTCCAAAAACGGCCCTAAAGACTGGGACAAAGTAGTAGGCGGCACCGAAGACGATATCGATGATGGTGATGAAATGGGTGCGTTCTTCAAGAAATTGTATAAAGATGCCGATCCGGATACGCGGAGAGCAATGATGAAGAGTTATCAGGAGAGTAATGGTACGGCTTTGAGTACAAATTGGGAGGATGTGGGGAAGGGTCCTGTGAAGACGGAACCGCCGGAGGGGTTGGAGGCTAAGAAATGGGAGATTTGAAGGGGAGAGTGGACAGGAGTGAGTTTTTTTCCCCGTGGGTAAGGAAGTGTGTGGAATGAATGGAGTTAAGGAAGGACAAAAAATTAGGGTTTGCTGATTATATTGATATTGGTATTCCCCTTATGCGGTAGAAAAATGCAGAATATATGGTTTTCACCCATTTCTGTCTTGGAAGAATGACCTTCGGATCGTGGCGTTCATGTCTCGGTATCTTTGAAGCTCTTTTCTTGTGGTGGGCAATTAATTGATGGGAGCTACATTTCCACTGACTAGTTGTCAATAATCAGCTAAGTTTTATAATTGAGCAACATTGACTTCCGTTTGAATGGATATATACTATTTAATTACATGAATTGACGAGCCTAACAGCAACCATATTTCAACCATATTTTCTTTGTAGAATTCACGCAAACTGTTTTCGTTCCTAGATCTACATCATCTTCATTACACACCATAGGGTGCGGACTGACTGGATAAATCTACTGTGGGCTTGGACTTTTTTTTAGCTATCCGACCTAATGGAGTTGGACTCTGGGTTTAATTATCTGGATTGAATTTTAATTAGGGTTTATCCAATAGGCTTGGGTTCTTGATTGGGTTAATCCATTGTATCCTCTTAGTTTTGGTCATCCTCCTACCATCTCACATTTCTTGCCGCAAGCAGTCTTTGGGGGCAGCCTAACACCAAGCCTTGTTCCGATGTATGGCCATTATTTGTTTACTGAGAGGGCTGATGTATGTATTACACCTCAATTTGCGAGCTGTGAAATGGGTTGTCTTCAGGGTGCTCTTTGCGGTTTCACTTTATCTCTTTGCTTCTTTGATTTGGTCTCTAGCACCAACTCTGAATAATCCCCTTTTTGTTATTATGCCAATCTAGTTTATCAAACCATTCAGAAAATGATCATCTTTATTAATGGTCATATCTCATATTATTGTCATCTTTATAAATTTTACGGCTCTCCCTAAGACATTGAATCACAGCTGCTACTTCTCCTAGAATTAGTTCTAGAAACTTGGATAATTATATATTCATATTGTAAGAAGGTGGGAGGAGATTGGTGGTAGATACGAAACCTCAAGTCGCAATACATAATAAAGAAGGGCCCGAATCGAAATGGTATCCTAAGTGCCTTTCTTACTAAAAGTTAAGCCTCTCTTTTATAGACCAAAAGGCCTAGTCACTACCCCCAGAGTTACTGACTCTTAGCAACTTCTATCCGTCTCACAATATATACTACTGCTTATAAACACTGCTTTAATAATAAATAAAACTAACTGTCTCAAATTTTTTTAATTTCTATTTAAAAACTATATATTTATTTATAGGAATGATATTAAGCCTCAGGGTAGAATTCTACAGAACAGCTCAGCTCATAATCCGAATTTAATTTTCTTATTTCATATGCTCTCGCTCGGCATTTCGCTTAAAATTTATATCTTCAAGAAGAAAAAAAAAGAAAAAAAAAACACTCAATCCTTCTCCCCTCCCCAAAAATCTATATCTAAAATTAAAATACATATAGATTATTGAAAGACAAAAGATTTGGCCCCTTTAAGCCTCCTCTTCCCCTCTCTTCTGAGAAGAGAGGGCCCAACCCTCCAGTGAAGTTTGACCTGAAGCACGCATCGCCTTCCTGCGCCAACGTGCCCGCCTTCTTCACTGTTGCATCACTTATGCATATTTTGATTAATATAGTTAGGGGAGTTGCTGGGGTAGGAAATGACGAAGTGAAATTAGAGATTACTATTCCCAACACATCCATAATTCTCTTATTAGCGACTCTTTTGTCTAGTTCTTAATGCCAGGAAATATTTTCATCATGAATAGGTAGAGGTGTAACTACACTGCAGTATAGGTAATTTGTTTACAAACTAAAGAAATCCCAGAGGCTCCTGCTAGGAATCGTGTCATTACTGACCGTATACCCTACACTGGAGAACCCAATATTTGAATGCATTTTATATTTTAGGCAATTCAAATCTCTTGAGGAAGTTAGAATAATCTAATCACAGCTTTCACAATTATTGATAGCCGTTAGGTTTTAACTCAATCATCTCATAGTAATAACTAAATACCATATGCGATAAATAATAACCGCTGCTCTTGGGTTCCTCTCAATGAAAAGTGATGTTTAAAATGAAATTCAGAACGAAATTCGCCGAGCTTGTAGAATACCTAAAACTCAAAGTCGCCATTTCAATAAGCAATTATTTCTTCCACCCGCTGATCAAATATGAGCATTATAGAAAGTCGCCACAGCCTCAGCAGTCTTCGCCGGCGCCTCTTCTGCAAGAAAATGACCAACACCATCCCCAACACCTCTCATCTCCAATTTCCCCTTCCCCATAAAATCCTGCCACACCTCAATCTTGCCCCTACTAACCATAAATTCCAAAGAATATAAAACCAAAACATCACAGTCGAATTTCCTCCCTTCCTTTTGATCATCTTCTTCCTGTTTGATATCCTCATCCGTGCCGGCGCGGTAGTCATCACACGACGCTCGAATTACATGATCATACTTAAATGCATCCGCATATATCTTCTCTGCATCATTATCCTTCAAGCTTCGTATCCCAGCTTCATTCCTCCCTTGCCAGCGCTCCAGACACGTGAGGATGTATTTGTCTCCTCCAAACACCGAGATCATGGCGGTGGCGAGGTCGACATTTGCGAGGAAAGCCCAGTGGTAAAATCCCGCTGCTGATTGTGGATTACCGTATTTTGCCCATTGCACGGTGCCAGGCATGATGTCGAGGATGACTGAGCCTTTGATAGCGAAACGGGAGTCCGTTGGAGCGTCGATGGAGAGACGGTGGATTACTCGAGCGCCGCGGTCGTGACCGGTGAGGATGATGGGGTGAGGGGTGTTAGTTGAAGAGAGGAGTGAGTAGAGCGTTGAGAGGATGGCGATTCCCACATTGCGTTTGGAGTGCGAGGTGGAGAGAGGTGACGATCGGCCATAGCCGGGAAGCTTCCATTGTTAGATGCGTAATCGAGATTGTGGTTGGGGGCTTAGCCGTACATCTGGAATAAAGAGGGGAATGTCTTTCGGGAGTAGAGGGATTATCTAAAGAGTAGTCAGTGTATGCATTCAAAGGTTTATAGGCGCGGTTTCCCTACATGTCTCCACCTAAGCCATGATTAATTATTAATCTGATTTGCTAGGGCAGCTGCATCCATGGAAGATATAGAACAATGAAGTTGAGTACGACTTACATGAAATTTCTATTCAGTAGTTAGCATTGATAGACACTGCTTTACTCGAGAGGCTTACGTTTGAGGATATCCATGTAGCAATACCAAAATTGGCGTGCCAGCCTTTACACCTTTGATTCCTCGATGATAGTAGAAGACTTTGTCCGTAGTAGCTGTATTAACATTTGACTCTAGTCCCAAACTGGTCATATGCGTGATGTCGTCAGACGAAGCTGTAATGCAAGATGTGTCCCATGTTGAATCCATAGTTGCTATTTTGTTTGCAGTCACTGACAATTTGCAACTTAAATAATTGTATAAAATTTCCAAAAAATAATCTAAGCCTTTTATATATGTTTTCCCTCTTCATATAGCATGACTAATAGGACTAAGTTTTGTCCGACTTGCACTATATACCGAAGGGCGCGTCCGGAAGCAATTTGAAGCTTACATTCTATCCCGAAGGGCGTGGAGTGGGTCTGGTAAGCGCTTTACGCCATTTATAATGCTTTTTTGAACTGGCAGCCTTTTCACCATAAAATATAGTGAAACGAAAAGATAGTGGTATTATAGTCTGATAATCTAGCATAGGAGTATCTATATGAGGGGGAAATCCCCTGGATTCCAAAAGGCTAGGCACGTGACTCCCATCTGCACACATGCTGTAGTGTACAAGTTTATATTGTCATACTTTCAAGCGGAGGCTCCAAATCACTTTATTATCTAGCTACTCGAAAGGAGAACTAATCACCCTCAGTGTGCTTGAGGTGTCGACTGTTGAGGGTACTCCCTGATATCCATCATCCATAGTCTCGAGTCTTGATGAGGCTGGATCATAACTCACTAAGTAGTCTGTCACAAGTTAAAGTCTAAAACATACTAGCAAAGGATTGATTTGATAGACAGCAGATGGAAGTCCTACCTTGACGAGCGGGCCAACCGAGTGGATTGTCAAATTGAGCCAAAGCGTATGCCGAGTCATCGAACGAATTATGTCCAGTTTCCTCCTGTTCGCCATCATCTTGGATTCCAAGAATTAGATTCAGTGACTGGACTGCTTTCTGGGCTTCTTTCGAAGTAGCGCTAGAGTGAAGCCAGATATCATGAGACTTTCTCAGGAGTGACAGAATCTTCTGAGAAGTTTCATGATCCTTAATCTCATCTTGATTCTCATTCAGTAGCTTGATATAGAAACAGAGAACACTGGCAGCCAGCAGAAAGTCGTAGTTGATGATCGAGATGTATGTCCAACTCACCGAGGACAACCGACCATCTAGTTGTGTCTCCTCATAAAGCAGGTGTTGATGCTCTAGAATTTTCATGGCTGAATCTAAACAAATCTCTCTTACATAGCTGTATTGGGATTGTGTTATTGACGCCGATAGATATTTCTTATACAAAGTAATTCGCATTTTATGGAAAGAGATGTCAAGGTACATTCTTTGCATAATCGTCTGCGAAGTTTGAGTAATTGACTGCGCAAGCAGTTGCCATTGTAGGCTTGACGGAAGGGAGTCTCGGGCGTCTTGCAGTGATTTCTCAACTCTCATTAGTGCGTCGTAGGGATACGGTCGTATATCGTGTGATAGATCACTGATGATACCACCCACAGAGATGATCCGACTCTTCGCTAGAAGGTATAGAACTGGAGTAGGCTCCGAGTCCGGTCGGGATTGGGGAAGTTCAGTGGTCTCCTCATCAAAATCTGAATCCAATACGTTCCGCGGCTCTTCCGTGTCACATTGTTCTGGCTTGATCATCCGAGGCAGTCCTGTCATCGAGGACAAACAGACATCGATTTGGAAAATAGTTGCCCAAACCCTACGTCTCATCTCGCCTTCGAAGGTCGATATGCCTTTGAAGTGCTTAGGGTCCCTATGCAATCCCATACGAAATGACATTGGTATTAGTATGCAATGCAAGATCCAAATCTCAAACTCGGTATCTTGGCAGAGGAAGTGTTCAATCATGTGGTATTGTATCAGAGTCAAAAGGACAAAGGGACCTCCTTTGGTATATGTGCCCAGTTTGAGACACTGGACAATCCTCTCCCGAAATATGTTGACGCGAAGAGATGGCTGAAGGTCAAGCATTGGTGTTGCTGTTTGAGAAGAATGCTGCGCCCCGAGGCACATTATGGTGAACAATAGACCAACCCACACAATTGGCATGGCGGATGGTTCCTCCCAGAAATGTTCATACTGGAATATGTCGTTAGCCATGTCATCTTAAATGCTCGAATAAAGTAAATCACTTGATGAAGGAACTGGCCGCTATGCAAAATTCCTAAGCCCTGCGTTAGTAATTCTGATACCGAGATCATCCCTTTATCAAACTCAACATATTTTAAGGTAAGAAACGTAAGATGGTAGACTTACCAGGTGAAATTTGTAAGGTAAAGTACCTAGACACTAGTCTGTCGACCTCTCGGCGAGGTGGAATGCTAGATAGTATCTCGGCTGCTGTAATAGGCGAAGAGCCGTATAAGAGCTGAGGCCAACTTGAGTAAGCAGAATTTGGGGTATTAACGTCGTTTACCATCCTGTGGATCTCTTCCTCTTGCTCGAAATGGTCTTTCAGCTCTGCAATTGAGTCGAGTACTGCTGCCCAATGGGCGCTGCCGACATATTTTGCGGCACCCGAGCTATCCAAGTTAATACTCCCACACTCTACTGATATGGACGATGTGCTGCCATTGGCTTCAACGCTAATGCTGGGAATAAAAGGTTCTGTGGGTATGGCACTTAAGAATGGTACTACTGCAGATGGCTGCAATCCCGAGCCCCCGAATTCCCCCTCATCATGATATGAGATTATGTCGTTTGGCATAAAGCTGCTCGGAGTGCCAGATTCAGAAATCTTGGAAGTCATTAAGCTTGCCGCTGTGCGCGCATCCTGTTGCATGAGACTAATAAGAAGACTTTCGAGTTGGTGAATTCGTTCATGCACCGTCCCTGCGGATCGTGGAAGGATACTTTCTTGTGCATCGGAGCTGTAGACACATGATCGAGCAAGTCCCCTCCTAGAGCATGTGCTGCACGGATTCTGGCGGTCACATCGCACCCTATGGAATGGATAGTCAGTCAACCAGCAGGAAATTGCAAATCGATATGCAACTCGTATTTACGGCACTCACTTTCTCCGTTTACAAAGATTGCAAGAGAGCTGAGGCTTGTCACGGCGCTGGCTGAGATGGGAGCGCAAGTGTTCGGAATGGTCATTTCCTGAGGGCGTCATTGGCGACGAGTTAGACGCATCAGGACCACTTTGCCTCGTGGTCATATCTGTGAGGCTGCTGGTAATTTGGAATTACCAGTATATTGATAAGGGTTTGGAGTATCAAGCATAGCTTTGAATGCCAATGATTGTGTTGCTCGGTCGTCCGAAATTTTCGGATATAGAATTCACATGCATTAGGGCTGCTGCAATGCACCAGTGATATTCCCAGCGAATGAGATGCCTCTCCTCAATGCACTTTACGAAGTGCTTTCAAATCTGGAAGTATAAGAAAGACATATGTTTGCTTTTATGATAGTAATTTCTCAACAGTCTCTGCTCATTTCTCTACAGCTGTCTTCGAATTTCGTCTATCCACATCAAGACAACAAAGGCCCTTACCACAGATCACAATGGTAAAAATAGCTGTCGCTGGCGGCTCTGGGCGTGCGGAACTCCACACTCAAACAATAAGAAGAATTACACTAATCTTTCTTATAGAAGTTGCACGGGAAGTCATCGACGCCTTGGTCGCCAAGAAGAAGCATGAAATAACCATTCTTACTAGGCAGGTAAGGGGTGATATCTAGACTTCTTATCACCCACTAGTCTGTTACTGATGTGGCTCTGCAGGTTTCTACTGCGCATACCATGCCGGGAATTACCTTGCGTGCTGTCAATTACGATGACAAGACCAACCTAATTGAGGCCTTGCAAGGAATTCATACTGTCTTGTCTTTCATTCAGCTGATTTCAGACCCGGAAAACCAATCGCAAACGAATCTGATAGATGCTTGCATCAGCGCCGGCGTGAAACGATTTGCACCAAGCGAGTTTTCAAGGCAAGTTAATAGTGATCTGTGATCTTAGGATAGCATCTAACGATTGTAAAGCTCGGCAATAACAGACCTCCCCTTTTACGCAGGAAAAGCGGTGATCCGAGAGTATTTGAAGAAGGTCAGCGAAAATAGAAAGGTTACAAATCGACCCACACGACATCCGCTCGTCTTCTAATCTTCATTTTCAGGTTCTCGAGTATACTCTCTTCCAACCCGGCCTATTCTTAGACTATCTCGCATTTCCGTATAAAACGTCCAAACACATCGCCCCCCTGAACACTTTGTTCGACTTCCAAAATCGCCGTGCAATCGTGATTGAGAATCATGACTTTATCATGACTTTCACCACAGCACATGATGTTGCTGAGCTTGTTGCCCGGGCAGTAGACTATGATGGCGAATGGCCCGTTGTTGGTGGTATAAGAGGCAACAGAGTCCCCGTCTCAAAGGTTCTCGAGATTGGCGAGAAAGTTCGAGGTGTGCCGCAACATATCCATGTTAGGGAATTGAGTTACTGAAATGTGATCACAGGTCGTCCCTTTACCATCGATACGGTGAAACTCGAAGATCTTGAAGCCGGAATTCTGAAGACATCGTGGACATTGAAAGCGCGGCACGCAAGCATTGATGAGGAGCATGCTACAAGTTTTCTGAAGACGGTTCTCATTGGAACGCTCTTGAGCGGTGCAAAGGGTGCGTGGGATGTATCGGATGAGCTCAATAGACTTATTCCCGATTACGAGTTCACTCAGATATCGGACTTCCTTACCAAGGTTTGGGAGGGGAAGCCGTAGCGATACTTACTCTATTTAAAGCTCTGAACTCTAACTATACCTTGAATATGCCTCATTCACCACTGGCCCAATATGATATCCCATGCAATGAACGGTTCGCTTGCCCCTTTTCACCCTCAACTCTAGAGATGGTGACCAAGAAATTATGTGAATATTCCCTTGACTCTTGTACCAGGTGATTCCAATCTCTCCTTAGTTTTAGCTTCCAAAGATCACTTGAAGCCTTTGCACCAGTTGATCACATTTAGCAGGAGGTTTCTAGGGGTATAGTTATTGCGTTAAGAGTGATGGGTTTGAAAGGAAAAGTTTCAACATCGTGTAAGAGATTTCTCGATTGTACAGTTATATAATTATAACCGTGTGACTTTATACGTCTTTAGAAGTGCTATTGAAAATAACCCTAACCCTAAACTAAAAATAGTAAGAACCTAAATCAAGCAATTCGCATACGATCAACACTACTAACTTCGGCCTATGAATATCCCTTCTTCTTCCATTCCCATACCATCATGCAAAGATCCTCCGCAAAAAAAGAAAAACCATTCGCAAAAATTTCGCAATCGCTCTTCAAAAAAAAAAAGGAATCAAACATCCCATTTCTCGCCGGTCAACTTCTCACTCAAAGCCCATAATTTCTCCGCTTCGAGCGCGTCTCGAGCCCACGGCAGGACATCTTCCGGGGCTACGACTTGGCTGTCGGTGAGGTATGCTCCATCATGCTCTATACAATATACCATCAGCGATAATATTCATTTGTACCGAGAGGTGGAAGTTGGCAAGGTAAAGAAAGGGAGAAAAGAAAGAAAAGAGAGAAAATAAGGGGAACTGACGAGCAAGATCCTGATCAAAAGCAGCATATACATGCGTAGCGACTCCTTCATCGAGAGTTTTGAAATGGAATTCTTCCCAGCCTTGGCTGTTTCCCATTTCTCTGTCTAGTTGACCTATATATTTCCATTCATTAATTAACTATCATATCAGGTGATATCACATCAGATCAATTACCAAAACCCTTTCATCAAATAATAAATAACCTTTTTTTCAAAAAAAAAAATTTAAATTTGAGAAAAGGGAAAGGAGAATTTTGGGTGTAAGGAAGAGGGGGAGGAGGAAGGAAGGACGTACGTAATTCCTCAAAATCCTTCATCATGTCCTCACTCAAATTTCTCGACAGATTCGTTCCAATCACACCCGGATGGAGGGAAAACGATAAGATGCCGTGGGCGGAAGGAGGGAATTTTTGAGCGAGCGAGGTAGTAAAGAGCATATTTGCTGTTTTGGCTTGGCCGTAGGCGCGCCATCGGTTATATGTTTTGCCTTCCTGTAGTATCAGTTCCTGTTAGTTTATTCTACTACAAATGACAATAGGAGAATGAAGCGACAGGTTCGGAAGAAGAGGAAAAGAAAGACAAACCGAGAACCCAAGATCAAACCACCGAATAGGACTCAACCTATGTCCATTACTCGTAACATTAATCACTCTCCCCACTGCCTCCCCTCTCCCACCAACAATCTTCCCCCAAATCAACTTCGTGAACAACCAATGTCCCACATGCATACTGCCCAAACACATCTCGATCCCCTCCTCAGTCTTACTATACGGAATCGCCATCACACCGGCATTGTTCACCAACACATCTATCTTAGGCACATCTTCCCACCCATTAATAGTTTCTGCAGCAGCACGAACGCTCTTCTGACTCCCGAGATCGAGTTCAAGATTGCGAGTGTTAGCTGGTAAACATGCTTGTGCCGTGATGGCTGATGATGAAGGGTTACGGCCTGCTAGGATGATGAGTTTGGGAGAATGAGAGGAGATTACTTGGGCGAAGTGCGCGCCTAAGCCGCCAGGAGTGACGCCCGTGACGAGGATTGTTTTTCCAGCAATGTGGGAGGCATTTTGAAGGGCGATTTGGGTGCCGGTGGTGTGGAAGTTGTATGGTGGTGACATGGTTGGCTGGCTGGGATGTCTGTGCTGTAGGAGTTTTTAGGTATGTTGGTAATAACGGGAATATTTGTTGAGTGAAAAAGAAGAATTGGAAAAGCGTTTATTTAAATAAAGACTGGAAATAAAGGGAACAGAGGAGGCATTTTATAAATATAGGAAGCGAGGAGGGGAAAAGGGTGAACGGCCAGTATCGGAGTTAGGATATTACGGTAGTAGAAAATATGATTTCAGCCATGTTCCTTATGCAGATGAGATGATTGTACTCATTATGAGATTTATTGAACGGTTATGATAGCGATCAGGAGTTCATAAGCTACTGGATAAATGCTACGATTCAATGATGGTCAAGCTGTTGCTTGCTTGAGAAGCATCTACTATTGTAAAAAGACGCTAGTAGCTATGAGCCATAGTTGAGTCCGGATTAACTGACTGGTCACGCTATCTGACTAATCTTTCAGTCAGATTTATTTTCAAGGCGACTGGAACGGTGTTAGGAAATAGCAATAATGCCATGGAATACTAGTGGAAAGGCGATGTGAAATCATGTCGGCGATATGAAAATTGCATATCGGCGTTAATCATATCCAATTGAGGATTTAACTCTAGCCACTTTTGCGGGCGTTGCATTGATTTTGCGAACTGGAACACGAGAAAGACACGGAAATTGAGGAGAAGCTTGATGCTAGGATCGTAATTGTAGTTGCGAATAATAGAAGTTCTATACTAGTGGCGGCCAAATGCGAAAGCGAGAAACGGTAGAGAGATCGGGTTATAGTTGTAGAGGTAATGAATCAAGATTATTCCTGCCCATGCAATGTCATGCCATGCAATGCTAACGCCGTAGCTAATCTCCATACGCTATGCTCCCTCCATTATAATCCCGATAGCAAAATGCTCAAAATTTATTCGTACACTATTCATATCTTACTCTTCAATGAGCTGTCCCAAAATCAAGGACTGTATTACGAACTCATCATCAATTACACGAATCCTCTTCGGAGCCGGTGTTATATTGGCCTCCGCAGACGTCAGACTCCTCTTACGTTTCTTGGAGGCCCCAGTTGTGGTAGAATCAGGACCAAAAACTTCTTTCTCGGCTGTAGACTTATGCCCATCAACATAAAGCCAGTCAAACCCTTCGCCGTCTTCTTCTGCATTCAATAACTTCTCTTTCGCATCCGCTAAATCTTTTGCCTGGCCCACGCGTTCTGGTCCCAGAGCTCGTGTGAGAAAGACGTAGGCCTTGCGTTTCTCGTGAACCTTTCCTCTCCCCGTGACTAATAGAATTGATTTCCCTTCCAAAAGCTTGCGTCTTCTGTCGAGGGTATTAGGAAGACTAGCATCAGCGGCTGAATAAGGCAGTAGTCGTCGACCAATGTGAGCATTCTTTCGGAAAGAGGATTGGCCAGCAACTAGGAGATAAGTATCCCACTCGATGATTTCTTGCTTTGCAACACAAGTAGTGATCCATAGTCCGGAAATGCAAGGCAATCCTAAAGCCAGCGCCTGCATGTATTTTGCCCTTCGGGAGAAATCGTCTGCGATGAGAGCGACGAACGTAAACGCAGTTGCATTCTGCGACAAACTTAATTGACGTTGCTCTTCGTCCATAGGGGTTCGAGACTTGGCAGTCGACTCGATGGGATCAAATAAATGATCAAACCCATCGTCCAAGATTTTGCCGCCGTAGTTGGAAATCAACTTAAGCACATGCTCTTTGTCATGATCATTGCCAACATAGGAGACTGCAAAGGCCATGTTAGTGAAGATGTTTCCAGCAGACTTTCCCTTCGGAGCCATGATTCCTTCAGGAATAGGAACAGACAGCGGATCGACATCGTCCTCTGATGCAAAAGAGGTTGATTTTCTCTTGGAGACTCTTTTGGCAAAGGTGGAAAATTTTACATCTTCCACGGTGGAAGCACCTAACTTCTGTTTGATTGGAAGCTTCCCCTGGGCGGGCACGGGGCTACCCTGTCGCGTAGCTTTCTTTGTCAGCCGTGCGGACGACCGACTCGCGGTATTTAATGCTGAAGTAGGCACAGCAAGAGAAGATTGCGGTGTCGAAGCACCAGGTGTCATACTGAGCCTATGTGAAGAGCGAAGAGCAGCCGCCTTTCCTTTCAAATTAGTCTTTGCTTTAAAGGAAAGTTTTGGAACCCGAGAAGATTTTCGTGATAAGTCAGAGTTAGAATTCAGAGATTTCCTTGAAGAGCGAGACTTTTTTGGCTTTGCTTTCAAGTCTTGCACAGGTACATTACTTGCGGAACCTGTTGCGTCTGAGTTCAATGATTGTCCGTCTCTAGCTGCAGCAGCATCTAGTACACATAGTACTTCGTCTTCACCCGGAGCAGCACCTAGTACATGGGGGGGCAAACTTCGTTCGTTGCTCGTGGAAACCTCTAGCTTATTTGCCTTCAAGCCAATCTCTGGCCGTGTAACATGATTTGATCCTAACTTGTCTACACCCTCTAGTAATTTATCCGCATCAGAAGTGCGTGACATCTTAGTGTCCATTTGTGCCCCCTCTAGGGTCACGAAGGGCTGTGATGGGGATCTTAGTTGATTGCGATTACGTTCCTCTGGTGCCTCGGTACTTGGTTTGAGAGCTTCGTCTTCAACGCCATTTGTCATATTTTCTTCCTGCGACTTCCTTGGCGCTGTTGGATGTATTGGTCGCCCAATGGCAGTACAGAATGCAACGTCCTGACTGAGGCCAGGTACCTCTTCGAAATCTCCTTCAGCATGTTGTCCAAATGAGATACTTGCTATTTCGGTCATTGGTTTCATTGCACTAGCAGCGGGACTTGTTTCTGGGATGGTCCCATCTGATTGTAGCTCTGTTCTTAATCGGCTAGGCGTTTTCATTTCCTTCGGAAATTTGCGTTTCTCAACTTCTAGTGCTTTAGCATTGCTTTCTTCAGCTTCAGCTTCTGCAGTTTGAGCGAGCTTGAATGAACTGCGGTGAGATGGTAGTTGCGGAGACTGAGAAACAACATCTCTCCCGCTCTTATAGATTATTTCGGTAGATGCTACAATGACTTCCGCTCCCGTAGAGGTAGGTGGTGAGCTTCGGACGACATCATCACCAGCTCGCTGGGAGTCAGCGATGACATCTTGCTGGCTATCTCGAGAATCAAATCCTTCATACTGTGCTAGATACTCTTCTTTCTGGCTACATCTTTGGCCAGTCGAAGGTACTTCAATACCGCCATTATTACGGGAGGTGCCTCGTTGTTTCGGTGTCTCGTCTCCGGGAAGGCCTGTCTGTCTTTCCAGTTCTCGAGGCTTTTTCCTAGCCGCAGGGCGATTCAAACGACCGCCGCTAATCAAAGGGGGTTTGGTCAAAATGTTCGGCCTTGGCTTTGCCCGAACCGCATCCAGGTCCGAACGCAGATGCTCTAGGGGTGGATACTGCCGACGCCTTTTAGGGACAAGGTCATTATCCGACATTGAGCTATCGGTGTCTAGGTCAGCAACCACTTCTGTCTTGCATTCCCGGCGGCGCTTTTCTTGCGATTCCTTCATTGAGACATATCTACTACGAGGGCCTCTCACACGATTGATTTTCGCAAAAGGTCCACCATCGAACGACTGCGCGCCGGACGTTTGAATAATGGTATCGAGGTTTGGAGAGTCGACAGATAATGAGCGTGGCTGTTGGGATGACTGCATGGGAGTTGTCGCAGTAAGACCAAGTCTGCGTACGAGGGGAGAGGAAACATTGCTCTTCTGGGGTGAATTGAAGTCGTAAATGTTCGGCGATGGCCGAGAAGAGGTAGGACTAACAACGTTTCGTATAGAAGAAGGTTGGGTAGCATTAAACAACTCGTGCCCTTTCATCACACTTCCTTTCTTTGAGAATGGATTAACTGGCGCTGCTGGTGTTTGAGGATCAAAGGGATACTGAAAAGTCGGCGGTGGAGGTTGAGGTGCTAAAAATGATGCATCTTCCGAATCTATCTCTAATTCCTCAATACCAGCGTCTGCCTCCGTCCCTGCGCCTTCCAATCCATTATAGATCATGTCAAAATTTACGTGCCCTGTGTCGTTCTCCCCATACGTTCGAAGTGTTGAATTCGTTTGAATTGAGTTATGCAGTTGCTTTGATTGATTGCGATGTGACACCTCTGCAAGCGTATTTGGAAGGCCAGTATCATCAGAAACCATGGATGACGATCCATCATCGAAGTCACGGTAGGCAGAAGCGGGGTTTTCTTGAGTAGCAGACATGCTACTCTTCTGGGTCCATTCTCTGGCTTCTTGCATGGTCAATACTGGATTTCCAGCCCTGCCGATTGGACGAAGACGGCCTCGACTATCACGCTTGAATCCGTAGACTAGCCTTCTGTTTTGTCCGTGTATAGAGACGATACCATTATGTAGCTGCTGCACCGCACCCGCTACTCCGTCCTGATAATCCGACTTCTCGGAATCTGTTTCTTGCTTTATGCTCTGAGCAACTGTGTGGTCGGGTAGAGCATCGGAGTCTCGTGGAAATAGAACGACTACTTTTTGAGTCTCGTCCGCTTCGATAAGCTGCTCAGGAGTAAGAAGATTCAAGGCTGGCCCATAGTCCAGGTCGGCATCTGCATTAGCGTCCGCACCGGCATCAACTTGAGGTACAACGAAATGAGGTGAATCAGCTTGACTGTGCTTGTTTGAAGGCAATGCTGAAGTATTATCGTCCTGATGCGCGCCGTAATGATTGAAAGTTGCGTTTTCGTGGTTTCGTCTTTTCGGACTGGGCTATTCGAAAAGGTCAGTGCCATCCTTACGATCATGCAGAATGGACGTCAAGGATACTGGTTACCGAGAGAATTGAAGACTGTAAAGCATGACATTGCTGCGTGTCAGGATCAGGAAGATCGCCATCTAAAGCAGCTTGCTCTGCCCTTCGAAGTGACCGAAACATGTTAAAGTTGCAATTGACTGATTCATTTGATCTAGAGAGAAGAAGAAGAAGAAGAAGAGGAAGAGGAAGAAGCAGATGAGGAAGATAAAGAAGAAGAGGAAGAAGAGGAAGAAGAAGGAGGAGAAGGAAGAGGAAGGAGAATTAAATTCATGAAGTGACACTTAAAATAGGAGCCCCGCTCGACTACATTAAGTACTATACTTGTAATCGACTAGGACTAGGATGATATCTAGGGAAGGTTTTGTTTGAACTTCAGCCTCAGGTGCAAGGCATCGACAACTAACCTCTCACGCGCCTTCGCTCTCTTCATCACGACTTCTCGTCACAATAAAAGAAAGCTATTGTAGGATAGGAGCTAGACTCAGCACAATTCAACTAAAAACAACTATTCGGGAAGAGTGATCCCGAGTTTGACTCCTCACCTAACGCCGTCACATCTAGTTACTAATTCGTTTCTACCTTTCCTACGGAGCTTCGTAAAATATCGCTAAGCGGTACTGCAAGGCAGAAGTCAGGTAATTTATCTGACTAGATATTGTTTTTTTCCTTGCTTGATCAGTTGTTTTTGGCCTATTAGGTAATAGGTAGTTATTTTAAGTAGACTGTGCCTTCCATTTTAGGCTTCAGTCATCAATGCAGATTTCCGAGTCACATATACTGGAATATATCTTTCTCTCTCCTAATTCCGTCTTTTCCATTCTCTCTTCCATTCAAATATACTACCAAATAACTACAACCGCTCTATATACACAATGGTTCTCATGGTTGAGGTCGAGGTAAGTCACCCTTATTGCATTAAGCACTGATAATACATTAAGATTGACGAATAATTAGACACCACAAGAAAAGCCTGCTACAATGTCTACCCAAAGTTAGTATGGAATGTGACATCAAGAATCTCCTTTGGGGCTGTTGTGTGTTTTATGAAGTCGAATGTCGAGAGCCGCAACATCATGTAAGTTCGTCCACTCCTCTCATCCACCTGAATAGCTGTTGGAATATGGATTATTAGCTATTATTGATTCTTGATTTACTGACTATTGGTTGGTGTTTCAATATATACAGATTTGGTAATTTCCGAGTTTTAGAGCTTCTCGAGGAAGTTAGGAGTTTTCTCACTGAGTCAGGACTTTTGTACTATAAATACAGCCATTTTTCCTGGCAGAAGAGGCCCAAGTCTAATTTACATCAGTTTTTCCATACCAACATTCGTCCCAGAATCCAACAATAGCTGTCCGTCATTTTATTGTTATTTATCGTGTTATTATTGTCCTTCTATTGTGATCACCCGCTTCTAACAGTCAACGATTTTCTAACTGCCAATCGGTCTCTTCTTGTCAATTCCTCTCATCAATTCTTCTAATGCTCATCTTATGCTCGGCTTTCTTAACTCACAGAGCCAATTCTGCATTAGCATCAGCTGCACTTTCACGCGATCATACTGTCAACCTGTTTACTGTTCCACCAAGCATCTAGCACAACTAGCTTACTATGTCGGACGACATTCTTCATTCTGACGATGACCTCATCGCGGCAACACGAAGAAGCAATCCATGGACATAGACGCCGAGAGAGCATATGGGAAGAGGTATGCCCACTGCAGCTCCAAAAAAATATTTTGAACATAACTTTGATATTCATATTCTCACCTAAATAACAACACCAGCCTTTTAGAAGAATCAAGATTATTGAACCCACTTGTTATTTCGTTCACTTTTGCATATGCAACACCAGGTGATACCTACACTAATCAGTGGTTTATCACAAACCACAGATTAGCTTGGTACCTTTGAAGAGTATAACTTCAGCTTCGTGCTAGTAGTATCTATCAACCTTCCAGTCTCCTTAGTGGCAGTATGACAGCATCATTCTATCGTACAGTACAAATTCCCCGAAACGCTTTGTATATGATCAGAAAAACTATTCACTATTGCAATTCTGCATACCCCCCCTTTTCTTTCGCTTCTTGAATGCCGTCCCTTTGATTCTTTGAGATACGGACGTGTCTGATGTGATGATATCTCGGTTTAATTGACTATCGGTATCCTCCAGAGATGCAGCACCACGGCTTGATTGGCTAGAGAGATCACTGTGGCTTTCCAACCCCTGTGAAAGTCTGGATTCCCCTGCCTCAGATTGCTGCGAGACCTCGAAATCCAAATCCGGGGGCAATTCATCGATAGCCGAATAGATTCTTTTGAGGTGAGTTGGCATCCATATGTCGTAAACATTCTTAGTAAATTTATATGCAGTCCATTTCTCTTTGCCGTCGAGTTCTGTAAAGCAAAACTCACGAATTGGGTGGCGATAAAACGTAGTTTTCTTTCCATCAATCATAGGATAATGGCCGTAGATTCTTATCGTGCGAGATTGAAAAAGCGAGGATTTCCCGTGTCCATAAAGCTACCCTTGGTCGCAAGGACGGTTGTGTAGCTCGGACGCGCATAAAAGGAACTTTTGGCTTCCCTCGGGCTTTGGTCGCTGGCTGTGGTAGAGCTGGGTGCAGAGAGCTGGGTGCAGCAAAGCCAGCTTCCCAAAGCGATAAAGAAGACTCCTTCCTTGTAAGCAGATATTCTATATTGCTCTCTGGTTGAAAGTATTCTTTAGGCCAACGGAATTCCTTCCTCCAGTATTCAAGTGGATTGATCTCCTTTTCGCTATCACTGACCGCTGTGTTCTCATCGATTGTTTCCTGGACAGGAGATCGTTCTTATTGCTGGCAAGATTCTGAGAAGAAGAGGCACTATAAACTTCTAAGCCGTCATTTGAGAAACCTCGTCAAGTTTGTGCAGCGAGGCGGTAAGTTGGAGTCACACGACGATGTTCCACAAGACGTCCAGACACAACTGTATGCCGAGCAACAGCAGTATCAAGACCGGAAGCGGAAGCGGAAGCGTCGAGATTCGGGCTCTCCCCCGGCTGGCCATTCCCCAATGATTATTAATAATTACATCCCAACGTATCCGGGCCAAAGCGGGTCTGCTCTCGACGTAGCAGACAAATCAGCCCTAACAAAACCTATTTGCTCATCCCAAACCTGCTTAATGTATGAAACCGGGGTGGTGGTTCAGTATGCCACCGTGTGACAATGACTAATAAGAAATCCCGCATTTTTACATTTACAGCCTCAGGTCATGTAGAACCTCAGTTTTAAGGCAATAAAATATTTTTCCACCTCCTCTTCAACAACAATACGCCAAAAGACATTCTACGAGCCAACTTTGCCTTCCAACAACTAATGCTAGCCTTGCCACATCTATAATTGTTTCAATCCAGAGCTGAAAAGTAACAATCTCAAGCAAACCTTCAGTTAGTTGCCTACCTTTCACACGATTGACTACAAGGGCAAGGATACATGTGAAGTATCAGTCTACTAGAAAACAGGGGTATAGATCTTTCACTATTTCTTTTGGCTGTTAAATATCATTTGGACACTTCTGCGAATATAATTTATCACTAACATCATGTTAGGATGCTAGCACCATCCTAATATCCATCTTCAATCCAAACCCTACAATTCAACCTCTAATTATCGACCCAAAGAGAAGCAATGATGAATAACGGTCCATTGCGAGTAATTATTCGCGTTTGTGTTACGGATATACCAGCAGAACGATTAGAACGGGTTTATCGTCTCGGCTGCGACTTTTCTAATCAGAATCTCCATCGACCATTCAACAACGATTTCAAGCTCGAATGCCATGATGCGATGCATTTCCTTCCCCTGTTTGATTCGGAGAATCCTGTGAGGGCATGGTTTCTTTACGACTTTAATGTTATTGGCCCGTTAGATAAGAATGAAGTCCTTACAATTCCGCACGAGGTCTATCATGCTACAAGGCAGGGAGATTCTTGGTAAGTTATGAAAGAGCAAACTGGAACTGATATTAACCTGTGGTAGGGTGTTTACTCCACGAGAACAATGGATTGATGAAGCGAAGAAATACTGTTCTAGGTACACATGGGGTGGTAGCTATAAGAAAGGCAGTTAGATTAAATAGTGGAGTGATATTTTGATAGTGGTCGAGAAGCTTGAGAAATTAAAAGAAGGCGAGATTGTCTAGAAATTCGTAGTCCTTCCGAAAATCATGGGGTTTCTGGAGGTGTTTCTCCCCTACACTCAGGACAGTCCTGAGTATGGTCATCATCTTGCCAATCATGAGATCTGCCTCGGACAGCACAAGCTGCCCCAGTTGGACTGTTTCGAGCAGCGTCACATCTTATAATATGACTAAGTCTTTCTCGATCTTCTCCTCTTTCTTCGTGGCGGTCAGCACAGGCGAATTCCGCCACAGCGTCGTCACACATCTATAATATATTAGAATAATATATATAGTTTGAGGACAAAGTGAAATATTTACGGCTGGTACGTCAAAATATGAAGTAAGAATTTCGACTAGGAGGATGAAGTGCTCTCCTAAAAATAATCGTAAGCAAAAAGTTAAACCTGTTTGAATTCTAGTTCTTATACCCACCAGTTTGGGATATTAATTGGAGATTGTAGGTCTCTTCTAAATAAATTGTTAGAAGAATGATAGCGAGACTTTTGGATTTAAGGAGCTTACTGCACTGCTGTCGTCTCTTATCGGAATAAGTAAGCTGCATCTGCAGATAATACGAAAGGAATTGTAATTGGTGGCTCTTATCTTAAGGCTAGGGTAGTATTCTTAGCCAATAAATGCTAATTATTATGAACTGAAAGTCATTATAACGAAACCACATTATCTTTTATCACTATTCGTAACCTCCATTCCTCGGTATCGAACACGAGCTTTTCTTCTTCGCTTAATTTCTCCATGATGATTTGGTATCCGCATCGTGCAGATTTATCTATGAAATGTTAATTGGCGCATTAGATACGGGCTTTGTTGCTCTACCTGCGTAAATCCTGGTAGCCGAAGGTTGCGGTTGGCAGGATGTGGGAAAGACTAATCTGAGAATTTGTTTCGAACCTATACCTTAAATCAGACTTAATCAATAGTTGATTCTAGCAAAATATACTCTCCAGTCGTAAAGAATTACCACCGCTGCGTCAAGCTCCTTGGCAACTACCTCCCGAAGCTGACGAAGGTATTCTAGTATTGATTCCTGCCCACTCGGACTGCGGATCTGTTCCACACTCAAGCCGTCATCCAATCTATGGTTGAGGAACTGAAACCTGTTCTGTTCCAAGGAGAAATTCTCGACTCCTCGACCTCCGTTAATCCCAGCCAAAAATGCACGTGGCGTAGTTACGCTCAAACGCAGAATCCCGAAGCACTTCGTCTCATGCATGCACCACCACATAAAACTGCCTATCAAACTGCCTTACCTTATACCCTTGCATTTTCGTTTCTCATCACACTATGTATATATATATGTGTCTATGGATGAGAATGGCGAAGGATTTCATCAGGAGCAAACTACATTCAAGCTCAAAACCAGCCCCGTCATTCCATGCGCCCACCTTTGGAGGAGTTTATTTGAAGCAAGCTGCAGCTTTGAAGCTGAACGAATACCTCGGATGGAACATTTCCGGAATCCTTTGAGGCTGGCCTAATTTTTCTGATCTGACAGTCTATCAGATGTTGAACGTACTGTATAAGTATAATAACCATCTTCTAAGATCTGCCATTTTGTGATCAACAGATTTGAAGATAGTTCTTTTTCCACTCCTTCAAACTTTCCCTTTGCTAATATAATTGTCCATTATCCATTCTTTTTACACTCCGAAGACTGCTTTGATTTCATCCACATTCATTCATCTTATTATCACTCTCACTCTATCCATTTTCCAAAACCATAGAAGATGCCCAAAGAAAAGTTCTGCTTTCAAGTTCCCCCCCTCCTCTCCGAAGTCCTCGCCACTGCATCCGCCCTCTCTGCCTTAAACACCACCTCAACGACAACTTCAGTCTCTAATAACGTGACTGTAACTCCCGCCCCTTTCACCCTCAATACGAGTTCCTTATCCAATTCAACAATCACATGTACCGCCTCCTCGACAGCATCTTCCGATCTCTCGAAATTCGCTAGTTCGTGTAGTTCGTGCATTCCCGGGTTTTTGAATTTCTTTGACCAGTCGTATTCTGGATGCAGTAACCGTACTTCTTCCTCTTCCAATACCACCTCTTCGTCCAAAACGAGCTCCAATTCGACCACGGGTGCAAACGCGAATACGGGAGGGAAATCAAACAGTACTAAAGGAAAGAGTGGGAGTACAATTGCAGGGAAACATAACTATACCCAAGGTCATGTTATTAGGTTTACGAATGGGACTGGGACGACAGGGAATGCGACGAGCACGGGGAATGAACATTTGTGTGGGGCTTGTTTGGATCAGCTGATTGAATTGGTGGAAGGCTTGGGGAAAGATTGTGCTGTGGCTGGAAAAGCAGCGGGGAAGGCAGCGAAAGAAGCAGCGAAAGAAGCAGAGAAAGCAGAGGGGAAAGCAGCGGGGAAGATTGCTACCGTGGGGAAGAAAGGCAAAGCCATAGGAGAGAGAAGTGGTGATGTGGAGATGACGAAGAGGTCCGGCGGGGAGAGGGTGAGGGGGAAGGGAATGGAGAGAATGGGTTGGTTGGTTGTGGGGTTACTTGTTGGGGGAATGGTTTGGGGTTAAGGGGGAGCATTATATTTTATCATTTGTGATGATTTCATTTGGAGTTGAAGATCCTGAGACTTGTATATATAAGATGTTAGACGGTTTAGAAGAAGGTGGGAAAGGACTTTGATTTTTCGCTTGCAGAGTTGGAACATTCGACGTTCGTTAGACAGAGAGGACAGGCAGGACTGATGCCTTCTTATTTTCTGAAGCAGGGAACTGGATTCTCGAATTGAATTCACTATGTCACAATCTACATCTAGAATCAGCTCACCAAAGTTCCAATTTTTTTCAAGATTGTACAGTAATGGTAGCAGTACAACATAACAACAGAGCAACGAAAGGGGAAGGATAATCGAACTCTTTAAAGACTAACGAATCTAGCTTTCAGGTATACTTGCACACCCCACCATTCCTCTCGCTACTCTTGTCTAGTTGTACATTCAACTCAGCTACTATCTTAATGCAGGGCTTCCCACCGAATTACTTGGGGATGTCTCCTCACTTCATCCATTCTAATCTCCCACCCGGCTGACTCGGAATATCAGTGCATCCTATCCTCCCTCCCATCCTGCCAACTCGTGCAATTCACACATCTTTGCGCCTATTTAATCATCAGGCCCATTCTCTCCCCCCCCAATCCATAAAAATCTCATTTTCTTAAAAAAGGGTGTGGGTGACGCATACCTTCTCACTAATCCTCTTTCGACAATATCGACATTTAACCGTATGTTTGATAATGCTATCTTTACTCATCCATTCATACAAACTCGCAATCGTATATAATGCGATTCCCATTCCTATGAAATTAAGCAACTTGTTCAGAAAGGTCCTGTTGTTTTTTCTCATCAGTCCTTATGTGGGGAGGGGAGGGGAAGAAGATATGAGAAGATTGGGATGAGGGGGATACGGGAAAGAGGGGAGAGAAAAACGAACCCCCATGCGAGAACTACAGCTCCATCTTCGAGGGCTTGTTGTAATGTGTTATAGCCTCTTTGTCCTCCATGTCTATTCTCTGTTAGCCATCATCCTCTCATTCCGAGTCTAAGATGTTATTGGTCCTTCCCAAGTTTCTGTCTCATCCCACTTTGCCCACTGCATGGTCTAATTCCAAATAAAGAGCTATACGGGTCCTACCTGAAAAGATAGAGATACTATGGATCAAAATACATACGGATCAGTACTATTGTCATGCGGGCCCGTCCTCAGAACCGCAAATTTCTCTTCTAGATTCTTATTCAAAAACGGCAGCAAACTGAGTGGAGGCAACAAGAGTTCTGACACGAAACTCGTGACCAATGTCGTGAATGCGGCAGCAATTCTATTTCCCTCTTACATCAATTAGCCATCTTACAATTCCCACAATTAGTCTCAACAGAAAGACGAAAAAAAGAAGGGCGGGGGAGAAAATCATACATCAAACCAACAGCAACCTCCAAAACATTATCCTGCAAAGCGAAATCTGAGAATCCATCCCAGATACGATGAGCACGTTTAGAGACTTCTTCGCGCGTATGGAGGAGGGCTTCTCGTGAATCTTCTGACACGAGATTAGGCATGGTAGGGAGGGTGATAGATGGCATTTTTTGAAGATGGCGATGTGGAAGAAACAAATAAGGACCGGGAAATGCCGAGGTTTATGCAACAAGGTGGTGATATGAGGGGGTTAGGCTTGGCATCTTCTTGAGTGAAAGAAAAGTGAGAACATGAGAAGGTGAGAAAGCTTTTAGTTAGAGAGGAAATGAGGTTGATAAAGTTGGGGGACTCTGGCTGCGGATCATGAGTTAGGAGAGTAGGATCGTGAGTAGGAAGCACGTGATTTTAGGAAGGCGATGGAACTCATGAGTGGAGTGAAGAGTCGGTTAACGTCAAATGCAAAGACAGTACTAATTATCTATTGCAGTTATCAAGCTCCATCTAGAAGATGAAAGAACGGAGGATCTGGATTTCTCCTGTGGAAGGACTAGATGCTTCTGAAATTGGCTTGGCCAATGAGAAATACTACGACCTCGCTAAGTTTCCTGCATTCATTTTAAGTAGGTGACCGTCTATTTCAACCTCACCTGTACATCTCGCGCACCAGACACCGACATCTTTACTACCATGCCTCCCGCACTACCGCTATCCATCAAGACCCCTCCGACCTAGACGCCGACTATATAATATATACTAAATCTAATCTTGATCTCGCAGCGAAGAAAAGAGAAACTCTTTTATCTAATCAGAAATAAAAAGTATAAACTTATTCCCTTAACTAGTAAAGAGTTATAAAAACCCGTCTCCTTAATAGCCGAATAAATAACCCATAAATATATTAACCCTTTCCCCTAATTTCTCTAGTTTCGCTACATTATAGCTACATCGTACGACTAATTCATCTTGACAAGTAATTATAAATGTAAGCAAGCCTATCGTAATCTAGATATTGGCAACGACACGATAATCAATGCACCATAAGAATGTTGGTCTAGCATTATCATCAAATCATAAACGAAAAACGCTCATAAATTGAACTAATCTGCAAATTGTACACCTCTATATTCTATATCCTTTCTTAACCCTAATCCCCTTCTCCACTCCATTCCACTCACGAAAAATCTACCACCCAATCCTCCCCCACCGCCACCTTGGGCGCCTTAACCAACGCCCAAGCAGCTTTATTTCCCTCTCCCGCAAAATATTCCATCCTAGCCTGCTGGTTCCTCACTTCTTCACTTCCAATTTTAACATGTTTTTTATCCGCCCATTCTTTCGGAGCCCCTACAATAATAATCTTCTCTACGTCTACTCTCTTCATCGTCTTTAGGTATTTATTCGTTAGTTTTCCTTTGAAAGTGCTGATGTCTTTGCTGATCAATTTGCCGTCTGTGGAAGAGAAGGTAAAAGAGCGGTGAATGTATGCTCCGGATTGGTAGTCGAAGGTTTCGCCATCGTCGATGTAGAGTTCACCCGAGGCAGCGCCTGTATTGGAGAGTACAACGACGAGGGTATATGGATCCCATTGCATGAGACCACTGCTTCTTCGCGGGCGGTCCTTGCGAGGGATAATGTGACCTCCTTGCATTAAAAGAGGAATCTTCTCTAATGGTGCTGAGATTTGCTGCTTTCCATGTCCGGCATATTGTTCATAGTTGAAGTAATCGTAGTAGATTTCTTCGTCGGGAAGATAGATTTCAACACTGTCAGCTCCTTCAGTGACGACGGGTTTGGCAAGGAGACCTGTGCTGCCGATAAAGAATTGATCGTCGATTGCGAATCCAGCTTCGTCACCTGGAAAGACAAAGTAGTGCGGTCGGATGATAGGAGTACCATCGACGCTGGCTTCGTGGAATGCGGTATACCATGCGGGAAGGAGAGAGTATCGTAGACGTAGTGCTTGTGTGATAATACCAGTGTATGGTTCACCAGCAAGGTATGGTTCACGCCTGCGTGTATCGATGTGAGCGTGTCCACGGAAGAATGGATAGAATGCTCCGGCTTGGTACCAGCGAGTAAGAAGATCCTTTTCAGGATTGCCGAAGAACCCTCCAACATCAGCACCAGCGAATGGGAAACCTGCAATTCCGTTGCTAAGAATCATGGGGAATCCAGCTGCAAGATGATCCCAATTGGCTTGATTATCGCCAGTCCACATGGCTCCGAGACGTTGACTTCCTGCGTAAAATGAACGAGTAAGGACGAATGGTCGTCGGACTTCACCCTTTGTACGTTCAAGTAAAGCGTTGTAAGTTGCATTGTGGAATGACATTCCATTGATATTGTGGACATCACGATGTTCCCAGTTTCCATAATGGAGATTGTCCTTTGGCATAGTAGTTTCAGGACCATTGAAAACAGATGGCTCGTTCATGTCATTCCAGATGAACAAATTTGGCATCTTGAATATATCTTTCTTGAAAAGAGTTGCCCACCATGTGATTGCCGCTGGGTTGAAGCAATCAATCCAATGAGAAGATCCTGGCCAACACCAACCCTCATAAATTTCACCCTCTTTATTGTGAACAGCTAAATCTTTCTTATTCAATTCATCCACAACAGGGTAGCCGTTTTCATTTTTGATATGGGGATCAATTATTGCCACAAGTTTTCGATCAGACATGTCCAGATGTTTGAGCATGCCGATAGGGTCCGGAAAGGTATGTGGATCCCAAGTGAAGTATTTCTTGCCATCCGTATACTCAATGTCAAGCCAAATGACATCGTAAGGAATGTTGAATTTATCCATTTTGATATCAACATCCTTAACATCCTCCTCAGAAACGTAATTCCAACGACATTGGTGGTAGGCAATAGCGAATTCTTGAGGGAGAGCTGTGTAGCCAGTGAGCTCTCCGTATGCTTTGGTGACATCTTTAGGGGTTGGGCCGAGGAAAACAAAGACATCAATCAAACCACTCTCGGAGATCCAATGAGTTTTAGTATCAATCTTCGATCCAATGCCGAGAGCCAATGGATTATGAGCCTCTGTCTCCTTGATGATGTCAATCCATGTTTCAGCAGCGTTCAACCAAAATACTCCAACGGTCGAGTCCTTCTTATGTGCTTGCATGAAAGGAATGGATCCATAGAGAGTCATAGGGCTGTCCATAATGTATTCGAAAACGTCTGCATTATAAAGTCGATAAGGATCCTGATAATTGCCATCCCCCCCTCGAGTTTGCTTCAAAGAAAGAGATCCAGCGTGCCCTGGAATACCAAAAACATGTTCATATCCTGGGAATGTAATGTCGAGTGCCACACTTTCGGGTCCCTTTGGCTTGGTATCCGTGTTGCCTCCAAAAGATTCGTCCCACCATGTACTCTCGTCTTCTCCAGCTTCAATCTCTTTTGTTTCTTCACCTTCCTTCTTCTCTGGCTCAACTTTATCGACCTTAGGACGCCAATGATCCATGTTCAAAAGACCGCGGTCGTTAAAAAGGACTTGCGTAGCTCCATTCCGCTTGAACTCAACCCCAAATGGAGCGAAACTAACCACAGCTTCGAACTTTCCGCCAGGGCCATAAGTGATAGTACTCTGATATTTCCCTCTCGACTCTGCTGCCGTCTTGCTCAATTCCAGACCTCCCACAATGGCCCAAGATTCCGCCTCATTGTATCGTTGTTTATTGGCTTTACTGTTGTGTCGCAGCTCAATATCTCCCGTCTGACGCTTCTCTTCATCAATTGTAACTCTTGCGGATCCAGATTTGAGAAATGAAATGGTGATTGGTAACCGGACCGTCTCGCCATTAGGATTGATAGTTTTGAGGATCGTTCCTTGAAGTTGTCCATTCTTCCAGCTTAAGGATTCCGGGGATATTTGGTATGGAGCTTCCCATAATGCTCCAACAGCTGTTGCTTTGTCGGCGTATGCTCGATTTCGTTTGCAGAATCCGGATTGATCGCATGTTTTAAAATTTTCATGCTTGACCATAACTATATGCGATTAGTGCTTGCAATGGATGGTTCTATCAATACCTACGAGCTGGAGTAAGGAAACATGAGAATATTGAAAGGATCGCAAGATAACCAGTCCATTGCGAGGACAGATTTAAAGAAACGCGCATGGTGGAAGAATATACATGTAAATCATTTAAGTACCATCAAATGCCACACTTCACGAACGTTGTTCTTTTGTGGTTGGATTGACTAGCAATTGATAACCTTATGGCTGTCTTCAATTCGTGAATCCCTCAAGCTATTGCTGTCCTGTTCAATCAACCCCTGCATGGACCTTTCTGCCTTATGACTCAGGTTGAACTTCCTTAAAAAGCTGTCGCCCCATAATATTAATTATTTACCTTAAAACGGAAGCAGCCAAGCAGCCCCCCCACTAAGCCCCACCAACAACTCAGCACTCCTCCAAATTGAAAATTATTATGAGCGAGAATCAACAACAACAAAAATCCGATCCTCTCATTTACAAATACTTGAGCCCTAAAACTCAAGGTTTATTACGAGCATCTGCAAATCATCGACAAGAAGCAGCAAGACTTAACGACGATACTATGTCTGACGAACAAACGTATGCAGCTTTCTTTCCTCTGGAAATAACCCCCTACTTGGCGGTGTAAATGTGCTGATTCTGTGTGGATAGCTTCATTGCTATTAAGCCTGATGGCGTCCAGGTATGCTATATTGGCTAGCAGATATGCTAGGGAATGGTTTACTAATTTACAATTCAGCGTGGACTCGTTGGCCCTATCATCAGCCGATTCGAGGCTCGTGGGTATGTTGAGCTGGATCAAACATTGGAAGTCTTCAGCTAACAATGTAATAGCTACAAGCTCGCTGCTATCAAGCTTGTGACTCCATCCCAAGAGCACCTCGAGAAACACTGTTAGTATTCTATGGCAGATTGATGGCAGGCAGTCACTAATCGTTCCCAGACGAGGATCTTGCTACTAAGCCATTCTTCCCTGGACTCATCAAATGTATGCTCCGCTTCTTCAATTATTCACGGCAAAATCTAACATCGAATAGATATGGGATCTGGACCAATCTGCGCTATGGTTTGGGAGGGTCGCGATGCTGTTAAGACTGGACGCTGTAAGTCATTTACCCCTCCTTATCGCCCTCCTTGCAAACAAATCTAATACAAATTTCAACAGCCCTTCTCGGTGCCACCAACCCTCTCGCATCTCTCCCAGGAACTATCCGTGGAGACTATGCTATTGATGTCGGACGTAACGTCTGCCACGGTTCCGACTCCGTCGAGAACGCCAAGAAGGAAATCGCTCTCTGGTTCAAGGAGGGTGAGGTCGTTTCCTGGAAGTCTGCTCAACACGATTGGGTTTACGAGAAGTAGATTTGCGGTCATTATGCAGTGACATACAAATATATGACCAAATTATGGAGGAATTACATAGGATAGGGCATTTCAAAAGTCTATTATCTTGTCTTATGATATATGCTGTGATTTTATACAGGTAGTTGTGTGCTTATTCCTACAATCCCCTTTCCATTTCCACCCCATTATATCATTACAGTATATTCCTAACGCCACTCTCATACACATTACAGGCCCCCTCACTCTCACTAACACACACTTAACCCCCCTTCCCCATCTTCCCCGTCCCCTCAATCCCCTTAAATAATCCCTTAAACCTCCCCACAACAACCCTAGCAAACCACGGCGTAGCCCAGGCACACCCCAATATCCTAACAGGCAGTAAAACCTTCGTAATTGCATAACTCGTCGCTACCTCCAACAGAATCCTCGTCGACTTTTCCCCCACAGTCTTCACCATTTCCTCGCTTCTCTCCCCATCTCTTCCTTTTTCTTTCTCAAACCCAAACCACCCCTTACGACAGAAATATCGTTCATACCTCTCCATCCCTCCCCTAATATACCTTCCCACCATGCCATTCTCACTCAATCCCTCGGGTAACGGAATCACTCCGAAATGAAAAGATGTAGCGAGTCCAATGAGGGGGAGGATGGCCGTTAGTTCGTGGAGGATGAGGAAGGAGAGGATGTGTGACGTTGGGGAGGCGAGGAGGCGAGAAACTGGGGGTTGGAGGGGGGAGGGAAGACGGTGAAGGATGCGGGAGAGGGTTGTTTTTGGTGAGCGCGAGGGAGGCGGGGGAGGGGGGGAATTTGAGGATTGGAATCGAATGCGGTGTTTATGAAGAGGTGAGGAAGAGAGGGAGGAGCGCTTGAAGAGCAAGGATATTCGCGGAGGCATTATATTGGCCTTTTGATCGTTAATGACAGACTGAGGTCTAGGAGAAGATTTGAGCGGAGGGATTCCGCTCCGCCAAGCTTTTGGTATATCCATCGGTAAATCTTCGGCTCTAGTTTTATTTTTCTTTGAATTCAGTTTCTTTGCGATCGCTTTATTTTCCCCTCCATTAACTTCAACTTTCCCCTCCAATCATTTATTTCCACCCAAAGCCAGAGCCATTCCTCACATCCCAAAATTATACAATCACAATGCCAAACCCCAATTTAACAGAGGAAGAAATAGACGATCTCCTCTACTTCTCCCGCGTCGGCGACAGTTCTGAATTCAACACCCTCCTCTCAGCCCTATGCACACGAGAAAATTGCTCCATTCCCAAATTGTTGTCTATTGCACGCGATCTAGAATCGGGAAATGGGGTCTTGCATATGCTTTCTGCGAATGGGTTTTCTGGTATTTTCTTCCTTTTCCCGCCTTCGATTCCCCCTCGAATTCCCTAGCTAATAGTCTCCGCCTAGATCTCCTCCGGGAACTCACTAAGAGCTGGGCACAATCAGAGTCTATTCTGGCATTACTAAATACCCAAAACTCCTCACTGAACACGCCTCTGCATTGGGCAGCACTAAACGGCCACTTGGAATGCGTGAAGATATTATTAGAGCAAGGAGCTGATCCGTTGATTCTAAATGGGAGGGGGCATGATGCAGTGTTTGAGGCGGAATTGGCGGATCGGAGGGAGGTTGTTGAGTGGGTTCTTAGGGAAGGGGGTGAGGGGCTGGAACAGGGATTGGGTGGAGATGAAGGAGAGGATGATGGGGTGGAAGAGGTAATGGATATTAGTGGGGGTGGAATGAATGATGGAGAGGGGGAGAAAGGGTTGCAGGAGAAACTCGAGGAGGGGGTGAGGAAGATGGAGATTGGTGGGAGTGAGAAGGAGAATTGAAGGATGATACCCAGGTTTAGGAATTTACGATTGTGGAAATCCATTAGAAGGCTGTGCTATGATACCTGTCTGAGTCAGCAGCAGCACACAATGTTGTGATTACCTGGAAGGGGAACCCAAGATCTGGCAGTGGAGACTTGAGAGGGATGGCCACTCGCTCTCCGTCAACATGATCGAGCGTCTCGACAGTCCTCGGCCATGGACTCATCCTCTTAACCTTACCAGTGTGCTTGAAATCTACTCAAGCATAAAGCCACCAGAGGAATAAAGCATAGCGCCTGTCCCTCAGAAATACATAAAGGCAAGGCAATCATTAGCAAAATACATACTTTGCAACCAAATCAAAACCCCCTTGTACCTAAATTTCGTTTCCTTGTCCCTCTCTCTTTCCCGCTCATCACCC
This sequence comes from Chlorencoelia australis, assembly GCA_003988815.1. Lineage (NCBI taxonomy): Eukaryota > Fungi > Ascomycota > Leotiomycetes > Helotiales > Cenangiaceae > Chlorencoelia > Chlorencoelia australis. The sequence continues at coordinate 368,407 of QYAN01000007.1, forward strand.
ATTCAAATCAGCCCCAATATGCCATCCTAGCCACAAAATTCTCTGAGCATAGGCCTGGCTACTTCACTCTCGCAATTTGAGGTAGATTATCTAACTCCTCCACCTGGATATTATAATTCCACACTCCCTCACACCCCTCTAGGTCATGCAGAAAGATCATGTTTTTCTTTTCAAAATATCATTTCCTAAATCCCTCCTATTTCTCTCTCTATCTCTCGTGCCTATTGTGAGGACCTGAAATTTCGTCTTTAAATTTTAGCATATTAGCTAGTTATTGTTCCTAAACGCCCACTCTCTAGAGCAGTTGAGTAAGATATCTTTCATTTTTCCTAATTCATTCTATTGCTGTCATTTCAAATTAGCACTATCACGTTTCTCTTGTTCGTTGTCCCTGCTCGAAACTCTACTTAAACTCAACTCAGTTGTTGAGATAGCTAGTCTGACTCTTCTGCTATTAAATGGATTATAAACTCCCAAGCACACATAAATTCCACACAGAGTAGACTGCCTGACTTTGTATTGAACGATCCTCTAGTACATATTGATGATTTGGCGTTCCATGTTCTACCTTTCCCTTCCCCTCCTCTCTTCAGCTACCTTTTATTTTCCTTGGAACTACTGTTCGCTTTTATGTTTCTACTTATTGCATTTATAAAAGACTTGTTTCATTTCACTTCACTCCACTTCACTCCTCATCAAACACATGCCCACTCCACTCTACTTCACTCTCCCCTAAACCTCACTCTAGACTCCAAGCTCTACCAAATTCCACAAGATATAAAATCCATAACTACTTCCATACCTCCTGCACAGCTCTTATCAAGATAATAAAAATTATAATGAATCAGGAAACTATTTAAATCTGCGGTAAGCGCGTTGCGTGTTTTTATGCTAGAATGAAATAGAAGAACAGAATGTAGGATGGGATTTTCCTTGTAGGTTTGATTTCATTTAGTGTTGTCGTTTCATATTTAGCTTTTGTTGTCTATTTTCTTCTATTGTCATTATTCCCTATCTAACGAGATCCCTTGACTACTAAAATTGGAAGTAAATCTTACGAAATTGGGTAATATTCTTACTTAATACTTGGCTTCCTTCTAGTCCTAGGCGATGGGATTCTGCATGGGGTTCAAGCAGGTACCCCCCCCCCTAATTTTAAAGAAACACTTATAAATACTCCCATAAACCTCGCTAAACTCCCAAGCCAATGTTGTCACTGTCAGTATTCCTGCCTTAATTTTTAACATAGTCCGCTAGGCCGGTACGCTAGTGGCAATGCCTTTATAAGCTGCTAACTCCTCGCGTAGAATTTGGCTACTCCGCACATAACCTTCTCCCTGATTTTAGATTCTAAGGTCGAATAGAAATCGTTTGTTACATCTATCATTTGTCCTTAATTCCCTTAAATTTCTATTTATATCCCGTTATATCATTAGATGTCTACCTCATTATCATTATGTCTTCTTCCGCTCTCATTTTATAACATATATTGGAAGTTGAACTGCAAGCTCTTACGAACCTTTATGTCAAATAATTAATCAGGTTAGATAAGCACTTCCACAGAAGAATAGATATCGCCTACAGTCATTACGACCTTCGCTCTTTAGAACTGGATAATATAACCGCACAATTTCTAAATCAATGCCCTATTTATTTCACTGTTACAGTTATGCTTGTCACTTTCGAATCTATAAGAAAAAAAAAAATTTGGGTCATACTTAACGGTCTATTTTCTTTGACTTCATTTGTTGCTCCATGCCTATTCTCATCTTCCAACTCAGCTCACATTAGTTCCCGAAGTTCCTTAATTTTCTCCTCTCCTCGACCTAACTATTATTTACAAAAATCATCTGGCAATTATCTTTAAACACCGAAGTAATGACTAAAAGTCGATCCTTTGCAATGCGTTTTAGGATTCCCGTCACAACTTTATTTTCGAATTTTCGCTGCTTGGTACGCTCAGGGATCTTTATAGGAATCTCGGTTTATTACTGTTGGTACCAATAATGTTTGGAATGCAATATCCAATAGAATGTAATGGCCAATAGAATTCAGTAGTTAGAGAATGCCTCCTATATATCTAAAAATGCAACGAACCCTAGCAAGGGCGTACGCATTCCTTAGAGTACTATATAGGCATTCTATCCTTCTTAGAATAGAAGGGTAACCAGAATCAAAACCATCATTCGAACGGTTTATCAGTAAACCGACAATTACTTACCTATTTTCTGCCGTTCGTTGCTGATTCCTCTAAAAATTGCTATTTACTTCTTTCAACCAACGTACAAGAGTAACATGAGTAAATAATTCTCAACCCGCCAATAGCAATAGAGTAAATAAAGCCATGCCTTCCTTGTGACTAGGGAATGCCTTAGACTCCTATGGCGGTTAGTACCGAATGATACCTTTGCTTATTCTTTTATTACTAGACCTAACAGCCTTTCATGTGTCCTTACATATTAACCTGCATTCTTCTATTCACTTCTATTGCCCTTCCATTCATCTCCTCCTTTGCATTATCGGTTTCTTCTGCTTCATTCACTCTCGCCTTTCACTGCCTTAGTATCCTTGCTTCCACCACTTCCCAGCTGCCCACATATCTAATAAATCTTACTAATGTACTAATGTAGACCCTCGTATCTGCATTAGCGGTACTATACAATAATAGAAGCCAAGGTGTTCCTTTTCCCGCTTTTACGGTTCTATGCATATAGATACTAAAGTTTGAGCGAAATTTTTGAAAAGTAGTTGTATTGAGCATCTATTGTCATTTGTTGGATTTGTTGTTTTTTGCCATTTACGTAAGACCTATCTCAAAATATTTTCATAGAGTACTAGTTGAGAGTTTTGAAACTCAACATTTAGAGCATTGCTATATTTAGCCTTCCCAACCCTCTCGGAGACAAAGCGACCCGTTGTTGAATATAGGATTCAACCTTATAATCTGGAAAAAGAATTTATAGACTTCGTAACGCTTAATCATGCTCTCTCCGGCTCTCATCTTCATTCACTCTCACAATCTGCAACCAACCTACCTCCCAACTCTCCACTTTTCCAATGGCATATATAAATGTGTTAAAAAATGAAGAATAGTAGCATTAGCATTCTCCACTCTTTCTAATGCTTTTATGCCTCTTTAGAGTTCCTCATTCTATGATAAAATCCGAATCTATCCATTCACACCGTTTCCCCTTCCCATTCACCTCTCTAGCTCCATTTCCTTCACTCCTCCACCTTGTATCCCTCAATTCCAGACTCTCAACTCATATACTGACATCAAGCCTTTGAAGCACCAAAAATACAACATCAGCGTGATACAGTTTCAAAGTCGCAGCTAGCCTTTGAGTAAGCTATGCTCAATTTCTCAAATTGTAACCCTGAATCCAAAGCAGAGATTTCATCTCCCTTCTCCCAGTCTACTCCATTGTCGTTGTCGATCTGGGATCTCGTCGCTATCCTTTGCTCGCTACTTCCCCGAGGACTGATTGCTGACATTATTTCACTCAGTAAAACGAGTTGTTGGAAGAGGAATTTTGAGAGGTAGCGGAGTGATATCTACTTCGAGGAGAGAACGAATTTAGGTGGGAGTTCTGCTGCGGTCGAGAAAGATCTTCCGATTCAGAATCTGACGAGGAAACTATAAGAGTGAGAAAGATGTGGAATCGTATGATGCATATTCTGATTCACATCTATTGTTGTTATCTAATTGAAATTGAAAAAGAAGTGGGAATGGCAATTAGTTTATAAGACGTAGGTCACGGACAGGGATTGCAACTCGCATTCATTTCTGCCACGTGGAAGTGATTCATCGGGTTATTGTTCCAATTATCGCAGGTGCCTGGGAGTATTGGAGGTTGGGTGGTCTAGGTTCCTGGCTTCACCACTAGGCTTCCAGCTGCGTCGCTTCTCCTATATACGTCTGCCGACAAGCATTGGCTACACTACACTAGAGGCCTCGCCCAATTTTGAATCAGCTCCAATCAACCGGATGTAAGCGTCTATACTGCGACAAAGAAGCGCAGACTTCGCCGTTGAGCGGCAATCAATTGGAGGAGACACATGTACATGCAGCCCCCTTGGACATGCACTGTGGCGGTAGCGATGATCATACTAAATAGCAATGCTTCTCCCAAGCGAGCAACCTAAGCAGGGGTAGTTGGCTAATTAAATCTAATTAAAAAACACCTGTGATTTTTTCTCTTTTATATGGCAGTTAGGGTCGAGTGACTACAGCGAGCGTCTTTGTCAAACTTCATACGAGTCTCAGTAGCTACAGAACATCACACAGTTTCGACACTCCTACAGTTATATGTTTTCATCCTATTAAGGTACAAAGATACACATTTGATTCATATATTAGACAAGAGCGCTAGACAGATGGCGACATCTTTACTCGTGCAGTCAGTGAGAGCCATATGATTTCAATTATGTTGCGGCATCTTGGACTTCCTGCGATACCTCTTCACGGCCACAGTGCAAGATTGGCAGCGTTGAACAAATTTCGACTAGGGTCTCATTGCTAGTTTCCTCCCCACAGTCGCACTTCCTTACCTCGTCTCAGGCTTCACTCTGTTGAATATAATATCTGACGTTGGAAATGCTAATACCACGGTTCTCCTTACAACTCAAATTCCATGGTAGGATGTAAGAATAGGAACTCATATGTTTATCTACATGTCGATAAGTGTGATAAGAATGGAAACTTGGTCAGTTAAGGATTGGACTAGGCTGGCATTATCTCCTTCGTAGGAGAGAATTATCATAGGAAGAGTGCTGTCGACATGTGTAGATTTAGACGGAATTCGGGATAGCATAGCTATAAATATTACCAACTCCTGGAAATTTCGAGTCATGCCCCCCTTTTCGTCATAATATGGCCAATGACTTGATTTCCTTCCCATAGGACTCTCTATGATTTTGACTAGGGAAGCAATTTCAAGCCAGTTGTTCCTAGGAATCAATGGTCTTGGACTAATAAAAAGTGATGCAGAAACATCCAGCAAAGAGAAAAACCTCGTAAGAAAAATCGCATCGGGGTCTTCCTTGGAAATGGTGATCACGAGCTCCCTGAAGATGCTCAATCCAAAGACTTTTCTAGAGATGGAAGTGATCGAACGTACTAACGTAGATCCATCCAAATCTATAGACTGGGTTCGACTTGGACTTGTCAGTTTCTTGGGATATTCAAAGGCTGTGCCGTTAGGGGCATTGGAAAGTTTGATGCCGTTTACTGTTTGTAAAAGAACTTAGCAGAGGATTTCGTTTCAAGGCTGTGTTAGATCAGTAATGTGCATTCTGAAGGGTTGTTATAATGGAATGTTCTCATCCTCAGCTTGTACCTAGCTGCGATGAAACACTGATTAATCCTTGACAAAGGTTGGCTAAGCTGTTCAATCTCCACCCGAGCCTTTCAATTCCCTGGTGATCATCTTCAAGGCCAAACTTCAGTACTATTCCACTTTTCCTCACCCCTCAACTCATTCCCCTCGAACTTCCAAACCCACCTCTGACTCTCCCCAAAATTGCCTACATCAACACACTCCACCTCATTAGGTACAATCCCCACAACCCTAAAATGCTTCCTTGCCTTTTCGTCCTCGAGTTCCTCCTTCGTATCTCCTACAATAATCCCGAATCCTTCACCAGGAAGCATCCCTGAAGATTTAGGCGCGAAAGGTGCAGGATGTTGGTAATGTCCTCGCATTTCCGGGGTGAGAGAGCCGAAGCAGGAAGTCAGTTCTCGGCCGAATGTCCAAGGTTTAGTGTCCTTTAGTAATGGAGAGGAGGGCGAGATGGGGTACATCCGTTCCTGCAACTTCTCTCTCACCATCTTGGCCTTTTCTCCGTTGCCATCGATATCATTGCCAAGTACATAAGCTCTGCCTCTAAATCTCCATTCAGCGCTTGCTTCAGGAATCCAGAAAACAGCTTCGACTAATGCCCCTCCGCCGCTTTCTTCTTCCTCGCTATTATCTACTGGATTTCCTGGAGGAGACGAAGTGAGGATTTCGGAGATATTCCTCATTCGGCCATCGGTATAGTAAGTTAGGACTGAGGAAGTATAGATTGCGGGGTTTGGTGGTGCGGGGTTATCTGATGATGCAGGTAGACATGCGAACAAGGAGCGGAGACAAAGAATGCGGGCGCGAGGCTGAATTGAGTCTAATGAGAGAGTGGACAAGGGGCTAGAAGTAGGATGAGAGATGGTGCTGAGGAAGAACAATGGGCAGTCTCCTTTCCCAAGAGTGAGATGATGGAGAAACGTGGGGCGCCAGGAGGGCGAGGTTTTGAGAGGATGAGACACCATACTATGAAAAGTGCTGAATTGATAATTTAGTTGAGATTCGAGAGGCAAAGAGGATATCCTTCTTTTTAGGTGGTGACGAGGAAGAATAATGGTGCCTGATGGTGGGTCAATATCGATTCGATCTCCACTTTCGATGCTGCTATTTTCGCCCCTGTAGATAGATTATCATCACCAACGACTATTTCACCAGAAAAGAATATTGAAGGTCAAGATATCGTATATCATACTACAAACGTCCATCCAAACCTCGCAGCTCGCCTATGACACCATGATCTACCCCAAAACTTAAACTAATTCTAGAATTGGAACCTAAACAACCCCGTGTGCCCCCCTATCGTCTTGTCATATGACTGCCATTTCATCATCAATAGCATTGATGATACCCGACAGTCAAATTGATATTCACAGTATCCCACTCAAACTTCAACGGATCAGCCAAGGACATCTGACAATGCATGGCATGATGTTCATCCCGATCACGAGTTGTCATTTTCCCGCCCCCAGCAGCCCCCGATTCAACCCGGAAGAACTTTCTTTGATAGAAAGCACAGTGCCAAAAGTGCTGACCCCAGGTTGAGAACAAATCATTCCGATCCCCAGCTAGGACAAGATCTAGCGGGACCTCCTCCAGAGTGTTGAGATCGCTGAAATAGCTCCATTTCTCCTTGGCATGGATTTCCAGGAAGTCGTCTTGCAAGGCCTCATCGAAACATTCTGCTGGGACCCAGCTGAATGACCAAATCTGAAAATTGCAACCCAGACTGCGGGCTTCAATTGGATTGGTGCCGCAGTGTAACGCATGTTTGGGAGTTCCAATTGTCGTTGAAACGGCATGAAAGGTGAACTGATAACTCCATGCTACAATCCAAAGGAAAGAGGATAATGCAGCACCGACCAGAATATATCTTGAAGGTGTGAACCTGAGTTTTTTCCGCCAAGATCGCCGCTCTCTAGAGTCTTGCTCGATAGAATCTTCTTCTGGGATCCGAAAGTAGGTGGATTCGTCTTTTGAGGATTGTACAGACATCGCGAAAAGTCTTGACATGAAGGAGGATGAAAGATTGTTTGGAGAGAGGAGCACAGCGGCCGATGAAAAATGGTGGCAGTGAAGCTAAAGTTGGGTGGCACTTAAGGAGAAGGAAGGAGAGAACAGCTGTGACTTGAGCCAGTTTTCGAGGGAGCGTGAAGCAGAGTTTGGGAGCTGTCAGAAACGGAGCTTTGGTTCAGACCCTTCTAATCAAACTCTGACAGTAAAAACATAAAAGAGCATGGCATGAATGGATCCCTCAAAGCCTAGCAGGAAAGTCGGCGCAGAGACTCGGATGCCGATCCGTTAGCTCATGCTTACTACTAGGTGTGGGAGAGGAACAGGTAGGTAGTAATTGAGATCTTAGCATTTAATGACGATCTCGTCCCGCATGACCAACTGCTTATGCGAAACCTAGTCCTGAACGCAATCCACACCGGTTCTGAACGATTCTGTTGCACAAAACGAGTTCTTGTCCCGAGCGGCTAGACGGCAATTGGATTAAATAATCTGGAGACAGAAAAGCGCATGTAGTGTAACTCTTACGCCATAAGACTCATTTTCGCACCGGTGAAGTGATCTAAGCCATTGGCATTGGTTAGTGCTTACACCTATGACTGTTGTTCAAATAATCACAGGGATTTTGCATATCCTTGACCTCTGTGCAGGCCAAGTAATGTTGTAAGAACTATAATAATGGGGACTACTTGCATACATGGTAGAAAGCTAAAGCAGAGCTGCATAGGCTATGCGTTGCTATCTGACAAGCATTCGCCACACTTCTTTGAGCATTATTCTTCCATCGCCAAGGCTCTCACCGCTTTCTCTCCACTTGCCAACTGCAAGAAGTAACCTTTTTTTCCCCTTGTAAGTTGTATATTTTGTGTTTCCAGAGGCTAAACCCAGCGTCTTTTCTGTCGGTCTCCGACAGTATTATTTGTCGCCGCTATAGCACTGTAAGCGGCTTTTGAAAACGTCAGGCACTTCACGAAGAGTCGACTCTTCTAGTTGGATATGGTTATCCGATGTCAAAGCTAGGCTTTCCAATCTCCCTCTCGAAGAGACTTTCCCTTGGTTCGAAAGCAAACAATATTGGGCATGGGATGAGATGCTGGTCTCTCTCAAAAGTACTAAGTTGATTTTAGTACTTTGGAAACATTACATGGAATTAAGAGAGTCAATGGCACATTCTTGGGGGTAGACTTCTGTTTATTATGAATGCTTAGTTATCTGGATGACTTATGTCTTATATTTCAATTTCTTCGATCTTCAAACAACTGCCCTGGCTATGACTTGTCGGAGGGCCGAAGAGTGAAAATATAAGAGCTAGGGTAAAGATGAATACAAATCAAGTGCTCAAAGCAACACCGGCGCTGGTTCCCGGGAAAGACTCATGCTGGAAAATCATCCCACAGTGCAGAATATGCTCCTCATTATCACTTCTTGGCTCAACAATCTTACCATTGAAGCGTGCCCGATACTCCTTCCTCCAGTAGAAGATGCAATGAACGACATGCCAATGCCACGACATATGAAACCGTTTCGTCGGATCGTCGGCAAACAAAGCAATCTCTTCCAGGCTCAACTCCTGGGTGTGATTCCCATCTACCCAGTATTGCCAACGACCATCAGGACCATCCCCTGACAGCTCAAACTCCGCAGTAAGCTCATCGTCTCGACAATGCTCTGGCAGCCATGCCGCAGCCATTGAATCGTATTTGCAGCCTAGAGATATGGCCTCTTTCGTTGAGTTGCCGCAGATGCATTGCGTTGAGATTTGAGGAACTGAGTCGTGGTGCGGTAGCGCATGGTGTACTATGCTAAAGATGCCGTATAAAGCAAATGCACAGAGGATGATATCTTTGCACACAATCCATGGCGAAGCATAAATCAGTTTCGAGATGCGTCTTCGTTTGAAGTTCGTGCCAGCTTCCAGTACTGAGGATGCCTCCGAGCTGGTTTCGGCCTCATCCTTGTGGATGAGAAATTCCTCTGCAGAGTGGTTGCTGGCCCTGAGATTGCTGTTAGCTTTTGATTATTTGAAGAAGAGGTTGAAGTTACTACCTTTCGTACATACTGTCCATTTCGAATAGTAGGTCCTGAAAGGTGGGAAAGGTAACTGATGTGAAGAGTGGAATTGGTTCAGAATCTGCTCTGTCTGAATGACTGAATAATGCCCGAATTAGAGACAGCACGACGCCGCTTTTCTTCAATAACACATCCCTGGAAAGTAAATTGTCCTCCGAAGGAAGAAGGAGGGGGCTGACGTTAGATTGAGAACTTTTCTTCGGCGTTATACTATTCCCCCTCTAGGTGCGAGAAATAAATGGCCCACCCGGTCTAGCCAGGGCACCAAAGCACTAAAACAGTAAAAATGCTATTAATATAAGTAAAGTTGCGCTATTTGACTTCCCCTTCACCTATACTCATGGTATCTAGCTAAATAGCCATTATATATATGCTGAATAGTTTCCTGGAGAAGGAATTAGTATTATTTATAACTCTAGTTTTCATATTTTGGTGTTTTAATGCACAGGCCAGGGGGGCCACTTATTTCTCACCGTTAAGTAGATTTTCACTTCCGTGCACCATTAAAGTTTAACGTTTGTTCAGGGAATAGGCGAATGGTGGGGTTCTTAGTAAGCCTTATTAATCCTTGTCCTTCCAAGATGTAAAGAACGGTAAGGCTGACAACGCAGCTAGAGCGAGGGCAATTGCATGAAGGTAAAGATCACCTTCCCCATTTTCTTCTCCTAGTCTCTTAATAATCTAGACTGGTTTTGCCAACGAAGAGCTGACAATCCTAGTCATGCAATTCAAAGTGGCAGGGATATCCATCCTTTGGTTGTTCACTCTCCATCCGACCGACTAATCTCATCTTCCTTGATTTCGACATCCGCCCCTTCTTCTGCTTTACTCGTCGTAAAAACCCTTTCTACAAAAAACTCCTCTGCTCAGTCGACTACGCCTGCGTTAAAGCACAAATTCTCCTCTTGACTTTTGTTAACGAACCTGTCATAATGTCGAACTCACAGCGATACGAACCTTTGCGAGAGAACTCCGACGCCGATCCTGGAGAATACTCTGATAAAACTTCGACCACTGAGGACTTTACCGTTCATCGAGTACCAAATCGTCGGCGAATATGGTTGCATGTCGGATTCGCACTGCTCTGTGGATTCATTGTCGGCGTGCTAGGGACAAACATCGTTAGGAGTTTTCATCAAAAGGCTCACTCGGCGGCGCTTCAGAAGAGCATGACTGAAGGTGTCTCTTGTGGCAGCTCCCCTGAAGAAGCCAAATCTTTGGGGTGCCATTATGATATGATGCAGGCTGCTTGGCTTCCAGACGACTGCTATCACGAGGTTGAATTGCACGAGATGCTAGGTGAAGCCAATTGGACCTGGTATACCGACCAACAACATACCGAGGAAGTTTCTCAAGATTTGGCATATTCTGGAATGTTCACCAAGCTCTACCCTCTTTACGACTTCCATATCGCTCACTGCCTTTACTTGTGGCGGAAATTTCATCTCGCCGTCATAAGCAATTGGCCCATCGATGATGAGCTCATGGATCACGAACATATGATGCACTGTACACGACTCATCTTGACTTGGCACGATCGTGACCACGAGATGGGGAGGCCCCAGGTCACCAGAACTGCGCCTGGGTATCCAGTCTGTTTGAAAAACCCATTGGGAATTGATCGATAAAGGTGGATGTTGTGAGAATGTGATTGGTGAAGCTGAATTAAAGGGGCTTAAGCGACGATAGGCGATGTATTGGGAACGCGTTGGGTGACGACAGCTAGCTTTGTTATTTTTTTAACATCATGCAAATCTACATCATTGGAAGACACAAATTCTCATGTCTAATTTAAATGTGCTCCAATAGTGCTAAGCTTGTATATTAGATTTCACAGTTCCAGCCTAGAATTTTGAGTATTACATTCTGAGAATCTAAGATTTAAAATAACAAATTTGCAAATAGAGAGTATCCAAGTATCTTACTTGCTAACGTTCCACACCCATGCACAAAAGTCTGGATGGCTAACTTTGTCTGGGTAGCAGTGCGCACCCATGCTGGTTGTTGGGTGATACCCCAGAATGAACAATAGCCTAATGGTCATATGCACAGTTAGCAATGCTCTCCCCATAACATCTCTGCAAGTACCCCTAATCCTTGCATTCGAACTATTTTAGATCACTCTCTAGTGCAATGCAGCTCGTATATGCATTTCACATGTATGAATTCCACTCAGAGACCTCACAGCATATGATGTTGCTTATTTCATAATCAGGGCCTTGTTTTTCAAGCTATGGCACCTTCATCTCGCCATTATAGCCGTCTTACGAGGAAATTAATGCGCTGTCAGCAATGTGACTACGTCTATGGTATGGTAGCTCAATATGCAGTGTAGCTTTGAAGTTGAAGACTTGGTCACGCATGTTGCCAGGGATTTCCTAGATCTCGGTATTTCTGACTCGGTCTATCACAGAATCTTAGATGATCTCAGGCCTACATCTCCTATTTGTTACATGTAAGCATCTTCGCTAATTCCGAACTCTCAAACTGTCTATCACTTTTCATGAGCTCTATTTCACCTTTTATAAGCTCCGCACCCAGCTTTCTTCCATCACCATTCACCCACATTCCCAAAGCAATTCTTCAAAGCAAATCTCAAAGCCACAAACTCCAAATCAACCATGAAGGCCTCTATCTTTCTCCTTTATGGCGCTCTTGCTTTCCTCGCCTCTCCAGCATTAGGCTCACCACTTCCAACCCCAGCTACAACGTACGACAAACGTGCCGGAACTCTCGAGCCCATCTACGAAGAAGATATCGTTGCCGGAAAAACCAAACGTGCTGGAACCCTAGAGCCGATTTACGAAGAGGACATCGTCGCAGGCAAAGTCAAACGTGCCGGGACACTTGAGCCAATCTATGAAGAAGACATTGTTGCCGGAAAGACCAAACGTGCTGGAACCCTCGAGCCAATCTATGAGGAAGACATTGTTGCCGGAAAGATCAAACGTGCTGGAACCCTTGAGCCTATCTATGAAGAAGATATTGTCGCCGGAAAGACCAAGCGTGCTGGAACCCTTGAGCCAATCTATGAGGAGGATATTGTTGCTGGCAAGGTCAAGCGTGCTGGAACTCTTGAGCCTATCTATGAAGAAGATATTGTGGCTACCAAGGAGTGAACTGATAGAATTGAGTGCGTAAAATACCTTCAACAGCCTTACCCATTGTCTCTATGTACTGACTATAGATAATGAAGCTTCGCCTCCAGAATGGAAAGTTGGGCAAGGGGAATCTAATGCGATCCTGGATTGAGTGGTAGTTTGATGGGCTTAGAGATAAGGTTCGGTTAGGATTCAATACGGATTACATTCTTTCATTTGCATCATCAATCAGAAGTTGTGACGCGTGTATCGTAAAAATGTGATATTCGTAGCCATGATTTCAAAATTAAATACATTCCAATATTCCAAAACATGTTGGCATTCGCAACTACCAGCACTTAGTGGTTCTCAACTTTTCCCCCCCATTCATTCAGAGGGAACATACACTGAGTATTAGAGTATCCGGTATCGGTTACATGTAAGCCGCCCCGGCTACGTGTCGCTTCTAACCCCAATAGGAAATTGGGCGACAAGGTATATCAAATATCCAGTAATCAATGTCACAAGCACTAAAATTCGTTCATGTTAACCAACAGCAGCTGGAGCAGTTACGCATGGAGAACAGCTTTGTCGCAGGTAAGCACCGGAATGAGACCCCTAGAACAGATAGCTCGCTAATAGCACATGCCAAATTCGTATATCGTGTGTCGTATGTCGTATGGGCGACCATTAGCATCGCTTGATTCTAGAAGTTTGGGCACAGCAGAAGCGGGGAAAACCCACTTTATCAATGTCGTTGCATATACGTGCGAGCAAACCCACGATCTGCATATAAGCTCGGCGATTACAAAAGTTCCCATGCATGCATACCCGTCTAAACATTAGCTGTAACACGACTCATGCATTTTGTGAGCTAGAAAACCACCGAGAAATGTCCCGCGTAGCCATTCTGTAAGCTTACACCGCAATGAATAAGTCATCAGCGTGATATGACAACTCTCCACACCAAGGAAATCTGTGCTAGCCAGTAAAAAAGCCCGCCTATTACCCCTGAATATTTCATTACTGTGCAGAGCCCACTTAACAGCATATGAGCCATTCTTATCCTGAACTCATCATTCCTCCCACGAAGAAATACCAATCCATCCAGTCTTTATTGCTTTTTCACAATAAAGTTCAACTGCCTCATATCAATCACCGTTTGCTCATTTTCACTAGGCAAGCCAAGATCTCTTTATACCAACCGTCGTCGAAGAATTATCCCTCATAACTTCTTCCACATGGCTTCCAAAGAAGAACAGTACCGTTCCCTCATGGAAGGCGACGATGATTCCACAACATACGAACCAAGATTTCAAAAAGAGCGGCATTCCATTTTTCTCCTAGCCACCATTGCACTCCTTTCTATCGCTCTTATCATATCCGCGACTGCAAACCTGATGACAGTGCGGTGCACCCCAGAGCCAGCGCCAACGCCAACCGAACCTGAGAGAATCACCTGCGGTATTACTCTTGAAGACGCCCTCGAACGAGGCTGCACCTGGGATTCCCTAGCAAAGTCATGGCTCCCCAAAGAGTGTCCACGAATTGGAGAACCAGAGTACCTTGAATTAGGAGATCATGTAGACGAAAGGAATTCTTGGATATTCTACGGGGATAGGGATGGAAAGACCAGAGTTGAGGATATTTCCATGATGGTTTCCCAAAATAACTCCGACTTCGTCACGGGAGAGAGTCATTGGTGGGCCACTGAAGGAGAGCACTTGACTCACTGCGTATATATGTTGCAAAGAATGGCATATGATGTGTACTCGGGAAGCCGTTTCGACCGCTTAAGTCAAAACTACGATCACGCTGTGCATTGCACCGAGTACTTGCTCGCAAAGTCCCGATCCTCGCCCACTTGGGACATGATCACCACGCAAGGAAATTCGGTCTTTGGCTTTTGTTGAGTATTTATACTCTATTTATGTAGCAGGTGGACCTCAAGCACCAGGAAGAGTCTGTAGGCGCAGAAAATGTGGTTGCGTTCATGGATATGTGTTATTTTTGTAGAGAGAAAAGAAGCAAAGAATGAGATCATTGATGGATGGGATTCGAACTCGCACTGAGGCTAAGAAATGGAAACTTGAGTTTAATTAATTCATCGCTCAGGCGTTCAGGAACAAATTCACAAGATTAAATCACTCTCCTTTCCCAAAATAATTCTTTTTGGAGTCTTGATGAATTACTCTTCTAAACTTGCTCCAGCCTGACCAGAAGACGTCAGTTCTTAAAAATAGGAAAACGTAATCATATCTTGCTTATCACCTCATTAATGATGACCTCACTTCTATATCAGATGTACTACTTTGGGCTACCCTTAAATCTACTGCGGTCCTATAACTCCCGCGGACCACCCATATATAATGCAATATGCAACAAAAGACTTCCCTCTCTTTGATCCTATATCAGAGGTCTTCTTTTATCTGTGATATGTAAAAAAAAAAAAAAAAACTTCCTATTCTTATGCTAAAATCGAGATTTACTTGTGATTTTCCAGGTCTTCAGACCCAACAGCCCCTTTCTCCAATCTGCGGATTCAAGGGAATTCTGCTTCTGGACCATCCGTAGCCATCTTTCGATGCTTTTCATGCGCTTAAAGGGCCTTCAGGACATTTTTCAAAGAAACTATGGACTTCGGACACTCAGCAGGTGCTATTTATTTATTACCTTTCAAAAATAAATTAACGCGACATCGAAAAGTATCTGCTGAAAATTGCAATACGCAACAAAAGGATTATAGCTAGAATTCGTTGAGGGAAAATTAGCTACGATCCACGACTGAGATAAGTACGATACGAAACAGAAAATTGAAACAGAAAATTCTTAATCTAAATAAGAGGCTTGACGACGTTGTTGTGACGTGATATGTGGCGAAAAAGTCTATTAGGATTAATATCAAGGAGAAGATAAACGACGTCGTTGTTTTGCAGCCTTAAAGTCGTTCACTATTTGCTGTAACAGCAGGCTCTGATGCTAAGTCTATAGTCCACACAGTCTCAAAAAATGACATTTTGCCTCTTTTCCTCAATTAAAATTCTATTTCTAGTTTAGAAGTACTTTGAGCTCCAACATATCTAGTCACTGTCCAGGGCTTTACACCGCTGCCATATGTAACAAGATAAATCCCAATTAAGAGACCTGACAACGTCGTTATTTGGGAGTTTGCAATATGCAACAAACTCTCTTAATTCTTAAATTTAACAGGCCATTGGCGGTGTCATTTATCCAATCTACAATGTTATTGTCTATAATATCGGAAAAATCGAAAATTCCCAGATGCAACCAAAATGCAGTTGCGATATACAACAAAAGGGTGTATATTAGACTTCTCCGACTATCTTAGCTATGAGGTCAGGATATAGGGAGTGGTTTTTCTCTCGTCGTGGAGTTAGATCAGGGCTTTCTAATGCTTACAAAGAGGACTCCAGACAGCTGAAAGTGCTTTTCCACAAAATCAACAAGGCCGACGGCCCAGGACTGCTGAGGGTGCGATGTGCAACAAAGCCCTTGATGACTCTTTAATTCACATCCACTGTACCTTTTGGGATATTCCTCTTGACTTATATCATGCTCCTAGTGCTGCTTCTAAAGTATGTACAGTAGCTTCATTCTGAAGTATGTAGTTTCATTCTGGACGTGGCTTCCGAAGTAAATATTGAAGTAGCTTATACATGAGATTAAAAATATTTTCATCTCTTAACCTTTAAGTCTTCAAAGCTTACATATGTCTTGATCGTTGCAATGTCACAAGCTCTAAAAAAGCGTGCTCTTAAAAAGTACTTTCCCACTCGAAGTTTTCTAATTGCGATATGCAACCAAAATTACATCCATTGAAATTTTTAGAAGACGTGCATAAAAAAAACAATTTATGATTTCTAAGAAAATTCGATAGTCTTTAATTGCCTCTTCAACAAACCGTGCGTTGCTCCCCCCCCTTAAATAAAGTCTTTTTTTCTTTTTTCTTTTCATTTCTTTTTTCTGTTTCTTTTCTTTTCTTTTTCCTTCTTCTTTTCTTTTCTTTTCTTTTCTTTCTTTTTTTAAGAAATGTGCACCAGTTTTCTCACTAGGAACTCAGTATATCAATTCCCAAAAGGTCGTTCATTCGCTAAGGGATATATTCTTGAACCATATTTATAAACCAGATCATAGATCTATGAATGAATATACTCCTCCGGAATCCCGCATCCACTCATATCTACCGACAACTCCTCGCCTAAAACCATTTCACTTAATACTTTCCCATTCCCAGGACCCCAACAAAACCCACTATCATGGCCTAAACTCACATATACACTTTTCTCCATCTCTTCTTCCCCCCTAAGCTTTTCCACCCCCTCTTTCTCCGTTTGACCCGAACCCAAAAGTAAAGACATCGGCACAGCCGCTGTAATAGGTCTCTTAATCGTTAAAATTGAATAATAAGCTCTTCCACTCCTTACCACTTCTACCTCTTTCTTCTCCTTTCCATTCTCATTTCCATTCCCTTTATCTAGCCCCAATTTCTCACTTGCTAAGGTGAGATAAGAAGCTAAGATTTCCGGATCAGGAATGACGTCCGTAATACTATCTGGTAATTTCGCATCTACCAAAATAGAAGGAGAAGAAGAAGGAGGAAGGGGAGAAGGCTTTGTGGTAGAGAAACGAGAGAGGTATAGTATTCCGTTGTCGTAATTTGTTATATTCAATGGATGGGTTTCTGGATATCCGAAGAGGGTTTGTGTGGCGTTTTCTCTTTCTCTCTTATTTTCGATTTTCGGGAGCCAAGATGGGTCGCGGATGTTTAGCCAATGGAGCGATCTGAAAGCAGGATCGATCTCTATCTTTAGTCGAGTGGATGGGAAGAGGTTAGAGATAAGGGTCGGTGTCCATGCTCCGGCTGTGAGGATGAGTTTGGTGCATGGGATAGATGAGGACACTTTGGGGTGTGAGGTGGTGGTGGTAGCGGTGGTGGTTTGGAGGTATGCTGTGGTTATTGTGTTGCTTTGCATGGAGACTTTTGTAACCTCCGTATTACATAGAATTCTCACTCCCATCTCTTTACATCGCTCGATTAAAAACTCGCAGAAGAGTTTGGGGTAGCTGTTTCTCTGTTATTAGCTTTCTGTTTTGTTTTCTTCTCTCCTACGGTTTGTTGTTTTTGTTGAAATGAGGGTGAGGGAGGAGAGGTGGAGGCACGGAACAGAGCGGAAAAGGGAAGGGGGGATATACATGTGACCTAATTCTGACTCCTTCATCCCTCTCACGCCCCTATACTTCTCTTTCGTCTCCTTCCCTAACCAAGACGGTAATTCTTCTTCTATCTCTTCCCCTTCCTCACTTCCATTTCTGAGAGCAATAACTGTCCTCCCCCTCCTCATACACCATCTTTCCTCCCCACCGAATTCCCCTGCTAATTGATGATATAGTTCCCAACTTCTCTTCAATATCTCTGATTCAACTTTTCCAGTAATGGTGTTGATGCCTGAGGAGATGACACCGTTTGCGGCTCCAGAAGCGCCGAGGAGGAGTCTAGGTGCTGGGTCGATTATGGTTATTGTGTGGGGGGGCTGAGCGAGGGAGGGAGAGGATAAGAGGGACGAAGCGAGGTAATAAGCGGTGCTGAGACCGATTATTCCACCGCCGCAGATGAGGATGTGCTTTTGTTGGGTGGGTTTGGCTATAGACATCTTGTTGAAGTTGAATTATAAATCGGGGTATGGTTGAAAAAGAGTTAATACACAATGAGGAAAGAAGAAGGCTTATGAATTGAAAGGTAATTTGGATAGCGGGACCTATAGGCCAGTGAAAATTTGAAAGTGGGATGGAGGGGTAGCGAGGCCCAACTGACTGTTAGTTGGGGCCTTTTTTTGAGCGTTAGGTGCTTATAGTGATGGGACAAATACCTCAAACTTGCTACTAGTAGGGATAACCATTCATAATTTGGTACGGGTTGTAGAATAAAATAAATCGAAGTTGAAGGCATTTAAGAGTAACTATTTGAGCACTCCTAGAAGCAGGAGCAAAATCCGATCCAGATCACTTTACCTGCTATCCTCATACAAGACATCTTATTCATTACTTAAAATTCTTATCTCATATACGAATTTTGTTCCTATATACATTCACCCTAGGAATAAGATTTTTAAGAAAGAAAGCTCCAACTCCCACTTTTACCTTGAGAAGCATATTAGTTTCTCGTTTAACTATATAAGCAACTAAGCAATCGAGCAATTGGCAAGTAGTTAAAAGCTAGTTAAAAGCTAGATTAGCTAATAAAAATCATATAAAAAGGTTAATATGAATATAATTAACCGGGAATATAGTCCTAAAGACTGGCTAAGTTTATATTGACGAGCAAGAAATAATATTCGAGTTTTTGCATTCTGAATAATTTCTGGTTCGAGAAAAATCGGAGTTTTATTTAGAAATAATTTAATACTTGAGGGTTTGATTCAGATTGAGATTAATATAGATGCATAAGTAAGTGGTGGAAAGGGTTAAAGGAGTGAATTAAAAGCGAAAAACTTTGAGATATTTACATACTTTTGAAGAAGAAAAAAGTCTTCTATAGAGATCAGTTTAAAACTACTTTGCAATCTTTTATTCTTATTTCCCATAAACACTCAAAAAATTATCCCCCATCCACGCAATCCCCTCTCCTCTCCACCCATCATCCTCAACATAACTACCTCCCTCACCAACACTAAACACTAAATCCCTGCCTACCCCTCCTCCTTCAGTCGCATTATAAACTGGCCAATTCACATTCAACTCTTTCCCATTAGGATTCCCATCCACAATAAACCTAACCCAAGCACTACTAATCTCACTCGCGAGATCTACAAGCGTTGTATTCAAAGTAGAATTAGTCGAATAAATAGGATCTGGGGAATAGCCAGCCCCGAGAAGATTATGGAATACGAAGGATACTTCTTGGAAATGAGTGGCCCCGATGAAGGACGGAATGCCGTTAACAGTAACATCGAAGCGATAGGCGTAGGAGGGGACGGAGAAGGCGGACCAGGTTTGGCTAGTTAGGCGGCGGGGGGCAATTACCGCTATATAGGAGGGGGGGTGTTAGTTTCTGACTTGGGGGCTGGTGTTAAGTTCTCAGTTCGGGGGGAGGGAGGATGGAAAGAAACGAACTTTGATCACCAAAATAAGCAGCCATACGGCGGAATTGGAGACCTAAAATTGATGAGAGGGGATTAGAGGAGTTATAGAGATCGGGATAAGTTTCTAGGGATGGAATGCCGAGAGCTTGGATATTTGGGTATAAGGCGGAGAGGGTGGAGAGGGAAGAGGGGTTGGCGCCGCTGGTGGAGGAGAGGACGGAGAGAAATTCGCCGTTGGTGTTTATCGGTCCATAGGAGGTGGAGAAGGCGGTACCTTCGTCGGTGTTGGTTCCTCTATTAGGGGTTAGTTTTTCCGCAGGGAGGAATGAAGGACGGGGTAAGAGGAAGGAAAGGTAAATGAAAAGAGGCGTGGGATTTACAGTAAAAGAGGCACACGGACGAAATCTCCAGCAGAAAGTTGCAGAGAAGGATAAGTGGCCACAATGTCGTTGTCGATTATTGGATAGAAAGGCCCGAGACCGTAAGTCGAGATGTTTAGAGCAGAATTTAATTCTGAGAAAGGGAGAGAGCGGAGACAAGAGAGAGAAGAGGTGGTGTTGACGGTTGAAGCGCAGGAGGTGTTCGATACAAGGGTGTTGTATACTGTGGCGGGGTTAGCGGTTTTGGCGCAGAAGAGATAGCTGGGAGTTGGAAAGGAATGCCAATGTCTCTGGATTCATGCGGAATTGAAATTGGGTCTCGTAATCGAAGAGATGAACGCAGAATACCTATACGCTCATCTTGCGTCAGAATAGAATGTGCTCACATGTTTGATACGAACTGCTATTGTACCCTTGCGGATACACAGCCGGAGCCCAAAGGACCGCCGGACCGCCTGACTCTGCAATGGCCGCTCTAAACAGGCCATCATCCCTCCCTACAGTTTATTAGCATTCCATCCTCCCATATTCTAGAAGGTAGCAATATACCATTATAAGCCAACAACTGACTCCCCACACTCTGCGCCCCGGCACTCTCTCCCCAAATTGTAACTTTCAATTTATCCCCCCCAAAAGCCTCGATATTCTCCTGGACCCAATGCAACGCCAACCTCTGATCCCTAAACCCTAAATTCGTATTTCCACTCTCTAGGATTTCCTTTCCGGCTAAAAATCCCCATGCTGATAAGCGGTATTGGATCGAGATACCTATGAGCGGTTGACCGATGTTCACGGACTGTTGCACGATGTATGAGAGATTGTAGCGTGCGTCGTTAGTGCCGCCCATGTAGAGACCGCCACCGTGGATCCATACTGCGACTGGGAGGGTGGTGTTTGAGGGGATGGAAGAAGGCCGGATGACGTTTAGGTATAAACAGTCTTCTGAGAGGATGTGGCCAGTGTCGTCGCCACCATAGCCGACGCAGAAGGGGGGGTAGACTGCCGCTGCTTTAGAGCTAGTCCAGGAGGTGTTGAGAGACTGGGGAACTACCCAGCGGAGATCATTGGCTGGTGGCTTGAGAGCAAATGGGTGTTAGTCATGTGATGATAGGCTTGTGAGGAAGAGGAGGGGTACCTGAGCATAAGGGATTCCGAGGAAGAAGTCTTGATCATAGTATGAGTTGTGGAGACCTGTGTATGAGCCATTTTTGATAGTGACTAGGGGCGTTGATGAACTTGAAGCAGAAGCTAAGGATGCAAGGCTGACACAATATGCCCATATGAAAGTATAGATTGTAGACACCATATTAGGGAAGAAAGCATAGGCTAAGATGAAAATGAATGGTCCTACCAAGAGATGTCTTCCTTTCAATTCCATGATGAGGGGGGAATTGTCTCTTTTATATAAATCTAAGATTCCTCCCGGAAACTTGTCCGCGATTACCAAGGCTGGAACTTCTGGTTTACCTGAATTGGAAAGCGGGGGATGCTCATATTACTACTCCTGCAACGTAGACCCACTCATAGACGTTGATCGCTATGACTTGAGAGAGACTGGGCTATGAACTGCAGCTACCGCGGCGCAACGATAGATTGGTTGTAGGGTTGAGAAGATAGAGAGTGATGGATGGGTAATTTGAACTACGATATGAGTCGTGGAGCGGCAGTGCTATGCAGTTGTCAAACTGCGGGGAAGCGATGCGGAAGCAGATGTCAAAGCAGATGTCAAAGATGAGAATGCGGTTGTGTCGGGAGATCTTCGGGGGATTGAAGTGGAGGAAGTGCATGAAGTCGGGCGGCATCTCATATTGGGAAAGGGGAAGGTCGTTTGGCGAGGGGAAATGGTATAAAGCATGAAAATGGCAGGACGGGAGGTGCAATCATACTACAGAATATGGAATTGTTCGCTCGAAGTGCGCTTAATCAAGGATAAACATTTGATTGGTTGGGATTCAGTTACGGAAGAAGCACTAGAAAGCCATTCGCTATGCAGGTACCCAAGTAAACGAACAATAGGTAATTGTTATGATACAATTAGCCCGCAACCTACCCCACAATCATCTTAATCACTACCCTCAATCACTATTCCTAGTTTCTTCGCCTGCCTCGGCTGGAAAGATATCGTCTTTTTCGACTTAGAGGCGTCATTTTCAGTACTCGCAATCGAACCTACATCTGAGAGATCTGAATCGTCATCGATGGCATGCCAGCTATCTCCAAAGTCCAGATTCCTAGCATCCGGATTCAGCTCTTCTAATAACTCCATCTCCTCATCCTCATCTTCATCCTCCTCAATCTCCTCAGCAGCTTGTGAAGCCGTAACTTTCACCTTCCTAGCTCTCTTCTGCTTCAACAATTTCTCTACCTCCTTCTGTCCTCTCATCCGGAGCGTCAATTCTTTCATAACATCTACCCATCTGAATCCCGTTTTGCAACTCGGACAATTTCCCTTGATAGGAACTAGTGAATCCTTAGCATCGTATTTCAGGGAATGCTTACTTAAACAAGTAATATGGGTGACAGCCGAACATTCCGGATTTGGACATATGGTGTAGATTCCTTCATCGTGTTCGAGATTATAAAAACAAATTGCGCAAGAACCTTCCTGCTCGAAATCAACGATAGATTTTCCTTTTAGGATGTGGGCTTTTTGAGGATTATAATCAATATCTAGAGCTGCGATTCCGTGACTCCTTACTTCACCATTTTCAAGTTGAGGGACTGCTGGAGGAAAGTCGAGGATGATTGAAATCGATGGACGGAGAGGCGAGGATACTATGTTGGTCCATTTGAGCCATGCTGTGTGGACTGACTCGGAAAAGAAATGTAATTCTAAGGGCCAAAGAGAGAAAGAGGGGACGCGGAGGAGGAGATGGAGATTGGAAAGGTAAGATTGAACGGATTGCAGGGGCCGTTTGGGATGTCCAGATCGTTTGTTTTGGGTAGCGTGTTGAAGCCGTTCTTCTGCTGCGATGTGGGTTGTTATGTGAGGATTTTGCCAGGCCCATCTGTTAGTTTATTAGCGGGAGATACTACCAGGATGGCGAAATGCTTTCGGATGAAAAGAACGTTTGAATTGAAATCGAACTAAGATCATCCCGACATGAGGCTCAAGAGGTGACCACGTGCGGATCACGTGCGACTTACTCAAACTGTAATGCGGCGATATGACTTGGAAATCCTGTGACAATGCAAGCCATCTCCCAAGGTCTCAGATTTGGCCGACTAGTCCTTGCGGCTCCGCCTTTTGCCAGGCCATTATGTTGCCGTAATCGTCTGACTGCATTCTCGCGTGAGAATGTTTCTTCAAATATCTTTCATGTGTGGCTGATTGTTTGCTTACCTGGATTGGGGGTGGATCCGACATATAAGGAAGCATGGCGGATAGTTGATCGTAGAAGGTAACAGCAATAAAATGCTGGTATTGGACGATCTAGTGGCATGGCTCTTGACGATTCGCTGTTTATTCGATAGTGTCGATAGTGTCGATGGGGGTGGTGGTTGTGACGTTCAATTATAGTCACGTTATTTTAGGATGAAGTCAGCGTGGGCGGTGGCCGTTCTGGAAGCGAATTTCAGATGAATCAGAACATCCATCCACAGCCACAATTAAGGATTTATATAGATTTTGTAAAACAAAAAAATATATCCTATTTAATTGTTCGAATAGATTTACTAATATTAGCAATTGTTATTCCTGAATAGATATATCACCTCGTTTAACGCACAATTTAATTGCTTTTTCAACAGGCCACAGTCCTTCCCCCATGAAATCCCAAGGTCGGATATTCCGTTCCAGAAAAGACTTAACCAACGTCAAGTCAAATATGATTGGTTGAAACAGAGCGTTTGCCGCCTTGAATGGAGCCGGGGCCCTGGTAATATAAATCGCATGAGAGAAAAGCTGCCGGATTTCCTTTTACAGCATGCGCATGCGCATGGGAAGATTAAGGGCATATCACGCGGGGAAGAGAGATGGAGGATAATTAGATGTAGAGTACCTATCCATGGAAAAATCAAATCATGTTAGATATTAACAAATTAATTTGTATATATATTTCACAACGCAAGGATATACTAGTACTAAGAATGTGAGCGAAAGTAGAAAAGCGCCGCTTCTTACAAGCATTGGCATTAGCATTAGGAGCCCTTTGTGTGTTCTTATCCACTTCCACTTCCACTTCCTCACCATCCGCAACACAAAACACCCTCTCACCCTCTCCATAACGCAACTACGACAAACTCACCTCGAATACTACGGAGGACTCTCAATCATTCAAATAATTCTCGATCCCTTACTTTACTTCTTCCAACTGTAATGATATGCACTAGATATCCGCCGATACTACGATTTATTTATTCTCCCACCCACGTAGCATTGCGGAGGGGGCCTGCCGATATCAACCGCCAGGTCGACCCTCTTTCCTTAATTTGCGATCATTCGATGTCGATACCTTAGATACCAACCATCTGCGACTACCTAACGGATACGATCACATACATATTACCCTCATAATCTGCCAACATGGTACAGGTACCTCAGACTTCATCGGTATCGAGCTCGGCCATGGCAATGCGAGCCTCGCCCGCTAGTGCAACGAACAGCAACGCAACTTCAAGTCGAGGGAAACAAGCTGTAAATGGCAATGCATCCAATCCCGCCTCAGCTCCTCTACCACTGAGTGCTATGACTTCCGCTCCTCTAGATATGACTAGTGTCGAGAGGAGGGGACAACCAACGGCTAGCCGAGAGACCACCAAGAAGATACGGCCTCACGGCCTAGAAGAAGCCCCTACATACAGACCGACCGAGGAGGAATTCAAGGATCCTTTGGCATACATGAAGAAAATTTCTCCAGAGGCTTCGAAATATGGAATTTGCAAGATTATCCCGCCAGATTCCTGGAAACCGGATTTTGCGATTGACACCGAGGTATGTCAACCACAACTAGATGATATCTACAATGAAGCTGCGAATTGATAATCACGGATTCAATATCTGTGTCGCTGCTCTTCGGAGCTTATGCCAGAACTCAATGCTAATTTTTCACAGCATTTCCATTTTCGCACGCGGAAACAAGAGCTGAATTCAGTTGAAGGAAGTAGGTACACCCTGACTATCCTTCTAAGCAATGCGATACCGCATTATTCTTTAATTACAATACTAATGATTGACAGGCACTCGTGCGAATCTGACATATCTCGATCAGCTTGCGAAATTTCACAAGCAACACGGTACAAACCTCAATCGATTTCCGAGCGTCGACAAGCGCCCTCTCGACTTGTATAAATTAAAGAAGGCGGTTGAGACAAGAGGGGGCTTCGAGAAAGTCTGCAAGCTGAAGAAATGGGCTGAAATCGGACGAGATTTGGGTTACAGTGGAAAGATCATGTCTTCTTTATCTACGTCACTGAAGAATTCCTACCAAAGATGGCTCTTCCCATACGAAGAATATCTCCGACTAGTAAAACCCGGTGTTCATCAACAACTGGAATTCGAATATGGAGGACCTCTCACACCATCACCGGCCAATTCGCCCTTGAAACGTTCTCATCAGCATACACCATCCAGTCTCCGCGGAGAGTCTCCTGCCATCCGAGCTTCAGATGCGCTCAACAATTCGATTATGAAGGAGGAATTCGACAGGAGTATGAAGAATATTCCAATGTTAGAATCTCCTGCACCAAAACCCGCACCTGTAACTTCTGGGTTCACTGCCATCAATACTGGTGGTTTCACACCTGTCAACGCTGCCCCCGCAACATTCACACCTGTTAGTGCACCTAGACGAGACCGTGAACGGGAAGAAGCTACACCTCCCAGACGTCCATACGATAGTCCAATATCGTCTGCTAAAAATACTCCGGAATACCGGCCAAGCGCCCTCAGCTCAGCTCCCCTTGTGAATGGATTCACCTCTAACCCACTCTTGAAACGACAATTAAGTCACGACAGCCTCGACTCGCGAAAAGGCAGTCAAGTTGACGACAGCGAAAATGGAGGGAGACGTAGCAAAAGACTCAAAAAAGGTACGTTTATTTTTCAAGTCACATGGTCTAACCAGAATTGCAGAAATGCGACTGCAATCAATATCCCAAGTCCAGATCTGGGGTGCGGGTGACGGGATCTCCATTAGATTTAGTGTTTTTCCCTAATGTGGACGTCTCGTATCTTGATTGGTCGATCTCGAACCCCGGCTAATGTTACCTTGCAGATGCTGTGCCGACTGTGGCTGGTTCGCATATGACTTTGTTTCGACCGACACCACCAAGGATTCCGGGCGAGCGTGGCTCATCTACACCTGGTGAGGTAAGCATTGGTACTCCCCATCTACTGCAGAAAACTACTTACATCCCCATCAGAAGTGCGAAACGTGTGGGAAGAATGATGATATTGGTAATATCCTAATCTGCGAGTCATGCGATTATGGACATCACATGTATTGTCTTGACCCCCCAGTTGCCCAGAAACCAGACTATGACTGGCATTGTCCTAGATGTCTCGTCGGCGATGGCCAATTCGGATTCGAGGAAGGTGGTATTTACTCACTGAAGCAGTTCCAAGAGAAAGCAGCAGATTTCAAAGAGGGCTACTTCCAGAATAAGATGCCTTTCGACCCTGTCCTCAACTGCCCACGACCTGTTACGGAAGACGATATCGAACGAGAATTCTGGCGTCTGGTGGCTAGTTTGGAAGAGACCGTGGAGGTTGAGTATGGAGCAGACATTCATTCTACCACCCATGGCAGCGGCTTCCCAACGATCGAGAAGAACCCTCAAAATCCATACGCTACAGATCCCTGGAATTTGAACATCATGCCACTTCACCCCGACTCCCTTTTCCGCCACATCAAGTCTGATATCTCCGGAATGACTGTACCATGGCTCTACGTTGGTATGATTTTCTCCACTTTCTGCTGGCATAATGAGGATCATTATGCATATTCGGCAAATTACCAGCACTTCGGTTCTACAAAGACCTGGTACGGTATACCAGGTGAAGATGCAGAGAAGTTCGAGAACGCCATGCGAGAAGCAGTACCAGAACTATTCGAGACGCAACCTGATCTTCTCTTCCAACTTGTTACGCTGTTGACTCCAGAGCAACTGAAGAAGGCGGGTGTCCGGGTCTATGCCCTTGATCAACGAGCTGGCCAATTTGTCATCACCTTCCCTCAAGCCTATCATGCTGGATTCAATCATGGGTTCAACTTTAATGAGGCTGTTAACTTTGCACCCACCGACTGGGAGCCATTCGGCGATGCTGGAGTCGAACGTCTGCAACAATTCAGACGTCAGCCATGCTTTTCTCATGATGAATTACTCTGGACAGCAGCTGAAGGGGCTGCCACAGGAGGTGTCACAATCCAAACAGCCAAATGGTTAGCACCTGCTCTTAAACGTCTTCACGAACGAGAGCTACTGCAGAGGAACTCATTCATCGACAAGCACAAGGAAGAGGGACACAAAAAAGAGGGACATGATTGTGTTATTACAGATATCATTGAAGATGCAGGTCCTCGATGCCAGATTGGCTTCACAATCGATGAGGAAGATGTACCCGAAGAGGAATACCAATGCGCCCACTGTAAAGCATACGCCTACATCTCCCGATTTAAATGCGATAGAAGTGGCAAAGTCATGTGTCTTCTCCATGCTGGCAACTATGACTGCTGCGATCTACCAGAGCAAGAACGATATGCGGGTAAAAACCACACTCTACATTATCGTCGGACCGAAGAAGCAATCACAAGCTTGTATCAAAAGGTAGCCGACAAAGCAAACTTACCCGAATTATGGGAGGAGAAAGTAGAAAATACCCTTGCAGAAGATCCAACGCCATCTTTAAAAACCCTACGCGCCCTCTTGAATGAAGGCGAGAGGATACCGTACGACTTACCCTCTCTCCCTGTTTTGAAATTGTTCGTTGACCGATGCAACGAATGGGTTGAGGAAGCGACGAACTATATCGTCCGAAAACAGCAGAATCGTCGAAAGAACGAGAAAGCGTGGCGTAAAGGATCAAAAGCCGCAGAAATGGAGGAAAGAGATCGAGAGCTTCGAAAAGTAGAGAACGTCGTCAAACTTCTCAAAGAAGCAGACAAAATAGGCTTCGATTGTCCCGAGATCACGCAATTACGTGAACGAGCCGAAGCCATCCAAAACTTTCAGACTGACGCTCGTACGGCGATGGCTAACGTTGTTCTGCGACAGACACAAGAATTTGAGGAGCTCCTTGAACTTGGACGAGGGTTCAATGTCGATATGCCAGAAATTGAAAAGCTCGACAAGATTGTGCAGCAAATGAAATGGAACGACAGAGCTCGTGATAACCGAGGAACTTTCCTTTCTCTGAAAGATGTCACCGATCTCATTGAAGAGGCTGTGAAGCTTGAGATTCCAGAATTCAATGACTATCTGATCCACTATAAAGAACAGAAAGCCACTGGTATGGCCTGGGAGCTCAAGGCAAAAGAACTCATCAATGCCGAGCTTGTTCACTACCCTCAACTGGAGGCTTTATCCCAACAGGCGCAAGCTGCTGCTCTTCCAGTCTCTCCCGAGACTCTTGCTGCTGTTGATCAAATCTTGAACAAGCAACGGGAGGCCCATCGCCAAATCCTTTCCCTGCATGAGCGCAGTCGCGATCCCGACTTCACCAAACGCCCCAAGTACTCCGAAGTTCGTCAGACTATGGAAGATCTAAGTGAATTGGGAAGCAAGCCAAATGGCACTCTGGACTTGGAGAAAGAACAGAAGCGACATGAAGACTGGATGCGAAAAGGAAAGAAGTTGTTTGGCAAGGCAAATGCGCCGTTGCATATTCTGAAATCGCACATGGAATATGTTCTTGAGCGCAATATCGATTGCTTCGACATCAACACGGATAAACCCAGACTACCTGCAGAGCCTGCATCTCGTGAACCGAGCCCATCAGATGCCAAGCTACACAGTTGGGAAGATCCTCGATTTAGGGAAGTATTCTGCATCTGCCGTCGAATTGAAGCTGGCATGATGATCGAGTGTGAGCTTTGTCATGAATGGTAAGTCCTTTTTAGGTCGGTGTTGACTCTTGCTAATCATTTTAGGTACCATGGCAAATGTCTGAAGATTGCTCGAGGTAAAGTCAAGGATGATGAGAAGTATACCTGCCCAATTTGTGATTGGCGTGTACGCATCCCCCGTGATGCTGCTCGTCCGAAACTGGAAGACCTACAAGCTTGGCAAGATGAAATTCCTAATCTTCCTTTCCAACCCGACGAGGAACAAATTCTCGAGAACATCATCAATAATGCTCAGGAATTTCGCACCCATATTTCGCCCTTTTGCAATCCTGTCTTGGCTACAGCTGATGAATCCGAGACTCAACGATTTTATCTTCGCAAGATTGAAGGTGCCGAAATTCTCCTAGCATACGAGACCAACTTCTTCAGACAAGAGCTTCATAAATGGTCACCGGTCGCCGATAGAGCTCCTCCAGTCTTAGAAGTCTCAAAGTCAACTCGAAAGCCTCGACCAACCAAACTTCAGAAGTTGATGGCTCAACATGGCGTGAACGATCCGGAGGCACTTCCTCAAAGTCTTCGCACGAAACCTCATAACTTCAAACGGAAGTCCAGTGAGCCGAGTAATGCATCCCGACCTCAACCACTCCAACCAGCACCTGGCCGTTCGACTTCTGGTACACCGACATCTCATACCTTCCCTCCTTCATCGTCATCCTCGATGAATCACCATGGCCCCGTCTTATCAGGTATTCCCGGTGGACACGATCACGCACACCCTTCTCCTTACAGTGGCTTCCATCAAGATCATCACTATATGGCAAATCCCCCAGCTGCCTCTCCTGCATTCGCACCACATGCCTATCTTCATGGAGGTGGTATGCAAACTACGGGATATGGTAATGCATCACCACATCGCCCGGCCATTTTCAATGAAGCAGGTTTTAGTCGTATCGACTCAGCTGCGTCTTTAAATAGTCCAATGCAAGAAGGATTCCATCTCGGTCCTGGGCCAAGTCAAGGTTCAATGGGAGTTCACGGTAGCCAGGATGTGGATAAGATGTTCAATGACCTTACGAATGCAGTGGATGAAGACGGTCCGGCCAAGCATATGCCTATCGAGCAAAAACAAGAAGATAAAGAAAGAGATACACGATGGGAGGAAGATATCGATATTAATTTTGACGGTCCCTGAATTTCACCAAAAGAACAAAATAGCTCGATCATCTAATATAACGGCTATCGACATCATTGTATGAACACATTACAGCGCGACGGTTTCATTTTCTTTTCTGGTGCATGCATTCACTTAGGGGGGCAAAACGAGGAGCATCTCATAAGCATTAAAATCATGGTGTTATTCGATTTTTACTTTTCCTTCTCTTCTTTTTAGGTGCAGCTTGGGTGGAGGCAAAGAATCGGGATGGGACAGGCGTACAAACGAAACAAATGGGGCTTGTTTTAGTTACTGCATAGCTTTTCTTCTCTATTTTTTTATGAGAAGTGGAGAAGATATCTTTTCCATGAGAGATCAAGGGAATGATTCTTCTTTTGAAAAGAGCATTTTATGC
This sequence comes from Chlorencoelia australis, assembly GCA_003988815.1. NCBI lineage: Eukaryota > Fungi > Ascomycota > Leotiomycetes > Helotiales > Cenangiaceae > Chlorencoelia > Chlorencoelia australis. Next base: position 398,965 of record QYAN01000007.1, read on the forward strand.
ATTGTATTATTGAATGGTGGGCGAGGGGAATGCACGGAAGCATGGGATGAGATGGTAACACCTTATTGATTTGCATTTGCATAGCTTAGCCGGTGGCTGTGGAGGGGGTGCGACAGGCTAGGGATAAAAATTACGCCTTATTAAGGTTTGATGATATGCATAGCACGGCAGCAATAGCAATAGAAGTGGGTTTTTTTGCTCTGATTTATATGTTCTCGTAATCTCTTAAATGTGATTTAATTTTAAGATGGCCAGCTAGTAGTCACACCTACATAAATAAGTGCTTTCTAGGTTAAATACCGTTTTCCCAACGTTTTCCGAAGCTCGAGTGTAGAATTTATTCATGCTGAATTATTTTTATTAACATCATATTGATCGAAAACCTTGATTTCCATTTCCTGCTAGCTGGGCGAAAGGGAAGGAGTTTAGTTGTGCTAAATATACATCGCATTCACAAAAAAAACCTGTTGAGTGGAGAAGTACATTTCAATATCCTTTCTATTTTTCAGCGGGAGAGAGATAGTTCTATTGCATATCTAATTTTGGATTGTCATTCCCCCTCGATCGACAAAGTCTTTAAAGGGGGGTATGGGTTTTGCTTCATATATAGTCCTAGATCGCTCCGAGATTTTTGGTTTTTGGTTTTTGGGGGGGGGGAGTGTTATTACACTGTCTTAGTGGGATATAGGAAGAGAGGCATTTTTGGGAAGTTTCATGAGTTGTTAATAAAACGAGGAGCCAGCGGGTAGTTTTAAAAAGATAGTCTTTTCCTCTCTACCTCTTCTTCTTAATTCCTTTATTCCTTAAATAATATTTTCCTTTATTGCATCTCATGATTCCATACGTAAAATCTATCCCCAAGTACCGAAAGCATATAAATGTCCCAAGAAGCAAAAAGTAATAAGACTTCATCCGATCTATATTCCAGCCTCACAACTCCTCATACAAAATTCCCTTTTTTGCTCTTACTTTACAGCTCTCAGATGATTCGTCTGTTCCATGACATCTGAGTCCATTAGTTTGCTCAGGATACCATTTGGCTCGAGCCCTTGGACCAAGAAAGTAGAAAGGAGAGAAGCAGAGCAGAGACGTGTATTACAGGAATAATTGGTCGGTGTCAGCCGCTATCCCAGAGTATGGTATCTGCGTTTTAATACCTGCCGAGACTAAGTTGTACGAAAAGAAAAATTGTTGCTCGATTCTAGCTAGTCTGTGGAGTGGGAAGGACTGGGGCAATGTATCTGAGGTGGAAGTAGACAAGGAGAATAGTGATTGCAGTTCAAGAAGTAAGTCAGATGCCATTTAAGGCTGCTGTGCCTGCAGAAGAAGCCAATATGAGAAGTATGACAGAGATAACAAGAATTGCAAAGGCCTCTTTTCGCACAAAAACCAACAGAGAAAAGGTGAATTCAGTTATTTCGAACCTGTCAATTTCTGCTTCGCCAATTTCTTCAATATAATTCTAGTAGACTTCAAGCTCGTCGGGAGCAATGATGGATTTTTGTTGAACCTCTCCGGGACCAACTTTCCGATTCTTGCGTGATATTTTCGGAGCACGTCGCAGCTTGACTCATACCGCATAGAGGAGGACAGCTGGTGTCGGTTGCGGCTGCACAGGACCAAGTGGTCTTGAAAAGGAACTGGGATTTGCGGCTTTCAAGCGGTGAAGGAGGTCCAACAATGATTTTCCTGTTCAGTTTCCTCAACTCGTCAGTCGTCATGAACTTCATTTGCACGCCTTCTCGCTGTCCCCAGAATGTCGTGGGAATATCATTCACGTTACACAACATGTCGATCTCTTGAGTTCTCAGGCACAATTCCATTTCATCTGATCGATCTAAAGCTTTTTCTGCGGGATCTCTTGTTTGTAAGTCTTGAAGAGACAGCCAAGTGCCATTGCGTAGGAAGAAACGTTGTTTCTGATTGACCAGGCGGTTGAAGAAGTGGAATTCGGTGGCTGGTTTGATGGCTAGTTTGATGCGTATGCGTTTTGTGGGTAGAGATTGAAAAGAAATAAAATTCGTGACTGTTGAAGGCAATTCCAAACTGCCATTCACAGATACATTTGTGGTCGTAGTGGAAAGGTCCTTGATGATATCGTTGATGCCCGATATTCTCCGAGCTATGGCGTCTGATACAGAGAAAGCTGCATCTTAGAGGGGAATAATAACGCGGTTCCGCATAGTTATGTTTGTTTGAATAAAGCTTGTAGGTTGGTAGTGTGCAGATGTGAGAGATAGATTGTCCAAGGCAGTGAAATATAGTCGTAGCGATGCGTAAATGCGTCTTTACTATGATATTTCGAGGTTACAAATGTAAAAAATGAACAGGGGCAGGATGTAAATGGTAAAAACAACGGCGTTGGGAGGACACTATGAGAAGTGAGCCAGACTAAATTAAATGGCGAGAAAACTCGACGGCAACTGCCAAACAGACCGAGTTCTAATTCATGACACATATCCTTCAAATTCTGCACTACTATTCAGACTGAAAGTCGGAGTTATCACTAGCTCTGGTACTTATGCATCATGGAACTCAAAATGATATAGTGCAATAGCAAGGCGAGGATGATCGAATGGCTTTAGGTTAGGAAACGATGGATAGCCTAAAAAGCTAGCATGAAAATTTCCTCATTTTATCCCATGGAAAATGACAGACCTGTTCTGTTTTTGTAAACAAAGGGAGAGTGGATAGGAATGGTGTGATAAGTATGAGACTGCGAAATAGATTACTCCCATATAATGCCTATGTAGTATACTACACGAAGCGTTGGATGCAAAAAAAAAAAAAAAAAAAGGAAAGACTGCGAACATCATCCTAGGCAGTTTAACAATCAAGTGTGGATTGATTAGGTGAAAATGCTAGCTACAACATGAGAACCGCGCTCAATAGCTTTGGAACTACAAGTTCCATCGTAATTCATTAAGAATAAAAGGAAAATACTGTGTGGATCATCTAAGATAAACAACCTTTGTCCTTTGTTATTGAGACAATGCAAAAAAAGAGAGGTAAATAGATACTAGTTACCGAGGTGGTGGTTAGTGGGATGGATGCTCTTCCTAGGTTTAGGTATGGAAAAGAGGAGGAGGGCGTGTAGTTCATATTGACTCGAGTTATAGCGAAGCGATCGGGATAAAGTGTTAGGTGAAGGATCTATTGCAAGATACGTTGCTGATTGTTGACGTGAAAGCTATCTCATTTATTGACTTGAATTACCTGCTGCCTGTCCATGATTTTCTAGAATATAAAAGGGGATGCTTGTTGCGTAGTTCAATTTGGATTCTGTTCGAAGGGGAAAAAAGTATTAGTATAGCACCTAATCACAAGAATTCAAATGCCTCACTTTTTGGTCATTGCCCTTTCCTCCACGCAATCTATTTCCTGAGCCATCGCCGTGTCTTGCTCATACGCCCGAATAAACCCGCAAATAACTAGGTAAGGAGATCCGCAACGTTCATTGGCATCTCGTCGATTTGGGTTGAATAGTACACTACCTCAAGTTAGCTCTGCTTTATCGAAAACAATGGAGGTTCTTACACTCAATATCGCGCAAGATTCTCACATCTTCGCTGGTAACAAAGTTGATAGCAACACCCTTCCGTCCAAATCTTCCACTTCGACCAATACGATGAATGTAATTCTCACGATTGCTAGGCAAATCGTAGTTGATCACCAACGAAACTTGCTGAACATCAATACCACGAGCCCAGACATCAGTAGAAATTAGCACTCTCGAATTTCCCTGACGGAAATCCTGCATAATGCTGTCTCTCTCTTTTTGAGGCATCTCTCCGTGCATCGAGGAAACGGTGAAATTAGCCTCACGCATCTTATCCGTCAACCAGTCAACCTTCCTGCGTGTGTTGCAGAAAATGACGGCTTGTGTGATGGTAAGGGTATCATAGAGATCGCACAGAGTATCAAATTTCCATTCTTCCTTCTCCACTGCGATGAAATACTGCTTCAAGCCTTCCAAAGTCAACTCGTCACGCTTAACGAGAATGCGAACTGGATCGGTCATGAATTTCGTAGTCATATCCAATACATCGTAGGGGAGGGTAGCAGAGACGACAACTACCTGAGTGGCGGGAGGAAGGTAACGGTAGACATCGTAAATTTGCTCTCTGAATCCTCGATTTAGCAATTCATCAGCCTCATCGAGAACGAGCATCTTAATGTGACGTGTGCGAAGGTTTCGGCGGCGAATCATATCAGCAACGCGACCAGGAGTTCCAGAAACAATGTGCTGCCCATAGTCGAGCTTGCGGATGTCCTCTCCGACATTGGTTCCACCAATACAGGCATGACATTGCACATTCATGTAATCCCCCAATGCCATCACAACTGATTGAATCTGGGTCGCCAATTCTCGAGTAGGGGAAAGGACCAGAGCTTGAGTCTCGCGAACAGCTGTATCAATGACTTGAAGCATACTGATCGAGAACGTTGCAGTCTTTCCGGTACCTGATTGTGCCTGGGCGATCGTATCGCGACCTTTACATATTTGGACAATAGCTCGCGATTGAACAGCCGAAGGGGATTCGTAACCATATGCGTAGATGCCACGAAGGAGATTTTCTGCAAGATGTCAGCTCTAGTATTGAATGTTCAAATCGAGGCAGAATTACCTTTCAAATGCATAGCAGCAAATGTGGGCGCAACGGTGACATCCTTAGAAGTTGTGAACTCCATTCGCTCATCAGCGGCTTTATCAATTCCTTCTGCCATATTTGCGGTATTGTTTGATTTGAATTTGTTGAAGTTGTAGATGTTTTAATGGTGCTGAAGTCTTTTGAGCGATGCGATGCGCGGTCTTCAACTTTCTACCCGTAGTTCTCGATTTTCATTGGTTAGCGCAAAAAAGTAAAAGAAAGAGCTACTTCAATCCGTTGAAAATAATCGTACTCTTCATCAACAAGCAGCTAATTATAAGCACAAATTCTTTGCAACCAATACGCCAAATATCCAATTACTCTACTATCTACGAACCAATACAATGATTTTAGAGGAGCAGAGATTCCTCCATGAGGATCTCGAGAGACTAGAGCAAGGAATCGCTGATCGAGTAGCTGAAGACCCACGACAGGTAAGTTTTTCAATCCTCTAAGAGCATGCGCATTATATTGACACTTCTATTCAGATTCGAGAACGACTCAATCGCGATCACCAAATTGCAGGCTTTCTCGATCGAATCCAGGATCAATCCAAACGATTACTTAATATCTACAAAGATGCTGATGGACTGCGGGCCAAAGAAGTCCAATCAATCTCAACCGGTGAACCACTGGAGGAATTCTACAAGCAACTTGGAGAGATTAAAAGCTTTCACCAGAAGTATCCAAATGAGCCGGTGGAGAATCTAGAAAAGGCATACAAGAAGAAGGCACCCGTGGAGGGAGAGACTACGACCTCACAGATAGATAACATATTTACTGGAGAGGAAGCTTTTGGAAGATACTTCGATCTTACAATGCCGCACGAACTCTACCTCAATCTACCTAGCATCAAGCGACTTACATATTTACAATATTTGGACTCCTTCGACCAATTCATCCCTCCACACTGTTCTATCAAACGCCCCGACAAACTGACAGATCAATACTTTACATATGTTGGAGAATTAGCACAATACCTCGAAAGCTTCATGCGACGAACACGGCCTCTAGAAAATCTCGAGAAGCTTTTCGTAAGTTTTGACGAGGATTTCGACAAAGCTTGGAAAAATAACGAGATAACAGCATGGAAGCTCGATGCGCCACAACCCTCAAATGGGGCATCTAGCGAAGGAATATATTGTGCCGATTGCGAGAAGGATTTCAAGAATGAGAACGTTTTCAAAGGTCATCTAACTGGAAAGAAGCACATTCGAGCTGCAGAAGCAAGAGCAGCCAGGCAAGCTGAGGCTGGCGGCAATATAAATGGCTTAGAAAAGCGTGCTCCAAATGCTCTTCGACTAAAGGAGCGTGCCATAGCAGAGCGCGAATACAGAGTGAAGCGTCTCGCAGCAGCAATGTCTCAGGAGAGAAGCGATACTCGAGTCAATGTCGAACGAAGACAGGGTATGACGGAGCGTGAGCGGCAATTGGAGCTCGACTCGCTATTTGCCGAATCTTCGTCTGCAGCTCCTCAAGGTGGAGACTCCGACAGCGAGTCTGATGGAGATGAAAAGATTTACAATCCTCTCAAATTACCTCTGGCCTGGGATGGAAAGCCGATACCTTTCTGGCTTTACAAGCTACATGGTTTAGGCGTGGAATTCCAATGTGAGATCTGTGGTAATTACGTTTACATGGGAAGAAGAGCTTTCGACAAACATTTCAATGAAGCACGTCACATCTATGGCTTGAAATGTTTAGGGATCACTAATACCACGCTTTTTCGCGAGATCACTGGGATTCAAGATGCACTCAAGCTTTGGGACAAAATTCAGAGGGAGAAAAAGAAGAGCAAGGCTGATGATGGAAGTGTAGTGCAAATGGAGGATGCTGAGGGAAACGTTATGCCTGAAAAGGTTTATTACGATTTGCAAAAGCAAGGCTTGCTATAAATGGTAGAGCTGCGGCGTTTGGGTTGTACACTACAGTATGTATTTCGTCAAGAAATAATCAAGTATACAGTATTCTAGTCATTGCAAAATGACATAATTCTTTTTGAATCAGGTGTGCGCTCGATTAGTATCTTACTCCACGCTTTTCGTCATCAGAGCGCCAAACCCTTTGTGATATTATTTCAAATCATAATGATGAAAGAGCTGCCCAAAATCTCAGACCGATTCGTAGTAGGACCGGAACAAAGTCTTCTGACAGCCACTAAACAGCTTTGACCTCCATAAACAAGCTACTTAGTAGTAGGTGTTCATGTTTCAATATCGCACTAGACCTTTCCCTATTACGCACATCTGCCATGACTATAACCCCTAATGAGGGCCGTCTAAATTAGTACATCGCCACAAGTATGTCTAAAGATATTTTCTACATAAGTCTCGAGTTATCGAAACTATTTTGAAACATTCGAGTCCCATTCTCTTTTCAAATCCCACAAACCACAATCACAATTCAAAACAGTTCATTGTCTACAATGAATCTAAAAACCTTTTTTATGGGCCTAGGCCTAATTGCTTGCGTCGTCGCTGTTCCTATCAAAGCTGGTCTCAACAGTGATTTTAGCACCTCTTCTAGTCTTAACCCGTAAGTCTCTTTGTCGTTAAGTCACTTTCGGTCAAGCTCCACTGCACCTTAATACACTCCTACAATGAATGCTCTCTGACCTCTCTTGCACAGTATTACCATCCACGTCCTACCAGGTGCCATTAATGTTCCCAGTTACACCTCACAGGATGAGTCCGGTATCCCATTTACCCAAGAAAACTACGCATTGCTACTAGAAGCCCTGGAGCATGACAGACCCGCTATTGCAGCTTTCAGCCCAGTCCTCCAATGCAAGTTAAACTATATTTACAGACAACTCCACCTAATCGATGTCCCTCTCCCCGAATTCTGCAACCGAACTACCTACAACGTGGACCCCACGTTCCCCTTCAGCGACTCAGAATTGTTGGAGTTTAAGAAGTTTCTTGGTGAACGGACTCACAAAGACCAAGACGGACATTTGATTATTGAAGATCCAATTGTTAAAAGGAACCTTCCAGAATCTGATGATCCTCTCTTGGTCGGTGATGGTTATGCCGCTCCTCATATTAGTACCTCATCCAAGCATGCCGTAGCATCTCACGTCACCCTCTTAGATGAAGATGGCCATCCAGCAATCATACGACCACACAACTGGGGCCATGGTCCCGTCGTCGTGCACCACAGTCGATCTAGCACTACTGCCCCCTCTAATCCCACCGCGGAACCCAAGATATAGAGGATTCACGCAGTTAATAAGGAAATTGCACTCGCCGCAGATGAATACTCATCCTCACACTCCCCGGCAGAAAAACTTTGAACTTGTGTGTCAATAGGAGAAGGCAGCCCTCTAGAATCAATTACGCCGTCCGCGATTACTACATCAACCATAATATTACTATTCCCTACACCAACAGGAGTTCCGACACCGAATCTGACATCGATCATCGATATGGGAATACGTTAATTCCTCTAGAGTTATTGGATGTCCTACTATAATCTTACCCACACTTCAACCGCTGGCATTCAACGAAGAAGCAGAGCTAAAATATATTACTTCACCAACTCCACCGAATGGATTCTTCAACACCACCTCTCCCTCTACGTCTCCCGCCCCAAACCCTACACCCACCCTTCAAAATCTACGCTCTGGAAGCGCATCAAATAGTTTTCCAGTTTCCACCTCCTTCGCCACTGGGCATCCCGCACTCGCAAAGCCGCGTATATCTCGCCCATAGCGATGGCCTAAAAAAAATATCATTATGAGCAGATGGGGAAGGCGGAATGGGAGCTGAGAAGGAGGGGGCGAGGACGGGGATGCTAAGGGGCATTGAGGGGTGAGGTGAGAATAGGTGCGGTTTAGAGAGAGGGATATTCGGAGTTAGGTTTTGGGTTTTGAAAATTAGATTTAGAATGTTGAGGAAATGCTTGTTTAAACTTTCTTAATTGTTTTTATCCCCTTTTCGTTTTGCGGGTGCGCTGCTTAGTACTCAACTAATAGGTTGCAATAACTTCAAATAATTAACGGGCATCATCAAATTTCCATTCTCTATCAATTCCACGATAGTTTTATCATCTTCATCTCCCACCCACATTTATCTCATTAGATAGATAGATAGATAGTATTCCTATCATCGCCGCCGCACACACCTTTACACCCGTTAAGATGCATGTAATTCCATCCCCTATCAGGAAGACTATCTACAAGTGAAAAACTAGCCAAGACTCGTTAAGGTTTCAAAGTCCGCTTCAAAAACTGAGAACCCAGCCCAGCTTAGTCAAATTTCAAGCTAATGGAAATAATGAAGCCTATTCAAGATTTTCATAACCACAAAGAAGCATATAATTCGCTTCGTAAGCGATGAATGACTCTAGTTTAGTGTTCAAATGCAACCTTCCTGAACTCGCAATTAGTGTGAGAAAGAAAAAAAGAAGAGGGGAGCAGGGGGTGATATCTTTTAATTCTCCTCAGAGTGATCTAAGTTCGAGTTGCGCTGAGTTGAATTGAGTTCGCGTAGTGAGATTAAAGATTACTCAAAGTAACCACTTAAGAGTAACTTTCTTCAAATCTTCTTTAACTAATTGAGTGGCTTTAATATAAGATTAAAAAAAAGACCATAATAGAGATGAAAATTAGGGAAGGGAGAAAGGTAAAGGATAGGTAAAGGAGTAGGATTAGCTAAGAGGATAAGGGCATGTGGACTGTTAAAACGGGAAGGAAGGTTTTATTTTATATAGTTTGATTTATTGGTATATAAATGAGCGAACTTTGCTTAACATGATGTTAAGTGAAATTTAGTTAATTCTAAGTAGAGTGCTTGCAATTAAATTGCCAGATCTTAAACCCTAAAAGCAAACCTCCACTTATATCTCATAATTCGAAAAACTGAAGTCGGTTCATTCATGACCAACGCAACGCAGTTCTCAAATCTGTTTTCACCCACTATTTCTTTCTTATTTATCCTATCTATCCTATCTAAATCCAAAGCTCAAATAAAATCATCCTATCCATGAAATGCCTCGAAATTAAATACAGGTAACGGAAAATTGTCCAAGAGAAAATTCATATCTCGATGCCAGCAACCGCTGATCTTTTCCCCCTTTCCCTCATTTCACTTCAAATCTCCTTCTCCATCCCCTAGCTGCCCCCGCCCCCAACTACTGCAACCCAACAAGCTAAACACCCACAACTTGACTTCAGTCTACTCCATCTCCCTCATTCCCTCCCTCCCCCCCCCTCCCCGTCTCCATCCACGCCCTCCACGCTCTCCTCGCCATTCTCCTCTCGCTCCATCTTCCTCTCCTCATCCTCTTTCTCCCTCTTCTCCCTAACACAAATCTCACACCCACAAAACCCACCCCGAAACCATTTCGTCAACCACATTTTCTTAGTTTTCCTATTCTCTTTGTCCATTTTTTCTTCAATTCCTTCATGTCCTTTTCTCCTCTTCTCTTTTTCCTTTCTTCCATCATTCCCTCCATCACCACCTCTATCTCCCTCTCCATCCACGTCCTCAACATCCGGATCTGCCTCCCCCCTACCCCTAACCCGCGCCCTCGGATTCCCAATGTAACTAATTTTCAATTCCTCTCCTTTACGAACCCCCTTCTCCCCAGCCCTACAAACCACACTCGAACATCCAGGTCTCAAAATAGTTCCTTCAAACCCCTCTAACCACGTGATATCTACGTATGGATTGGGCACTGCTCCGTGCCAACTGAGATTGGGGGTGCAGGAATGATTGATGAAGAGGTAGTTGGGGTTTAGGACGACCATTTTTATCTGGTTACTCTTCTTCTCTTCTTCGGCTTTGTTTTTGTTGGTAGAAGAAGAGGATCTAGAGGAAGAGGAAGATCTAGGAGAAACAAAATCTGAAAAAGATAAATTCGCATTATTCTCACACCTCCAATAAATCGTCTGCACGACCTCAGGACTCCACTGTGCATCCGTAAATATATCCACTCCCAACCGCAAGAGAATCTTCGTCGGCGCAACGACATTCTCGTGATATTTCCATACAAAGGAACCTTCTGGCCCATCTCTCAAATATTTCGGAGTATAATTCGCCGTCATTCGAGCTAGTAAGCTGTGTTGGAGCGGATGCATTTTCTGGTTTTTATTTTTAGCTTTATTTTTATTTTTGTCAGAGAGGATAATCGATACGATGCGTAGGAACATGGCGGGGATCCAATCTGATCCCGCGCCGTTGGTGGGAATTACACTGTCTGGGGATTGGTACACCCAGTCGAAATCATGGCCGCAGAGGATGGAATGGTAGCCTGTGATGGCGGTGTCGTGGCAGGTTTTGCTACAAAAGGCGACGCGGGTGCAGCAAGTGGGATGGATGATGGCTTGGGGGAGAATGTATGGTGGGATGAGAGAGGCATGGCAGGCGTCGCAGTGTTGGAGACGGCTGGAGGGGATATTGGAGATTCCGGTGATGCCGTCATCGATCATGACTAATTCATCCGGTTCGAAATCCCGAGTTGCAAAGACTCCTAGGGGCCCGACATCTGTTTTCATAGCTTCGGAAGGTGGTGTGACTGGTGTATCGGGAGTGTCGAAGACTACAGGGCGGATCTCGAGATTGCGCTTTTTGAGACTCTTGTTGACTTGCTTGACCAAAGCAGGAGTGCGAATGAACAATTTTTCATCCATCCACGGATATCTCTTCTGATAAATCCTGCCTTCCCTCGACTGATAAATCATATCAGCCTTCTTCTCCGCCTTCGCAGTGTTCTCAACAGACAGCTTCGTTCTATCTTGAAATGCTTTAATCAGCACTTGCTGCGTATCCTTCAAATCCTTATTCTTAGGAAACACCTTTAAGGCTTCCGCCGCAACCAACATACCATCCCAAAAAGCTCCACAAGCCAGCAAATTATCAAGCAGCAAACGGTAGGCGTCGAGTTGCAAGGTCTTCAATTCATCAATAATGATGATGTCAGAACCGTAGCAGATTCCAAGTCTGGCTCCCACCATACGCCAGGTTTTCTGTGCGGATTTTGTGATATCTCTCTTGGGGTTGAGGGCACCTTCGCAAAGGAGAAGCGCTCGATAGGCATTAGCGGCTCCGATGTCGTTGAAGCCGAGTTTCGCATCGAGTCGGCTGAGGTCGCAAAGGAAGGCGGGTGAGTAGGGTGTGATTGTGAGATCGTGGACGAGAGATGCACGGTAGTAAATGAGACAATCGAGTTGGCCCTAAGAACTAGTTAGAACAATTCTTGTCTATGAAGCAAATGTGAATCCAGAGTGCAAACTTACCTGTTCTTGAATAGCATTCCCCTCTTCAACCAAGAAACAACTTGTTCCAATCCACTCATTCCGAAACTCTACTAAGTCTAATGTAGCATTTGGCTTTTCTGAAGATGTCTTGATGCTCTTTTTATCCTCAGATTCTCTAGAGTAGATAGCCTCGTCCTCGGAGCCTGTACCGCTAGCTGCTAGGGCCGGAGAGCCCACTGCAAGTTGCTCGACAAGATTCTCGTTGTAAAACGAAATGAAGCTAGAAGCTAAATTGTTGTTGCTCAAGGGATTCGACGATCGGATGACTAATGGAAGACTCATGTCGGCTCCATATTCAGGTGGTTTATCTTCGGTGGCATCGCCAGACGGGCACGTGATCTGATCTGGATCTGTGTAGTATGATGCATCCATGATAAATGAATGCCGTTGATGTTGGTAAGGAAGAAGCTAGTTAATTTACCAAGTCGGTGATCACAAGGGAAGGGGATCGAAATAGGGAGTTCGACTTGAGAATAGAAGACTTCAAGGATGGAAGAGGAATGAGGGAAAAGGGTACTCGGTTCAGTCTAGAAATCTATGAATGATAGATATCAAGAGAAATAAATAGGTTAAGGAGAGTTGAGGGTTGAATGATAATTGTGGATTGCAAAATATTTGCGATCAATGTTTTGGATGATGCGGTTGATGCAGCCTTATTTGCTAATGATTGAGAATCAAACAGCTGCACTGCAGTGGAGCAGTAAAATAATTAAATAGATGGAAGGCGTTGTGGAAAGATTGATTAATGAAGGGGCATGTGACAAAGGGGTAAAGGATGGAAGTGGAAGGCTTTGGTTGTATTGTAATGTTGAGAAAGAAAGTCAGAGGAATGGTCCTTTTATAGACTTCTTGGTAAGGCTATTGCAATTCTCCATTCACCATATGGAATGCGGCTATCCTTGATGTATGTTCATGATAATCAAGATATGTTGAACATAGCCGACAATGAGAGTTTGATCGATGAGAATACTATGATTTATCCAGGAACGACCTAGAGTTATAGAAAATCTCCAACACCTTCCCCAAAAACTAACAGCATCTTTTCTAAATTTGAGCTCTTGCTCCTGAGGGATGCAAGTGGCATAAGAAAGGGTTAAACTCCGGGAAATAGTCAAACTAGCACTTTGCTAGTAGAAGAAGTTGAGTCATCGTACTATAAGACTAACACTGTTCTATATGGACATAGCCAGAAGTAGACTAAAACCCTAGTATGATGACTATCCATAGCTGTTGAGGATAGTCATTCATTGACTTGATCCACAAGAGGGTAGCTTGCAGAGAAAGAAAAACTGTGACTTCCTTGAAGAGTCTTAACTGAACTTAAAAACTCGGATATATAGCCACTTGACTTCAAAATAGACAGAATGTTGTGCTGAAGATATGCGTGTGGTTGCGAGGCATTGCTTCAGAACGAAACCAATTGGAAACTTAACCGTGTGAATGAAGATAAGCAGAAGTAAGACTCCTTTTGCCCACAAAATATGGGCCATATATCTCTCATTTCAAGGTGAAAGAATGCTATACAAGTGAATGCTCCAACCAAGGCACTCCCATTCAAGTATTGTGAGATGGGATTTCGTTTAAGTGCATAGCTTGCTGTAAAGCTCCAAGAAGCAACAAGAGTTGCTTCTTAAAACATAAACGCGAGGAGATCTAAATTCAGCGGTGATTGATCGCCAGTGGCAATAAAGATCGTAGGATTTAGCTGCAATCTATTGCGTACTGTTGTCCTATAGGTCTTTTCATCGAAAACAGGAAGCTACGGCCGAAAATGTATTTTTCGAACATGGGAACAGCAACGTGAATGTGGCTTTCCACCAATGTGAAGTATCATGCTTCTAATTTTAGGGTCCTCGCAACAAAGACATCGAGCGTGGCCCTACAATCTTTGGAGCGGGTTCATAGCGAGTCGAATTTCATAAGCTGCCTTGAAGCTTTTGGAGAGTCAGCTAGGCGTCTGACGACCCTGTTGGTGAACGACGAGTACGGAATTAGGGCAGAAGTGCATGGCGAGAAGAGCGTCGAATCCGTTGAGGGAGAACCGCTGTCAATCATATTCTCGTGCCGCCATATCAACAACTCGAAGTGCTGATAATCACAGCGCTTCTCGTAGAAACAAACTGCAATTAATTGGGTTGACGATAAGATTCAATGTCACCTGCTCGTGGGATTTGTTCAAATATCACTTCGTGGTTACTTGAGACTGGGAGTTCACCTACTTAAAGATAAAAGCACTTGTCTTTCCGCTGAACTCTTCTTGTTGAGGTCAATAATGAGTGCATGTGCTGATGTTGAAGCTCCTATGAGAATCTAGGACGAGGATTTCTATTGATGGCCTTTTGGGAGAAAATGTTGTTCGTTGACGTTGTCGTCCAATCTGCAGCTCCACGTAGGTCTTATTGAATCTTCCGAGCCAATGGCATTCTACTGTTAGCTTCCGCTGTCAGCTTCCCAGCCAAGATCTCGGGGGTCCAAGTAGCCAATTAGAGCATGTAGAAGCCAAGCAGCTATTGATGCACATGGTGGACTAACTTGATTTTAAGAATAAAGCATATAATTAGATTAATCAAGCTTTACTATGGCTTCATTTTTACCTCATTGGGAAGTCTACTTAAACTAGAAAGCGGTGAGGGTTTAGCTGCGTGATTCTAGTAAAGTCAGACGTAGAACGAGTGTGGCAAAGATCGGTCACTTTTGTTCAGGGATAGTAAATTGCTCCTCGGGTCCACATGAGAACTCCGACATCCACAACTTTTTGGCCTCTTTATCAACTCTCACCAACTCATCCACAAAACAACACTACACTCTCCCCCAAAACAATTCCAAGCCCATCTAAATAACCATGGCTCGTCAACGTGGTGGTGCTCCCGCCAGACGCCCAGCTCCCGCTCCAGCAGCAAAAGCACCTGCCCAAACCCGCCCTTCATCCACCGCCGCCTACCAAGCACCACGGGCAGCTCCTCCCCCAGCCGCTGCATCAGCAGCTCAACCAGCACCTGCTCCACAATCACCTGGTGGAAGTATGCTCGGTAATATTGCCAGCACTGCGGCGTATGTCTCCTATCCCCCTTTCCCATTTTCCCTTTACCAGTTACTGATGGAGTGAAAATAGAGGTGTCGCAATTGGGTCTTCAGTTGGCCATGCAATCACTGGGTTCTTCGGCGGCGGATCCAGCACTCCTGTTGCTGAATCCCCACAAAACGGAGCTGTTCAATCGCAGGGCGAACAAGCACAGAATAATTGGAATGCTGGAAGTTGCGATGTTAATGCTAAGCAATTCACGAAGTGCATGGATGATAATAATGGGAATATGCAAATCTGCAATTGGTATTTGGATCAACTGGTAGGTCGTTCTTGATCAGCGTTTGAAAGGAAAGATGCTAATGGTTGAATAGAAAGCGTGTCAACAGGCTGCTGCCAATTACTAGATTTGGCAAGGGATGGATATGATAGCAGTGGAGGATTCAACAGGCTTGCATTAGAGTGGATGGGAACAGTGTACAATAATTCAAGAATGAAGACGCCCTGCTCTTTTACAATTTGATGGTCGAAGGTTCTCAAATACAAGAAGGAACTCGGGACGTGAGAATAATGGTAAGGGACTGGTGAATAGACAGGCTAGCAATGCTTTGTGATCAGAGAGGCACTCTCTTGAGGTCAACTCGATATCATTATTGCACCTGCTGTGCCTAGCTTCAACGGCGGAAGGCAACGTGTCCTTTCGATTTTTTCGAAGCTCTCACGATGATTCTCTCTTTAGGAAATACCCGCCCGATCTTCTCTTAAACCCGAACTCGACATATCTAATCCTTTATGGATCTCGCTTACCTGCCCTCACTCCTAAGCTTGTGTCCTTCCTCTTTCCGCTCCAATTCTTTCTTCCTCCCTTCCCTCTCTTCTTCCCTGGGGTTCATCGTCGAAAACTAACACATCTCCTTCTCACATGCAGCAGATGGGTGGTTTATAATTCCGCCCTGGGAACACAATTTCCAAAATAACGTGGGAAAAGAGGACGGAATAGTTATCTGGGATAGGGATACATCTCAGCTCGAAAGCACTATGGAGGGATTAGCGAGAGGAGGGCTGCGAGAGGAGGGCTGAAAGAGGAGACGGTGAAGAGGATTGATGCGCTTTGGGAGGAGGTCAGAGGGGGGGGGGCGGTGTTGGATAATTTGAATTTGAGGAATTTGTAGGTTTAGGAGACGGGGGGTGCGGTGGTTGGAGGAGGAGGCGGCGGTTGTCATATCAGCATATGGATGGTAGGGGTATATATACTACTAGGGTGTTTATGCGGTTTGATGACGATGGAAAGTATTCCGTATCAAGGAAGTTGTTTCTCCTGAGAGAGTTAAAGTTGCCATTTCCTCTAAGCTTATATTATATATTCATTTACTACGATTCTTGTTATATCTGCTACTAGATCTAGACCGTGGACCTAGTGCACTCACATCTCATCAAAGTCACCTTCATAGAGAAATAAATCAGTTTTCTCAATCATGAGAATCATCCTCTGCATTTTTTCTTTCTACTCCTAATGGGTATCTTCATCTCTCCCCCTCTCTCTATCTCATGCCTTCTCATGCCTCCCCATTCCTCTCTCTCTATCCCAAAAAATAGAATCTCCAAAAATCAAAAATGCCACCTGCCTCTTCTTCCTCTTCTCCTCTCTACCAAAAGCACATCTTTCCTCTTACAAAAGGAAAAATATCACTGAAAGAAAAAGGAAGCATATCTCGATGGAAATGAAAGAAACCAGCCCCCATTCCATCTTGTTTTTTTTCTTCCTCTTCCTCACAGAAATAATCCCCCACACATCCTACTTTCTCATTTAACCAAAAAACCACTCATAAATGCAACCCCCGTGTCACATCACATCACATCACATCACATATCCCCTTCCCACCCTAATCTTCTCCAAAAGTAAGACCAAAAAGAGAAATCAAAAATCAACGATACTTCAATCCCACTCCTCTCCTAGCACGCTGATGAACATGCTGATGAACATGTCTCTCTAAATCCCTCCTCTTCTTCGCGTTCCCTGCTGTAGCAATAACAGTACTAACTACGTCTTCCGTCTCCGTAACGGTCACAAATTCCTCTACAAACACAATTTCATACGCATCCAATCCCTGCGTATAATAAGATGTCGAGACTGTGATTTCATCATTTGAACTTGCTAGTGCTGCTGCGGCATTACTGATCGCTGCTGCTGTTGTTGTTGGTGGGGATGACGATGGCGTGGTGTTAGTGCTAGTGATTGGCGTTGTGCTTGTTGCGGGAGCAGAAGAGGGAATAGAAGTGGTGCTGATCAAAGGGGCAGTAGAACTAATTGCCTCAGCCGCGAAAATGGCACCCAGTCCAAACGCCGAAGATGGCGTCTGTGTCGTCGAAACATCCACATAAGCGCCCACAGGCGTCCCCGTGGTAACAGGCACACTCTCCGTAGCCACACTGCCCACACTCTGGATCCCCGTTGTCGTTGCCGCGCTCGCTGGTCCAGGCCCATATTGAACGGGCACATTTCCAGGCAAAGCCGTACAAGACACTGTACACGTCTCGGTCGCTAGCGCTGTCGGGGTAGCGAATGTACACGAACTCATAACCGCAGCATCTTGCAGCGTCTCATTGAAAAACGAACAGCCCTGTAATGTGCCATCCGCACCTGGCTGGCCCGTCGCATTCCCATTACAAGCCTGCATCGCACCGGCTAACGTATCGCCCTCCCATCCAAATATGAAATCCGCATGTGCGCCATACCCCGTCGGATCACCATTGCTCAATACGTACTGCCCCGATTGCCCGGAAAAGGATTGCGTGTTGTAGTTGATCTCGTAGAAAAGAGTAGGTAATCTGGTATCAAAGCCTTCGGGACAAGTTCCGGCAAGCACAGCAGTCGGATATGCCATGTGTGATTTATATCCTTCCGGGTTGGGGCCAGCAGACGAGTTCCAACAGGAGGGGAAAGCGAGTTCCATTCGTAAGCCGCCGGCGCAGCCAGAGATAAAAGAGGCGTCGGGGAGGAAGTGCCGGTAGAGAGAGGGCTCTGGGGTGCCGTTGTCGGCGGGGAGGCAGTTGAAGCCAATGGCGACTTGTGAGAGAAAGGCTTGCGTGTTGTAGGGTGCAACGCCCCAGGCTGAGGTGCCGATGTCTGGGATTGGGTAGGGGGTGCTGGAGTTGAGGGAGAAGTTGCGTTGGTAATTGTTACCCATTATCATGGCGAAGTTGGGGGGGAATGGGGAAACCCCGTAGCCAGAGACGCCGCCGTCGTTGCCGTCGAGTTTGTAGTATCTGAGGAAATGTTAGGAGGGATATTGTTCTTGGGTGAAGGAGGGGGGGAGGGGGTATTCGGAGGATGGAAGAGAGGACTTGAAATTGCTTGGATGGGGATGAAGACGTCTCATAAAATGGAAAGTAGTAACTTACGCAAGTAATCCATATCCACCTTGTGCAGTCTGATTCACCTTACTAAACAAGCCATCATCGGAATGAAACCACAAATCCGGAGCCCAATAAGCTGATTTATCGAAAGGAACCATACAAGAAGTACAATCACTAGCCAATAATTCCGAGTACGAAGAAGTCGAACTAAATCCTGCTGGTCATTAGCTTGGCCCGAAATCACACATACAGATATATAGATGCTCGATGAGGGGAGAAGACATACCACCAGAACCATAAGCAACGTGACCATGCGCCGACGCCGCTTCACCATACGAAACCAACGGATCTATGCGCGCCTGTCCCGTACTAGCCTGACATTGCATACGCCAAAAAGCATCGACCTGACCATGAAAACCGAGTGCGAGCGTCGAGAGAAGAACCAGCTTCAAAGACGTCATTTTGAGGTATATTTTGACGTGCGCGTTATTCTTTTTTTCCTTTTTTTGGTTTTTCTAAATTGCGAAAATTAAATAGAAGAGTAACTCGTTTGCGAAGGGAGAATTGGACGAGGTAGTGGGGTTAAATAGGTAGGTTGATGTTGATTGTTTGGAAGGGGATTGACTCCGAGGGCGACGGATGAGTGCGCAGAGGGATGTTGAGTGAAAACAGTCAACTGTCAAGTGAAATCCTATTCGTCCAATCTCCCGATTGACTGTTGTCAATTCCAAAATGATTGTCGTCCTTGAAATGAAGCGATTCCCAAACAGCCCTTCAAAAGAATCCCACTCTCTTAATCCGTGGCAACTTCTGCAATTCCCTGAGTCCGAATGTAATATTTTCTTCTCTCAAATCAATAAACAATGAACCCCTCTCTCCTCAATCAACAACACAAGAATATCCAAGAATCGAAAGGAATTCGTCCACAAGGCGCCTGTGTACGGTACAAAGATACAAGCTGAAGCGAAAAGTCGACCGATTTTAGCGACTGAAAAACGAATGAAGATAATCTTTTGGGTGACTAGCCAAAATGTCTTTAAAAAAAAAGGTAAGGAACGTGTATGTCCCTTTTGCGGTGAAGAAATGAATGTAGGCGCAAAAGCCGAACAGCAGGAGAGAGAGTGTGTGAGAGAGTGAGAGAGAAAGAGTGGAGGGTGAAGAGAAAAGAGGAGAGGGAAGGATTCCGGGACTGGACTCACGATATTAGAATGGGAATCCGCATTAGTGAGTGAGGAGCAAAGGGACGGCAAAGGCAAAAGGTGCATGGGTGAGACAAGGGGGGGCACATGTAGTGTTAGTGGAGTTGGGATCGTTGTGCTTAGGAGCCACAATGGGAGTGAGTAGAGGCGATTGTGCCCAAGAAAGGAGGGGCTATAATTTGCTCTGATACAGATGGCTCTTCATGGGTTCAACCGCCTGTGCAATACAGTAGCCGCAGTTCATTGTCGTCTCCCTACGCAAGACTTGGCGGTGTATAAGGGCTCATACAAACGTCAGGACTGACATGTTGAAGATCAGCAAATACGAAGGCTTTCCGTCCTTCCACATTTCTTCTTTGGCAGTGAACATGTGATTTGATGATTTGACTGACTTGTACCTGCATGCATGCATACATAGCGAATAACCTCTTCTTTGGATGGTAGATGTGCTGGGGCGCATACTGAAGCGTATCTTCATACCTGAAACAGTTGATGGTCGTCTGGCTGGCCAATCAGCGGCTGATTTCGGCTGTGTCCATCTGGTCATGAGTAGCGTTGCTGTAAGGGGCAGTTTTACATGGCGTGTATGTATTTCTTCCTTCGCCAGAGATCTTCATCCGACAGATCATCACTCATCACCCATCACCCACTCACCACCCTCATCATTACCCAAAACCCGCTCATCACAATTCCCAAAGCCTGCAAAATGACGCACCCCCTCAAATAACCTCCAACTACTGAAACAACGCACATAACCCCAGGTACTAAACTAAATCCGAACCGAGAGCGGCAAAGCCCACTTTTCCATTTTTCTCTTGTTCTACATATATGTCTCTATCGCTTAATTACCTTCTCGAACTTCGAAGCTTATCATATATCCCACGTTACACTCCACTCCATCTTCTACGATCCCATAAATACTTTTCACTCCTCCTTCAGACGTTGTTCTTAAGCTCCTCTCCTGAAAATGATTGGTTTACTTACGGTCCCAATTCAACCCAAAATTTAACTCAAAATCTGGCTTCCGCTAACTATATTTATTCCATTGCTAAACTACTGAAGTGACTTACTTTGCTTAATCCGTTAGAATTTCGAATGTTAGCATTTCTTGGAAGGGTAAAAAGTCTGTCATGATCTATAGTACGGTATTTACGGATACTTCGCCGTTTACGTGGTCTGGTTCATGGTATTCAGAACTTGAGTCTCTGTTTTGAAGTTGCGGCACTTATTTCTCAAAATAGAGATAGTAACTTGACATTGAAAAATTGCAAGGTTTAGATGATGAGGAAAGACAAAGGCAAATGCGAGTCTGTAATCTTTTCTTCGCTCTGTGTTATGACAGGCTAGTCTACCTCTCTAAGCCATGCAGGAAGCCACAAATTAAAGATACCTACGCATGATTCATTCCATGCATGCCATTTCCCTCCGTGTAATAACGCCCCCAGGTCATACCAAAACATCATCTGTTTTTCTTTTCTTCGCAACCCATTTCTCCATTTCCCCACTGACCTATCCATAGCCCACTAAACCCATTTCATAACCGCCGTTCCACCCCTCTTGAATTCCGCCATCTCCCCAAGAACCAAACTCTTATCGGTATGCTCCTTATTTGGGAAGGTCGTAACCAAAACCCAAGGTCTTGAATTAGTAGCCGGGAATGCTCGCTCAATAAATCCATACACATCGCCAACTGTATTTGTAGTGTTGAATCGAGCAGGGAGACGAGTACCATCCGCTAATTGGATACGAAGAGAGAGGGTAGGCAGGCCACGGTCGATTGACGGCTCTTGGACTGTTGGAGGAGCGACGGCGGGAATAGGTGCAGGAGCGATACTACCAAGCACAGGACTCCCTAATCGATGACCATCTCCAGAGAAAGGCTTGTAGACCTTAGGAGGAGCCTTGTATTTCTCATCGTGTTTGATAAGTTGTACATCAACTGGTTGATCAGGGGAGACGTCCATCAAATGTAAGGGGGCTCGTCCTTGTCGAATGAGTTGTAAGTCAGCACTGTTTGCCGGATCATCGAATCGTCTTAAAGGACCGTCTTCGATTGAAAACCCTTCCTCCCAGATATGTAAGATGCGGGTTTGAACTTCTTCAGTTTCGGGAGCCCGGGGGTTGGGGTCGGGGACTATTTGAGAGGGAACATCGTCGCCGCCGAGGGTTTGGCCGCTGCCATGGAAACGGGAGGGAGGTGCGGGGGTAGGCTTGCCACCCGGTCTGGCTGCATTTCTAGATTGTTTGTTTAGTATGAAGTAGGACGGGAGGATGGGAGGGAAGCTCACGCTCTAGCTTTCTTTAAGATGTCTTTAACAACCTTTCGAGGATCACTGCTCCTCTTCGGATCTTGAACCGCTAAACCCGATTTTTCACCTCCAGCAAACAGATCCCTGGGCTCTTGCTCCGGCACACTAAATTCATCATCCGAATCGTCATCGTCATGAGCATGTCCATGACGGTGTCCAGCGTGAGGATCTTGATTTAAGGAATCCAAAGTTGCAATGCCGCCTCTTCGTGCCGGGGGAGCTACACCAGAGCTGGATCCAACGGTGGGAATAGCTGCAGGTGCAGGTCTACCATCGAGAGTCCGCGGACCAGTATAGGTTTCTGGGACTTCGGGTTCTGATGTATTTGCTTGTTCGGCGGGGGCTTCGACAGCTTCGTCGTGAGATGTGTAGTATTCAGTGACGGCAGCCTCAAGATTCCAATTACTTGCGATGAGGAAATCTTGGGCCTATAAGTGTAATTAGTATCATACGTGGCTTTGGAAGGGACTTCCAGTTAGAAGCTTACTTGTCGGATATTCGTGCTTGTTAAGCCAATGAACTGATCGAGAAGGTCTTGTTGGTCTTCATCTGCCATGATCGAATTTGTCTGTGGTCTGTGGAAATACACGAAAGGAGTAGAAGATATCAGGATTTCGTATTCCAAATTTCTGATCTGGAAGTTGGTAAAGTGCTTTGGGAGTTTATGTTTTGTTTGACAGAAAAAACTACCTTCTAAGAGAAGGCGGCAGATGTACGCGCGGGAAGTCGCGGGTGGAAAATCAAAGTTTCCGGAATTCAGCCTCGGAGAACCGATTTGGAAGTAAATAAGTTCAGGTTTCGTTGAGGACGAATCGAGCAAATGCCCTTAAATTATTATCTATTTACCTTGAGCTAATTACATCCGATTTGGACATCGAATTGATTTCTTAGGCATAAAAACACCCGTCATGTCTTCTGATGATCGAATCCCTCTCACCGAATCTTCAATGACCATCCCTTCCGATTCCGAACAATATTCTAGTCATGAACTCTCTCCATCTCCGCCATCTTCCTCGAGTTCCCCGGCATTAATTCTATACTCTCCGCCTACGATTTGGGGTCTTCTGAGGGGAGCTGCTATCAACTTGCTCTTACCGTTCATCAATGGGCTTATGCTAGGATTTGGGGAGCTGTTTGCCCATGAAGCTGCGTTTAGATTGGGATGGGGAGGAACAAAGGTATGCACATAGGTTCCCTAGATTATACTGTTCATTGCTTCCTCAACGGGTAGCGCCGCTGCATTGCCGGGCATATCTTCTTTTCCTTAAACTTCTTTTCCTTAGACGTCTTTACTAATCCATCTTCTGGCAGGTCTTTCCAAACACACGAAATGCGAGATCAATAGGCCCAGGGATTGAAGTGAGGGATGATCCAGTCGAACGAAGAAGGAGAGCAGGTGGTTTGGACGATTTGACGAGCTTGGAATGAAGAGGAAATATATTATAAAAAAGCACAGAAGCCGGCGCCTAGGAGTTGTATATTAGTGCATCATGACTTTATATCCACATTGAAAGTGGAAGCGTTAAATGCATATAGTTAGGTCTGATTTTGTTGAGGGATAGAGGGAGAAGATATTAGCTGTGAGCTAGAGGGATATAAAATGTACAAAATCACCACGCATTCATTCACTGGGCGCTTTATTTGGGAAGCTTTAGAGAAATTCAAGCTACATACAATCTCATATCATTTATCTTTTTCATCTATCTATTTTTTTATTTTTATTTTTATTTTTTTTAACAGTCAATTGTGATCCTTCTTCAATATGTGGCTGAGACGCTAGTTCCATTTTGTCAATTGAAGGTCCTGGCTGGCTCAAAATTATTTTTGCGACAGCAGCGACCTTCAACCCGTACAAAATGATACCCCGTAGATGCCTCCGAAGCTCAAGCTATATTATAGGCTTAAATCGACGGCAGATACAATCATTTACTCCTAGACAAGTAGTTCATCCAGAGCTCCATCAATCCGTCAATTGCTGACACCCGTATCGCAGTTCTCTTCTACACAAAATGCCTCCATTAGAAACACCACATTCCTTCAAAAGAATAACACATTCGTTGCAAAAACATCCCTCAGATCTCAGTCATCGAGAATAAACCCTTTAATACGAAATAGCGCTGCAATCCGTTTTGCTTCTACTTCCCCCCTCACAGCTGCAGCTTCAACTCCCATCGATCCCACATCTACAGCAACAGGCTCCTCTGAATTCGCTGCAGATATCTTCTCAGCTACGGAAGGAGCTGTAGGTATTCTTGATATCCCCGAACACATTGGATATTTGAAAGCTCTAGGTCTAGATTACGGATGGGGTCCAACTTCCTTTGTGGAATGGACATTAGAGCATATCCATGTACTCGCCGGGACACCATGGTGGGCATCAATTACCTTAACTGCTATTATGTTCCGTGTTATTCAATTCTACCCTACAGTTCTGGCAGCAGACAACGGTGCTAGAATGACAGCTATCACACCCTACATAAAACCTATTCAAGACAGGATGAAGGAAGCCATGTACAGTGGCGATAAGGAACTTGCTGCTCAACTTCAACGGGAGCTCCAGTCAATCTATAAAAAATCCGGAATAAAGATATGGAAGAGCGGCACACCCATTCTCGGGGGGTTTATTGGATTTGGATCCTGGCGAATTCTTCGAGGGATGAGTGACCTTCCAGTCCCTGGCCTCGAAACCGGAGGCCTATTTTGGTTCCACAATCTCGCCGTCGCAGATCCATATTATGTCCTTCCTATTGCTACCAGCTTAGTCATGCATTACGTTTTCAAGGTGTGTTCTTCGATTCTCTCTGCTACGTAACAGGACTAACAGCCAAATCAGAAAGGAGGAGAAGCCGGTGTTAGTACCATGACACCCGGCATGCAGAAATTCCTTGCCTGGGGTCTACCTGCCCTTTCCTGTGGAATCACCATGTGGATGCCCGCCTGCCTCCAACTCTCTTTCTTTATCACTAGCTTTCTTTCCTATTTCCAAGTTATGCTCATGCAAAGCCCAGCTGTGCGAGATTTCTTCGGCATCTACCCTATGCCGCCCAAACCCAGTCCTCCAACTACCTCCCAGCTGAAATTAAAAATCGCCCCCCCAGCACAAGACATCGTTCACGAAATGCCTACTCCTAGAAAAAATACGAATCCCCTCTTGAAGCCTATTGTGGATCTTGCTGGAGGAGTAAAAAGGGGAATAGAAGAGAATATGAAAACGGCTACGGATTATATGGGCCAGACAGGACCGAAGAAGGTTGGTAATATGAAGAAGAGGGATAAGGAGGAGGCGGCCAAGTATGAGGCGGCGAGACAGAAACAGATTCGGGCGGAGAAGGATGCGGTAAAGAAGCTGATGAAGAATAGGAAGCAGAGGCAGCACGACGAATAATTTTGTTGTGGATTAGACGGATGGATTGGAGGTTTCTTGTAGATTACTATTCTCGGCTGCCTTCTCCCACTTCATTGTATAAAAAGCATTTGGAGGAGTTATAGACAAGGTATCTTTACAGTTGAGCATGTAATTTATCTCTAAACAGTCGGGTATGGAGATATGGTAGGAAAGAAAGGGAGACTTGCGGGTAGGTCGAGCTTCTCATCACACGTTCACGCATCCAACTAATTCCGGAGCCGACATCGCCCATTGCCTTAGAATTATTCTCTGTTCCGACTGCAAGCAATGACAAATCACATTATGAAACAGGATTCAAGACCCTCATATCACAAACGCTCTTACTCTCTCCCCTCTCGATTTTGCCATATTATATCAATTAACTAATATATGACAAACCAAAGGACAGAAAAACAAGCAAAATTCGCGGCTCTATGCAGGTTCGACGGGTATTTCCACCCAGGTACACACTAACTATGGTTTTCGATTGATCCGGAATTACCTTCGTACAGGTGTACGAGTGGCGACAGTAGATCTAGACTTAAACAGGCAGTTGGATACTTACTTTCCCCGCACTCAGAGAGATGAGAAATGATAGATAGAGATGACGAGATCGAGTTCAAATTATATCGCAAATGCAAGTGATGGCGATGGAGGAGGATGGTGAGATTTATGGTACAGTTCCTCTGGTAGAGATATTAAATTGTCTCAACCCCCTCTTTGGTTCTTGTATTCTCTCTTCTCTTTATCATTCAGTGGAGTTTTTAAAATGTTCGCCTTAATTGCTTGGATATCATTGTTTTTATTCAGAGCGAGTGCTTCGCCAGTGAGAGCGAACTCGGGATATGCGGTCAAGGAAACGCATTTTGTGCCTAAGCAATGGTCTAGAGTTGGACCTGCTCCGGGTGATCATGTTTTAAGGTTGCATATTGGGTTGAAGCAGGGGAATTTTGAGGAATTGGAGAGGATTTTGTATGAAGGTATATTTCATCCTGAATTAGCTTTTTGCTTTCCATTCAACTTTATACTGTTGGAGCGCTGCTAATTAGGTATAGTTTCTGACCCGGATCACTCCCGATATGGACAGCACTTGTCTGAAGTCGAAGTGAACAGCCTAGTCAAACCTTCTGACGTTACTCTTCATCTAGTCGAGGACTGGCTGCTCGAAAATGGCATTGACAGCTCAGAGCTTGAGTACAGTCCAGCAAAGGATTGGATCAAGATATCTCTACCAGTCGAGGATGTAGAATCACTTCTTGACACCAAATACTCCGTTTTCGAGTATGTCAATGCTGAAGAAGACTACATCATCCGCACTCCATCATGGTCTCTTCCTCAACATCTCCACCAACACATCGATGTCATCCAACCCACCAATTCCTTCTTCCGACCCAAGGCCCAGAAAAGTACTTTAAAAACTGTCGGCCATGCAGAAGCCTATTCTGCACCTGATTCGTGGACAAGCGGCACTATCCCTACCATTGACCAAGCCTGCAACTTTAGTCTCGTAACTACCGATTGTCTACGTATAATCTATGGAACATATGACTATACACCCCAAGTTCCGGGCAAGAATAAAGTTGGTCTGAATGACTTCTTGGGCGAATCAAACAACCGATCCGATGTCCAGACTTTCCTTGAGACATATCGTCCAGACGCCGCATCTGCTGCATACGAATTCACAGTAGAAGTGATTGCCAACGGCAGTAATCAACAAACCCCCGACAATATCACCCAACTCGAAGAAGGCGTCGGTCTAGAAGGCAATCTAGACGCCGAAACCATCATCGGAATCGACTATCCCACTCCCCTCATAGCCTTCACCACTGGCGGCAGTCCGCCTTTCATCGTCGACTTGAACACACCTACCGATTCCAACGAGCCGTATCTTGTATGGCTACAATATGTGCTTGCAAAAAATACGTCTGAGCTGCCGCAAGTGATTTCGACTTCATATGCGGATGATGAACAGACGGTTCCACTTTCGTATGCAAAGTCGGTTTGTAACGGTTTTGCGCAGTTGGGGGCTAGGGGAATCTCGGTGTTGTTCTCTGCTGGGGATGGGGGCGTTGGTGATGAGGGTGCTTGTGTGAGTAATGATGGGAAGAATACGACGGAGTTTTTGTCGATGTTCCCGCCTTCTTGTCCTTACGTACGTATTTATTTCCATTTCCCTCCCCCGGAATTTCTTAGTCCCTTTTTAGATTAGAGAAATTTCAGAAAGTCGTTGAAGTTCTCTCTCTATCAACTCCTCAACCTTCCTCCTATATACTGACTTAACGAGACTCACCCATTTTATTCCAGATCACCGCAGTAGGCGGCACAAAAGACTACCCCGAAGTCGTAGCCTACGACTCCCTAAACGGATATTCCTCTGGCGGCGGTTTCTCCAACTACTTCCCCCGGCCCAGCTACCAAGACCACACCATCCCGCGTTACATCCTCAGTCTCAACGGTTCCTTCAGCGGTCTCTACAACACTTCTGGCCGTGGCTACCCAGATATCTCCGCACAATCTTACCACTTCGCTACTATCTGGAACGGAACTCTCGTTCCTCTAGATGGAACTTCGGCAGCTGTGCCGACTGCTTCGGCAGTATTGGCGCTGGTGAATGATGCGCTGATTGCGGCTGGGAAGAGTCCACTGGGCTTTTTGAATCCGTGGTTGTATAAGGCAGGTTATAAGGCATTTACTGATGTGCTTGAGGGGAGTGCGATTGGGTGTGGGACGCAGGGCTTTCCGGCGAAGAGGGGCTGGGATGCTGTTAGTGGGTGGGGGACTCCGGTGAGTGACTTTGTTTTTCTTTCCCATCATTCCCCTTTACTGGAGTAAAGCTAAATGTGTAGTATTTCCCCAAAATAACTTCACTGCTTCTTGGGTCTGAAGGATCTGGATACGGTCGAAAGTAGATGGGACTGTTCATTTCCCTACATGGGAACTTATTAACATATAATGTATCACATATGATTGTGAAATTCTATAACCATTCTCTGCTGTTTCATTACGTTTCGCTTTTTATTTTTCACGGCTCTTTGCTTCAAGAGAATGTCCAAGTTTCGCCTTCAAAGTAGTTTCCGAAGGAGCAATCTAGAGTCTATGTCTGAATGTTCCCAGCTCTTTCCTATTTCACGGTACAAAAACAAAAACAAAAAATGCCCGCACCCAAACATAACAAACAAATCTTTGCAACGTCGTTAACGAGAAGAGAATCTTTCATCCTTGCTACGCCAATTCAGCTAACACCTTCTATGTTTATCGATTCGCCTCAAGTCTCCGACCTGCCATCATCCTGTAAGTTCCACCTTAATGATAAGACTAAAGAAATCTAACACCGATACCATAATCCACGCGTCAAAACTCGGATAAAGCTCCAGATCTTGTGTTGCGAAGCCTCGGTGGAGATGTATTCCGTCGATACGAGTAGAAATGGCGAAGTCCTTCGGCAGCGTGGGCTGTTGTCATGGTAGCGGTCAGCACTGCACCATCTTTATTGATCGAGGAAACATCTTTCAACACACATATGGCAGGATTCTCCCAACCCAGACCAGCTTCCACGTCCACAAAAGTGTTGGTGGATATACGAGTCCGTAGGCTTTGTATTTGCGTACGGCTTAGTGGCGGTCGGGGGTCGACAGGGGGGTATTGGTTTATACTTGTAGTTTGCCTTCGTCGAATACACTGGAGGACTAAGAGGCAGGGAGGAATAGCGAGTATCAAGGCGAGGAAGCTGAGTAGGGTTTCAATGGAGAAAGACATTGCTGAATTAATGGTCAATTAGGTGCTCGAAGGAAATGGTTCTCTTCTAAGTGGGAAGTCCATCTTTAAAGAGCAATTCGTAAGGTGCGTGGCATGAGAACGCCTAGCTTTAATCGGGCCCAGAACCTCACATGAAATGCAGATTTTGAGGTTCACCTGTCAGTACGAAAATACTGATAATTTTCGAATCCGCGGCCCCCCCTTACTATCATTTAGCCGGAGAAACGCAGATTTCGCAAACATCCAATTGCATCCTTCCGTTAATTACAACGCAGGATGCAACTTAGCCCTATGGGGACGTTCAATGCGCCAAATCGAAAGTTATTGGCATATAGTTGCTGCAATGCAAAGAGGGGAATTTTCCACTGCAGCTGCAGAGTATGGGTGCAGCCGTGCGGCGGTGTCTAGGCAGATGGCTCACTAAGTCAAAGCAGGAGCCAAGTCGTTCTAGTACCAATGTCTTACCATCGAGCAAGAGGAGATCAAGGGATGATTTGTAGAATGCCACTGACATGTGTCTGTACTCCCTAGCTTGCGAAGGTTATTGAGAAGTATAAAATCGCTGCCGAAAACATATATAATTTCGACGAGAAGCGCTTCCTAATAGGATATGGTCGATTATTGCAGCAGATGATGTCAGAAACTGCCTTGGATTTCGAATATAATACCAAGTTAAAGGGGGATGGCAGCCGTAAATTTACCTCTATCTTGGCCTATATCTCAGCAATTAGAAAATAGATACTATTATGTAAAGGCGAGTTGGGCAGCTGACTAAGTATGTGAGCAAATAAAGTAAAAATAGATTGTCAAGCATACTTCAAGTAATAGGTGAGTTATAAAGGTAAAATTAAGAGGAGAATGCCATATTATTTTAATAAATGCTACATTAATATAATTTGAATGTCTATCTACGTTTCAAAGTCGTATAGCATTGCAGTTTGCTGCACGGATGGGCAGTGTCGATCGAGATCGTCGATTTGCTTCTTGACCCAGTTGCTGATATCAAATGCTCTCGAGGCCGCAGCAGGACACAGTCGCTTAAGTCATAGTGCGCTAGTATAATTTAGGAATGTAGGAAAAATTAAATAGTTTGTTTACTTCTCGATCATGAGGCAAAGGCAGACAGAATCTACCATAAACAGTACTGCCCGCGCTACGATACCTACCATCCCCCTCTAGGGGGAGGATAGTATCAGAAGGAAATGAAATTTGCTTCGGAATGCCGAAACAAGGGAATCCACACGGAGGGTCCGGTTTATGGTTTCTTACATTCTGATCATGAGCATGGCCGCAGCAGCGGCTACCTGCAGGATCTTGATTATGCCTGTTGAAAATGAATCATGGTGCCTAATCCCAAATGTCAACGGAAATAGCACCACGAGTTTCGACCAAAAAACTTCACAGGCTACGGTAGATATGATGCAGATGGTCCATCCAAGTATTGAGATTGGAGCCTAAGAATTCATGTACAGCATCCCAGGTTCAAACTACTATTTGCTCGTGCCATATTCAAGAGGTACATATCTTCACTTTCGGCTAGCATGCTGACTTAGGCTTGGACATGTGCGTTCTAGGTAGGATCATGATATATTGGCACACAATATTAAATTCTTTTTGTGAGATTATTGGTATCACTGTAGTTTATTTGCAGGGTGGTAAACGCAGAAATGTGTATAAAATTGCTTAGGGCAAACGCATGCCATTCCTCGAACTGTAAGTATGTTTTTCCAGCTCTATGCGAAGAACTACTCCTTTATGTAAGCAAACAAGGGTAGGAGCATGAATAGCTTCAAAAGCCATAATAATTAATAAAAACTTGGGTTAAATCACAGCTACAGTTCCCGAAAGCGCAGAATTTGGTCCTTCTGATACTAGAACATTAGACCTAATGGACCGCTAATTGAATCTATAGGTTCCTTATTTATACCGATGGAATTACCAGATTTCAAGTGCATGTGATGCGGGGGTTAGCAAGGAGTGAACTATTTGCTACTATATACAGTTCTTATTAATTACTACTTACCATTACTTTATTCTATACAGATGAAGCTCGAGAAGTGCGATGTCGAATTTAGGTGGATTTTCGTAGCAAACTTTATGAAGAGTTAATTGCACTAATCGCACTAATCGCAAGAGCTATAGAGTGGGGAAACGGGCGCAGAACGGGTTATATTAGGTAAGGTTTTAGCTAATTGGGTTTCGAGTAATAGGGCTCAAATATATTATGCATATGAATAATGCAATGGATTTCCTTGTCAGAAGGAAGGGGTGTTGGGAGTCTTCATAGAATTCAGTAATTTAGAAGCCTTTTGGTGACGAAAATGCAATGATTTGATTAGATAGTTACCCCTGCTTAAGGTGCTCGCTTAGGAGGAGTAAAGATGTTGGCAAATTGAGAGATTTATTAGGGTACAGGGTGTATTTCAATGAAGAGTCTTCTCTATATACAGGACAAATATGCGGGACCATTTCGTCTTCGGAGAGATAAAAGAACAAATTTAGAGAGCACACATCTCGTTACAACCCATGAGAATAAAGCCTGCCAAATCATCAATCCTCCTCTACCGGTATCTGCATCAATCCATATACAAATTAAGGATCTAACAAGTATTCTTCGAACGCCATTATTCCAATTCGACTTTAGTTAATAATATCAGCCCGCGCAGCCTGAAAAGGGATTAATATAGACACTGTAAAGAGAACTACGTAACAGAGAAACCATAAATGTAACATACCTTCTGGCTTTGCTTCTTTTGAATGACAGTCCCCGGAGTCGGCAAATCCTTCATCTCCAATCTTTTCTTCTCGACCGGAGCCTTAATATTTGGACGATCGGAGAAGGTGGCTCAAGGCTTGCACAACAAATTACAGGTCCTGCCTAAGGTATTGTAATGGATATGATGCCAAAGAACGAAGTCGCTATCGTTAACATAATCTTTATTGAGCTCGCCATTGTATAGCTTTTGCACCAGCGAGAGGTCTATAGAAAGTATTAGTATGAATGGTTTCTGAGACAAGTAGGGTAGTGGGATAGTGGATAACTTACTCCCTCGAATTTGCCTTGTTAGATTGTAGGTCGTAATCTACATTTCTTGAACTAGAGTGTACATTCTGTGCACTGGCTAGAATTGATGTTAGTTTTTGTTTTGTGGGATGACAGGAGACATGCTATTTGAAGACTGGAGTTTCCTTTTCAGACGATTGAAGCTTCTTTGTTTTCCCAGCACCATTGTGCTAGGCTTTGGTTTCGAGCGCTGATTAGCCTAAAGATTCGGGGAGTCATCGTAGTAGGTGTCCCAGAATGAAGGAGCCATTTCCCATTGACGAAGCTATGAATTATAAAGAGTAAGGATTTTATCCTCAAATGTGATGTGAGAAATCAGAGCTTCGGAGTTGTGAAAGTAATGTGAATAATTCAATTATCGAGGCAGAATCCATCGTTTTATGTTGATTCAGAGGCCCGCTTGCTTAATATAAATTCAAATTCCAGTTGAGAGAAGATGCTAGCAGAGATTAAATGATTTGGTGATGTTTAGGCAATTGCCAGAGGTGTACTATAGCTTCCACCAAATTGCAGATATTTCGGATGAAGTCCTCGGGGTTCTTGTCCTATGTGAGCAGGATATGCTTATTCCTGAAGGCTTATGTTTACTGGCTCTTGCGAGAAAGAAGTGTTGACATATTGATAATCTGGGTGGTCGGATGATTGTGGATGATTTGGATGATTGTTGGATGTTGATAGGTAAGATGATATTTGGAAGTTGTTTGAATGATATTTGGGTTCTATGCTTGATTTTCTGTAGCTCTTAAGGGTTTGATTATGAAGAGTGTGGGTGGTTGATTGTTAGTGAGTGCCTTTGGTCGCGAAGGCAAAGCTCCTTAGCTCAGAGCTAGTTCTAGCGAGGGCGAAGCTCGAATAATCTTGGCAGCATTTTCACTTACTTATAGTATAACTCTAGCCTGTACATGTTGTCAGAAGCGCAGGTAGTTTACTCTGGGATATGCAAGCAGCTAATTGAAAACTTAAATATGTTGAATGATTATCACCGCGATACAAACGGTTCATAAACCGAAGATAGACAGAATGACTAAGAGAGGTGATGCTTCTTAATTAGGAGAATCTAATACTACAAAAAGGACAAAAATTCGTAAGTTCTAGTAATATGTTAACCAGGTTGAGTAACCTTTCAACAAAATATAACAGCTATAGCTTGAACAGCCCCAACTTAGCTAGATAAGTTGGGGCTGTTCAAGCTCCCATTTCTGTTGGAAATCAGCTGGTAAAGGCCATATGGGACCTAGTCACTAGCCTAACTATATGGCTATAGGCTTACATGTAACAGATTTATCCCCTGATAGTAAGACGCCTTTTGTAGTAGAAGGAAAACTAATAAATCTAGGAGTAGCATTCTTAGCTCTACTTTAGAAAAGGCTTAACTTCCCATTTCGAAATGCATTCAAGCATGTTGTGCCACTTGAGCAATAACTCAAAATAAAATTGTGTGAAACTAGACATTTGTGTGAATTTCTAAACAAGCTAAACCAGTCAGGACTCAAGTTGTCATCACAGTAGACACAACTCTAATTCTCATGTGAAATGTGACAGAGCTTCTGAGGCTTCGAGCTTTAATGAAAATAAGTTCAACAACACAATGCATTTAGAAATTGGAGAGGTAAAGCACACACCAGCAGTGAACTAGTTGACCGACAGCTAGACAGCCCTTCTATTGAGCGACTACTATGTTGTATTGAATGATCCATATCACTTGGAATATTGAGCTCTGGATGATCTAGACTATCTGAAGCATCTGAAGCATTCATGTAAATGTTCCTTTCCGTAAAGCACTCAAAAAATGAAGGGGAAACTAAAGGGTTGGCAAATTAAGCGAATCAAGTTATGTTATTTATTTATGCCACTTATTTTGAGAGACGCTAGTCCCCTCTCAGCACTATCTCCTCACCGCCCTATTGTACCAAGAATCATGGGAGATGGAATA
This sequence comes from Chlorencoelia australis, assembly GCA_003988815.1. Lineage (NCBI taxonomy): Eukaryota > Fungi > Ascomycota > Leotiomycetes > Helotiales > Cenangiaceae > Chlorencoelia > Chlorencoelia australis. The sequence goes on from QYAN01000007.1 coordinate 432,903, forward strand.
TGAATATCTGTATCCCCTCCCAGTGCCTTCTGGCGCTCTTTAGACAAGACGGTTTGTGCAACGAGAACGAGAAGCTTCTCCCTCACCCACCTCTGCCTCAATTGAAATCGATTTTTCGGATACTCATCGGACAATGGAAAGCCTCAATATCAACGAGGACCCAATGGCTTCGTCATCATCTGAGCCGCGAAAGCAAAAGAAAAAAAAGGTGCTGTTGATGGGCAAATCGGGCTCTGGAAAGAGTTCGATGCGCAGTATCATCTTCAGCAATTATGTCGCGAAGGATACCAGACGCTTAGGAGCTACAATTGACGTCGATCTCAGCCATGTCAAATTCTTGGGCAATCTAACTCTCAATCTATGGGATTGTGGAGGGTAAGTCAAGCATCTGCAATCAAGCAGCTTTTGCAGATGCAGCTTTTGCTTCTGTGCTTTTGTTCTATTTCTCAATATTAGCAAAAAGCTAACAGATCACAGACAAGATGCTTTCATGGAGAACTACCTGTCTCAACAGCGCCAGCACGTTTTCTCCAACGTTGGAGTACTTATCTACGTCTTCGACATTGAATCTCGCGATTTCGACCGAGACCTCCTCACATATCGATCTATTATCACTGCGCTCTCCCAATTCTCTCCAACCTCCAGCATTTATATTTTGATTCACAAGATGGATTTGGTGGTTCATATGCAGCGGGAGGATATCTACAACGAGCGAGTCGCCCTCATCCGATCCAAATCCGAATCCTTCGATCCGATTCCGTTTGCTACCTCAATTTGGGATCAATCTCTCTACAAGGCATGGGCCGAAATTATCCACGATTTGGTTCCCAATCTCTCTGAAATCGAGAAACACCTCTCTTCACTTGGCAAAATCATCGAGGCTGAGGAGGTCCTACTTTTCGAACGTTCCTCCTTCCTTGTTGTATCAAGCTGGGCATCGGATATTGGAGATATGAACCCCACGAAAGACCGCTACGAACGTATCTCCAATATTATCAAGAATTTCAAGCAAACTACATCGAAGTACACCGGAACACCAAAGTCAGCTGAGCAATTCTTGCTTTTCGAATTAAAGATGGCCACCTTCTGTCAATTCGTCGTCAAATTTACCACCAATACCTATCTCGCAGTTATTCTCCCTCCCGGAGAAGCACGCTTCAATGCCGCCCTCGAGAATGCCAGGATTGCAAGGAAAGAATTCGAGTACTTGGACAGTCCGGTGAAGAAGAGCATAGATAGGGGTACTACGTCGAGTACGGCAGAGTAAGGGGCTTCACGTGGAGTAGGTGAATACGATTAGATGAATCATTTAAATGGCGTTTAGCGGATGAAATACCCTTTGGCGTTGTAGAGGAATGGACCACAAAAGAAACGGATTCTTTCTGGAAGTGCATTACTACCGGTATTTTAAAAATTCAACTTTAACCAAATCATCTATTATAACTTTCTTCATTTGACTTGTTCATCCCACGTGATCTCCTCTTAAACTCGCTACAGGAATTTTGATTCAAGTGAAGGATACAACCGTCCGCATTTACTTCCGACTTTTCCCTAGTCTTAAATTAAAATAGAAGTGCTCTTTTAGTCTCGAAAATATCATATTCAAAAAAAAAAAAAAAAACTTGTTCATGAGGTCTAAAATGGCCCCCTTTTTCCAAATTAAAGCAAAAGTCAAAACTTCCGAGGTCAGGATTTCCCTAGTGAGCAACTTCTACTTTATATCAAAAACTTTTCTCAAGTACTTCCAACTTGAAATTTCCCTATCCAGAGCCTATAAATATCCATTCCTGAGGCTGGTGTTTCCCGACGCCGCATCTCTTGAGCGACTGAAGCTGTACAGGACTTAATTTTAACCTCATCCTTCCTTCACTCACACATCAAAAGAAGAACTTACACCGGATAGGGAAGTCAAGACGACTCTCATATGCGAGCTCAATTGAGGTCCCTAGAACAAGGGAGAGATGTCCACTGCAGACAGAGCGTTGTGGCTCGTAGTGACGAAGAGAGGACTAGAGGGATTTTCTAAGAAGAGCTGCGTTTCTTAGTGAACGAATTGGATGGAGATGCGGAGTTAGTAAAATCTAGGATAAAAGGGGGGAGAGCGAAATAGTGGAGAGTTTATGATATGCATTTTATGTTCATGTGGAACGCGAGAACATATGAATATGCTTTGGTAAGTATGCTTCTCCCAAGCCTGTTAGAAGAGTAATTTACTAATACATAGAAAAGTCATCTTAGTTGCGTCTGCATTACCTCAAAGTCTTGTTGCTGCTTCTATTAGATCCTTAGCCACCTCCAAAATATATTCTCGAAATTAATATAAACTCCGACTCGAACTCTTGGGTTAAAGATCTAGAGGACTTGTAGAAGGCGAGATGAAGTCAGAGTCTAAACCCGCCTCAAGTCCAGCTCAGACTTGCGGATCACTAGTAATAGAGTTGGTGACTATCTGACTGGAGCGGAAATATATTTTTTTACAATAGCTTATGCTATCAATTAATGTGCGTTCAAGTTCACTGCCCTTCCGGCGAGCATAGTGAACTGTAATCAATGGTCTACTTGGAAAGGGTTATGAGATGCCGGGTCAATAATGAGCAATTTGCTTTCGATTACTATTGGATGTATGATAAGGTCCACGAGTGTTGAACTTTGTTTCACAGCATTTATTCCATTCATACATCCAGTCTATCTGAGTTATTAGCCATCATGTTGTTATTACTAATCTAATGTTAATCACGACTATCACACAATCGAGAGATTACCCACAAGCCTTTGCCTATAGCTGTACGGAAATCAATCTTGGTTTCCAAATACAGCCACTCCTCCCACAAGGCTTATTTGAATATATCTCCCTCAGATACACAGTCTTGGGACAGAGACGACGGTCTGGCAGTTCCTCCATGATCAAGTTATTACGGCTAGGTGATGACTCTTCCTCATAACCGTACTCGCTGTCGGGATCGACGGGCACTACTGTATGTTGGTACTCAGGGCTCGTAGGAAACGATGGAGGGACAGGTTGTTGGGGAGATATAGGCAAATGGGGGGACTCTTTGCAGTATTCTTGAATGTTGGTGCCTATCCGCTCTTGGCAAACACGACACCAAAGGCGATGCGCTTTGCACATGTTTTGGGTGGTGGGGATATTTTCTGTGATTTTAGTGGGAATGTATCCGGCCTGCTTGAGGGGTGGGAGGAAGCTGTTTGTTTTTTTATGAAATGATTTGCAACGAGAAAGGATAAAAGACAGTATATATAAAGAATCTTCTACGCCTCCCACCAGAAAGATTCAGCTATGGTGTCAAGTGAGTCGACAATCATAGAAACAGGATTCTGTCTCCAAGCCACTCGGAGTGAGTGGGCAAGTTCATCTTCGATGACTGCTGTAGTTTGAATGCGCTAACGATAGACCATTCAAGGAAGGGGTATATGAATTGTTAGGGAAGATATTATCCTATGCATGAGCCCCCCTACTCTAATCAATCCCTGGGATTGCATTTCAGGATGCATTGAGATGAAATTATTTCTTTTAAACCTGAGATTGACCTTTTCGATGGTGAGAGTAGAATTCGCATATATCGCTGCCATTTGATTAAGCTCGCGAAACTTAACAACCTCATCATCTTGCGCAATGCACAGTGAATCTACCCATAGGTAGTCCTCTCCAAGCAATTTCACAATACCGATAGCATTTCTAATGGTCTCCGGGATTCTCGAACCCAGATCGGATAGAGCGTTGGGTTTCTGGAGTTGCGGTAGTAAAGCCGTGGTAGTCTTCAGTGCTTCAGTTTGGCTCCAACGGTAACTCAAGGTAACGTAGCTCATCTCCGGTTGGCCTGGAACAAGACATTGATATCGGACATCAATCAGCCAAGTGGGTGTGCTCTTAGAAAGACGGTACTGTTTCAATGGATGCTCGCGATCATCACTATGAGATGTCTTGCAATACCCCTTCCATTTATTAAGCAGACTCGTATCGATCTACTGGATTTTCGGAATCTTGCCTCGGCCTGGATGGGCTTTCACTTCATCTCTTTTGATTAGCTCAAGATATTGAAGCATTCAACCTCCTACTTTGTTGTGGCCTATAGCAATAGCTAAATTGGCGCTATTTGCGCTCTTCCTGACGGATAACTTTGATTGCTGTCGGTTGATATCGATATGACATAGCCCCTTTGGAAATTCGAAACGGTCTTTTAGGGCGGCTAGCAAAGGGATATGGGCTGAACATTCTTCAGCAAGGACTACATTGGCCGAACCCAACTCGACGTTATAGTCGTCAAAGAAAGGGACTAACAAGTCATGCATTATCTGCTGGCAAATGGTACACTCGGATGGTAGGCCTTCGTACATATCGGGGATTGTCAGAAGTGCTGTTGTAGCTTGAGAGGCTTTTAATTCCGCCATGCCGGAATCAGTTCTCAGCTTTACTCGCGGTGTCAATTATTCCTCCTTTGCAAAAAGAAGATGAATCAGCCACAGATCAATAATTATTTCGATAGTGGCGAGGGTGCGTGACGCCGGGCGATCAGTATGTATATCAGGATTAATGTCACTTCATATCGCCAAGACTTACCTAGGTATATACCGATCCCTATATTAAGACGATTTGGTAGTATTCTCGAACCTGAGACTGCCCGATAACAAAGTTGACAGATCTCAGCTATGGCCTACTGCTACAATCCACCTAATCAGCAGCAGATGATGCGTGTACTCGATATTATACCTGATGTAGGAGCTGATCAAATCTCATACTCTATTCGTACGATCAGCTTGAGCCGCGATTCCAATTATGAAGCGCTGTCATATTGCTGGGTGATCCAGAACTTTCATGTACCATTCTTATCCAAGGTCCAACTCGTCTATGCTCTACAAAATCTGCGGTTGCAGGCTGGAGTTCGTGTAATTTAGGTCGACGGATTAAGTATTGACCATTCAAACGATATCAAGAAAGCACAGCAAATTCTCCTCATGAGACAGATCATCGCCAAGCAAGCAAAGTTCTTGCATTTCTAGGAAAGCTTGAGGAAGTCTTGGACCTTGACTCCTTAATCTTGGCATAGCATACACAGAGCTTTCAGACTGCCGACCTAAATATAACGGTTCTGCTGGTCGAGCTCCATCTATTGTTAGAATTTCTTCCAGCCTCCTAAATGTTCATATCAAATCATAGCTCACAGCCATGGACGGCGTCTCATATTGCTATGCCGCCGGCGAATGGAAAGGGCATGCATTCGCTACGATCTTGCCAGGAATTGGAGAGAAGCTCTGAGATCTGTCATCAAAGCCGCCATAACAGGATTTAACGCGGTTTTCTGGCAACAGAGTCGAGGTTTTCAAGTATTTGTGGTGATGGTTAGAAAAGATGCTAGGTTCTGGAGTAGGAATACACAAGACGGCAGATATTTCTCCCTGGGTGGGACGACCATGCTCGACCAGTGGCTTTCCTCTAAGAAAGACAATCCCAGGCTGGAAGCTGCAGCATGATTAGTAATCGAGGTGGATTCAACCTTTGCTAGTGCCTCGGATTACACTAATCTATTCACAACTAAGAGTAGTTAGATAGGTAAGAGCTGAGGCCATTAGATGCGGCCCACTTAAGCGAAACGCGTCGACGCGATAATTTTCCAACCCCCCCCTTTAAAATATTAATTATATATCAAGGCCTACTCCTACTCGTGCTATTATTTGCAGCTTGCAAAGGCAGGGAAAATCTCAGCGCGAGATTGTTGCAGAAACCCGTGTGCCTCGAAGAACAATAAGACGCATTTTAAAGCAAGAACATAGTTGCCGATTACGAAAAAAGAAACTTCCAAGATTACACTTAATGTCTATAAGAGATATACGCCAATGCATTCGCATAATTGCAAGAGATTGGTCCTTTTGTAGGATGTTATTCGCTAGCCTTAAAACCCTCCTCAAGCTTCCAGTTTCAGTTAGAACTATTTGCCGAGAACTACACCGCGCAGGCTACCGACGCTATATTGCATGCCCTCGACCTTATATATCACGTTTACAAGCTAGGAAGAGATTGGCATTTGCTAGGAAGCATAGGTGGTGGGGAACATCAGATTATGCTGCACATAGGGATGATGGCAAAGAGGGAGGAGATTGGCGGAAGGTTATTTGGTTTGATGAATCTATATTTGAGACTGGAAAGAATGGCAGGATCTGGGTGACTCGAAGGGTAGATGAGAGGAGGTGCCCTGACTGCATAAGGTCTGTTTATAGGTCAGGGAGGGTAACGGTCATGATTTGGGGGGCTATTGGCTGGGATTATAAGTCAGAATTGGTGTTTCTGGAGAAGCTTCCAGAGAAAAAGGGTATTTGCTTTAAGGCATATCTTCAACAGGTTTTTCAGCCTGTTATTTTCCCTCTATTTAATACTCTAGATGCAGAGTATATCTTCATGGAGGATGGTGCCAAGGTGTATAAAGGGCATGCTTGCTTGCCAAGATTAGAGCATAGCATTTGCGGCTTTGATTGGCCTCCTTTTTCACCTGATTTGAACCCTATTGAGAAGGTTTGGCGGTGGATGAAAGAAGAGCTGAAAAAACTATCTTATGTGCCGAAAAACAAGGAGGATTTACGGAGGGAGCTTTAGCTGCTTTGGGATAAAGTAGATCCACGTGACTTTCGGCATTATACTGAGCAATTAACATGCAAACTTGAGGATATAATTAAAGTACGAGGCTTAGCTACTATTTATTAATCTATATTATTAATTTCAAGAAAAATTATCATGAGTTAAATAAATAATAACTACTAGAAAATAGGGAGCTGATTTTAAGGGTTTCGCTTAAGTGGGCCGCATCTAATGGCCTCAGCTCTTACTAGGCCAATGAACATCTAAAGTGGTGATTTGGTATACCTTTTCCATGCACCATGCACTCCGCAAAGGAAATCAAGGTACACACTGAGAGCATGAAATCCTAGATTTCTGTCTGCTTCAAGGCTAACCTCATCGTAATTGGCCTTTGGCTATGCATGCAGGACTTTACTTGTGCTTACTTGCAAGCGCTATTCTTTGGTGAACTAAATGAGATTCGAAATTGAAGCTTTATAGATGTAGTACTCCGCCTCCAGAATCTGACATGAAGAGGTTTTTAAATATGTGTGCTGACTAACCGAGACTTCTAGGGGGCTGTTTCGGAATAGCTTCACTGGAGATTTCTTTGGTCCTCCAGCAAAAACCCTTTCGATATTTTCGCATTTCATAAACCAGTAATTTCCGTTTGTCAGCCCAAGTAAGAATAATTTTTTTCCCCACGGTTTAATTGGCTTGGGTCAAGGATTTAATTTGCATTCCAACTGAACTTCAGTTCGGCCAAAGGCCTCATCTCTCATCTTAGCCCGCCAACTCCGGGACCTACAAATTCCTCCAACCGCTCTCGTCTCGACTTCTCCGTGCGGTCCGATCCTTGAACTCGGAGCCGGAACCGGCCTTGTGGGACTTGCTGTTGCTGCTGCTATCTGGCATGTCCATGTTACTTTGACGGATCTATCACCTATCCTTGCTGGACTAGCCAAAAATATATCGCTGAATAAGGACCTCCTTTCTTCGCATCGCGGAAGCGCTTCTTGTGGTGCCCTTGATTGGTCTTCTCCTTCCCTTTTTTTTACGCCAAAATCCTGTAGACGAGAAAGAGGAAATTGAGTTGATCGAGGACAGTAAAGCAAGTGTTATTCTTGCTGCTGATACGGTATATGACGAGGTCCACCCCGAACTATTGGCTATTGAGGAGGGAAAGGTAGATGATGTGAAGTTCGACGACGAAGAATTGCATGAGTGGAGTGTGTGGAGATGGAAGGATTGAGAAATCCAACATCATTTTGGATTGTACTCGGAGCGTCATCCTTGAGGAGATAGGCTGTTTCATCATATTGTCGCTGCGATTGGAGTGGTTTTTATTTTGCCTTTCTTTTTTATCTATTCTGACGAGAAACAGAATGCATATAGGGTTCAACAGATATTAGATAAGCGCCTTTCTCGATCTTTGTTTAAGTATACTATGTTTATCTTCGAGGTTAGCTACCCTAGTTGAAATGGGTACAGAAACATACCAGTCGAAGCTTCTCAGTGCAGCGTTGAGTTGTCAATCCAATTGAAAGACATCGAAGCCTCTTCTTCCACGAAACTAACCGTTACAGAATAAAGATTCTCTTCAGCGCTACCTATTATAGCTTTCTATACTCTGCTAGGACTATGTAGCTTGACGGAATAGCCAGTGTGATTTTGCTATAACAGCTAATCAGCTTTGATGTGACAAGTGTAGTAAGGTGGAGCCTTCCTAAAAAGGAAATTATGCCCCCACAACCCCTCACCGCTTACGGAACCGACGTATATTTAAACCTCATCGCAAATATCGCATCTTCTTGCCAATACAAATAGATTATGGCGGAATTCTCAAGCCTTACTAGCAAGTTCCGGGCACAAAAAATTGATTTCTCTCCCGCTCCAGTCTCAAGGACTAAAAAGAGGGCTCAACTCGTCTGCAATCAATGCCGGAAATCGAAACTTCGATGTGACCGAAGTCTTCCGTGCATTGCCTGCATCAAAAGGAATCAAGGAGCCGCTTGCAGCTACCAGCAGCCAGCAGGAGCAAGAAACGCGGTGGTAGAAGACAGATTGTTGCATCTAGAATCCATGGTCAAACAATTGATGCAAACACAGACATCGCCACAATCTTGCAATGATGCAACATCCAAGGGCCTAGCCTCAACAGGGGCATCTGAAAAGCATCCGGAAGCTATCGATGCTACTCGCAATGGCCAGGCTAAAACGTTGACATACGGATATGCCGGTTCCACTCACTGGTCGGCTATACTGGATGACATACACGAATTGAAAGTGGTTCTGGGAAGCTCGCCTGATGTCCAGGAAGAAGAAGAGCCTGGCGTATCTCAACCTCCTCCATCAAGCAGCGAGTTGATATTCGGATCAGCGAACAATTATTCTTTAAAGCAGATCATTTCCAGCCATCTGCCATCCAAAGTTCAAGTAGATCGATTCCTCTCAATCCATTTCCAAAGCGAGACTTTCATTGTTCCGCTTGTTCATATATACCAATTCAAACGTCAATATAAAGACTTTTGGGACGACACTTCAAAAGTCAATCCTCTTTGGCTGTCCATATTATTCTCCATCTGCTATATGGGATCAATAATCCATGGAGCCTCCGATCAAAATGATCACTTTCATATAGCTGCTGGACAATGTCTCATTTTAGGGGAATATCATCGGCCACAAAAGCTTACTGTTGAGGCACTCGTTTTATATGCCAGTTGCAAAAATCTTAGAAGTCTTGATCCATCTCGAGAAGCTGGAGCAATTCTAGGCATAGTTGTTCGGATGGCTTACGAAATGGGCTACCATCGAGATCCAGATTCATTCGGATCCTTTACTGTTTTTGAAGGCGAAATGCGAAGAAGATTCTGGGCAACATGCAAACAGATGGATTTGATGATGTCCTTCCAGCTCGGTCTTCCAAGCAATATTTGTCTTGAAGATTGTGATACCAAATCACCGAGGAATCTCTTAGACTCAGAATTCGATGCAGATACACAAGTTTTGCCTCCATCTAGATCCGAGAATGAAGCTACGAAAATGCTGTGGTTTATCGTCAAAGAGAGACAAATGGTCAGCTTCAGCAAAGTCTGTCAAGATGCCCTTTCTTTCAAAGAGAAGTCAGAAGCGGATATCATTCAGCTTGATAAAGAGATACAAGAAATGCACAGCACAATTCCTGATGTACTTCGTGTGCGATCTCTTTCCGAATCAATCGCCGACCCGCCTTTTCTCATTGTGGGCCGGCTATCCATCAATTTCATTCACCTGAAGAGTCTCTGTGTTCTACATCGAAAATACATGGCTCGAGGGAATGTATTCAGTACTAAATCCTGTGTTGAGGCCGGGAAAACCCTTGTTGCTCAATTCATTGATATGTATAAAGAATTCTCGCTCGGAGGTCAACTGTATCTGCAGCGTTGGATGCTGAATAATTTTACCTGGAATGACTTTCTATTGAGCGTTATGGTATTATGCCTTGTTGTGCATACACAATGGAGAAAAGGCTTGGAGCCTTCAGTGATCGACACCGAAACGGAGATTGAAGTGCTTGCATTGCTTGAGCAGTCTCATGCTATCTGTGTTGAGAAATCTACCGCAAGCAGAGATGCAAGGAGGGTCTCACATGCAGTCCGTCTTACCCTGAATGAGGTCAAATCCTGGAAGTTTTCAAAAATCAATGCCCCCCAACCTTCAGTGACTTCGTCTATCGTTAGATCATCAGTCGAAGAAGCGCGGGCTTTTGATTCTACTTCCGCACCGCTATCTCCTTGGAATGCCAATGTCCAGTCCGATGAGATGGTTTTTGGAATGCTTGACCCATTCAATTTCATGGGTAACGATATCGAGAACATGGATTGGACAGCTTTTGACCTACAGATCCAGGATCAGATCTGTCAAATTCATCGCTCCCCACCCTAGGCTTAAAATACACGCCACTCGCAATATTACTTCACTATCTACTCCCGTATAACTTCCCGCTCATAACCCCACTCCCCAGATCCTGACAAATAAGACTCAAAGTCAAGCATATCTTTGGACAACAGTTCTTCATACTACCCGCTAGCCCCATATCAATAAAATTAGAATCCAATACACAACTAAGCTGGGAACTTCATTTAATGTTACTAATCCAATAGCCTATGCCGGAGACGGAGGGCTGGCAAAGATAGGATGGGAGCTGCTACTGATGACGATAATTCAGGAGATAGGGTTGGAGCAGGTAGGAAAGAGGAGGAGAGAGGTGGAGAGGGAGAATGGTAGGGATGTGGTAGTGGGGTTAAGCCGATGAAGAGAGAAGGGAAGCTAGGGGTGAAGTGAAATGAAGTGGTTGGAGAATGGTTGAGCATTCCTAGCCTAAGCCATAGTTAGATCCGGCATAGCTAGTGGCTACCCCCGAGACTCCCTACGAAGAAATCTAGCTAACCGTAGAATGATGTGTCTCAGAAGTCTCTCTCTGTATCCGCCTAAATTGTAAACTATGCGGGATATACCTTCTAACACACGCTAATTTACAATGCCTGATAAGAATTCTAGTTCTCGAACTACGGTAGTAATTAGAGTACATCATTTGTATAGGAATAAAACTTCCTTCCAGTAGAATAATTGAATTTCATCTACTTTTACTCGGCTAATAACTTGTGACTGTCATTTAATATTTTACTGGTATTGTCTTCTTCTCTCTATGTTCTAAGTAATTGATTTCTTATTATCCAATTACTATCGTACCATAATTAGCTACTAAAGCTCTTACGAATTCACATGACCTATAGAGTTTGAAATTCTTACACCATTGAAGTTCGCATTTGCATTTAAAACAAAACTATTCAACTACCAAGGCTGGATTCCACTCCTCCTGATAGCCTTCCCTACATCTGCATCCCTTTTACCCTCCACAACATCCCTCACAAAATTCCCCCCTAACACCGGATCTTGCGCCCCCATCTTCCTATTGAGCTCCCGATCACCCCCCAGTCCCGTGGCCAGAAACCCCGGCGAAACAGCCCACACCTTGACCCCATCTTCCTTCAAGATCCTCACCCATTCGCGCATCATCATATTCATTCCCGTCTTACTAGATCGATACGCAGTGACAGGACGGATTGTTTTTTTAGGCCAACCTTTAGCAGGAGGTTTGTTCATCAACATAGCTGTATTGTTACTTTCGGCAAGAGGAGAGGTTCCGCTGGTAATGAAGATGAGGCGGGGATCGGAGGATGTGAGGAGGAGAGGAGCTAATGTGTGTGTTAGGATATGCGTTCCTGTAGTATTGACGTTCCAGGTTTTATTCCACATTTCTCGCATAGTTAGTTCGCCGGATGTGAGTTGGGGGTCGAAATAAGCGCCTGTTGATGAATCAGCCTGATGTCATTTTAAAAAGTATACGGGTTCACATACCCGCATTGTTGATTAGCACATCCAGATGTCCATATGTGTCTGAAACGTGTTTGAAAAGTTGCGCAATCGAGTCGTCGTCTTCAATGTCTACTTCGACTGTCTTGATAACACTGGGGCTTTTTGGGAACAGAGTTTGGGCTTCTTTGGCTGCAGCATTGGCTTTTTCGATGCTTCGGCCACCGAGCAATATCGTATATGCTTTGGGTGACTGACACAAGGATTTGACGATTTCGAAACCAAGGCCGGTATTGGCACCGGTGATGAGGATGATTGGATTGGAAGCCATGGTAAAGTTTCTGTGTCTTCTTTAATTGATAATGACTTAGAAAACGCGAAAACAACTCATTTATATAAGTAGAAGGTCTTCGGAGGTAAATAAACTCCGTGAAGTTTAGTAAGGAGAAGTCCATCGGTTGTCGGATGAAGTGTCAAAAAATTGCCTAAAGTGGAAAGTTTTCTCGGCCGAGTATATTTCCTTATCTGGCAAAGCTACATGTCTCAGGAACCTGCCCCTGAATTCGCTTAAGCTTCCCCCTTAAAGGTTCATTAAGCTTTTGATAAGATCTGGAGGCCGATTTTACATGATAAGTTTTGAAACGATTTATCTCGGAGAGTTTCAACTTACGTAGTGAAATATAGAGTTTTGATGATAAGCATGTATTACATGGCATGGAAATGATCCCATCTCTCATGGTCTTTTTCGAAACTTCTAGATTTAATCCTTACTATAGCTTTGTAGGCCCAGGCGAGCTTTCATTCTCACAAAGACAAAATAGAAAATTATTTCCTTTATGTACATTCACTATTCCCAACACGGTCCCCTAGGGCTTTTTCCCTTCAAATTCAACTCTCTCATCCCCTCCCGAAGCTATCAGAATCCATTAGAATCCCTACCTTTCCTGTCTTAAAGCCCTCAACTAGAAGGTTTTTCATTCAACTTACAGTTATACACAAGCAATAACGCATAAACTTGACAAATGATTATTGTAAGTAGCGGTGTACTAACCACAGTATAGATACAAAAGAAATGGGGAGAAAGGACTAAGCATTCAAGGCCCTTTTCATCATCGTCAATTTTTCTCTATAAGAAATCTTTCTAGTTTTTAAACTAGCTATTTATTCTCATTGCGATCCACATTCCTCGCAAAATCATGAATTCAACCACGAAAACGAATGAAACCACCCGTTATCAGATTTACTTAATTCCCACGACGAACTATTATAATAACATAATGAATCTCCATCCCTATCCTGCTAATCACACCAGCCTAGAACCAAAGTCAATAAGACCTCCTCTTATACTCAGTCCCCCCTAGCACCAAAAGCCGCTTCGCACAAGAATAAGAGGAAGGGATAATTTCAAGGCGGTGCTTGCTTACCGGTTGTTCTAATATATATACCATTCCGTCTGTTGGTCTCATCATTTTTCTCATCTAACCATATAATAGCTATGAATAGATATTAGGAATAATAGATATTGGATTTACCTAGCTTGCTTTTTTCACGAGAAGAAAATATTAATTGTCATGAATAGAAATTGAAAAGTTGCCATCTCCATCTCCGCCAACTAGGTCTTAATAGATACTAAGAAGGCTACGACGAATTGACAACATCTACGTCTTCGCCGCCGCAGCTTCCCCTTCTCATCACCTTACCCAAGTCTGAATCCCTCCACTGGCTGAAGAAGTATCCAGAACAAAACCAACCACACATAAATTAACATTCATCTTCGCTAGGTGAAATTTTATTTTATTTCTGCATGGTAAAATGGTGGGATATTAAATATCAACCTTGTCCTTAACTTCCCTCTGATATAACCATATTTCCTCCGTCCTCCGAGTTTATTTTAAAATTCTCTAATTAGTCCACTGGCCGATACCCCTACCTCATTTCAACCCTTTCTCTTCCCCAAAACCAAATAGATTTCTATCAGCCACAATACTAAAAGCCTATCACATCCCATTCTGCTCTTTAAATTTATCCCAACTCTCATTAAGCGTCGAGAAGACTCCCTCAGCTATCATTCGAACTTCTTGGCTTGCGTTTTGTGGTAACTATCCTTTCATATGAGCTACCACTCTCCTCCTTCATCTCACAATATACAAACATACACATCAAAAAATTACTGAAAAGAGATGTAGACATACCTTATCAGGATGACACCTCCCAATAGCCCTCATATAAATAACCTTAACCTTTCCCCCCATCACTAATTCACTTAATCCGACTCTCTTCCATCCACTCCCCTCCCACAACACATCATCTAAACTACCTAACAACGCACGTAAATTATCCCTTTTCCCATCTCTCCATTTCCCAATTCTTGCATCGACTTTATCCGCCAAAGCAAATTTCTCATCATCTGCTTTTTCTGCTGCGATATTCGCGGCGCGGAGTCTTTCTACTGCTGCGGAATCTTGTGCTGGAGTAAGATCTGAAAGGGCAGAGGATTTGAGGATGGGTTTTGCCGGAGGGGCGGGTTTAGGTGCTGTTTTTGGGTCGAGTGCTTTCTCGCACCGTTGTCGTCCTTGAATACTATTCGCACCCCCAACGCCAGCCTCTACACATTCCCTCCATACCATCCTCGCTTCTTTCCATCGTTCCATCTGCTCCAATGCTTCCGCTTTCCTGGTCAATGCTTTCCCAAAAAACTCTTTCATGTCTTTCTTATCGCCCTGCTCACCTGTAGCTAAATCGATAATCTCGTTTTCACCACGTGAAGGGCCGATGATGGAGAGTGCTTTTTCGGCATCCGAGACGGCTTCCTTGGGTATGCCGGTTTTGAGGGAAGTGAGGGCGCGATTGCATAATAGGATGATGTTTAGGGGATGGTTTTGGGGAAGGGCGGAGAGAGATGAAGTGTATGAAGTGTGGGCTGAGGCATAGTCACCTCGTTTGAAGTGGGCGGTTCCGGCGAGACGGTGTTGTGTTGAAGATTGCAGGGCAATGGAAGAGAGAGGGGGTATTGTTCGGGGGGGGGCGTTGGGTCGAACTGGTATTGGGGTTGAGGGTTTGGATGGTGTGGGGGTGGATCTTGGTGTTGGTCGTGATGATACTTGTCTTGATTGTGATGGTTGTGATGAGAAAAGAAGATTAGGTTCAGGAGATGGCTGGCGTTGTGGAGTTGGTTGTGGCGTTTTCTTTCGTCTGGCTGGGCTGATATATGCTTGCGCACTTTGTTCATCGATAGCTTGTTTATTTATACGAGATTTTGGATCTGATGGCATCTGCTGCCATCTAGGAATTGGTGTCGACCGTTCCGAGGAAGAATTTGGAAAGGCTGGAGAGTGCTCACGTGAGGGCTGTGAAGGCCGTGGCTCAGGGACTCTCGCTTTTCGCGGCGGTGGTCTTGAACCTCCTTCGAGCATTAATGCTTCATCCGTAACTTCAGGCACATTGCGGAACGATTGTGCTTTCGCCCGCCTTAGATCTGAAGCCTCTCTTTCAGCCGCTTCGCGCATCCATTTTGGTTGACTTGGATTGGACTCATGTTGAAAATCTGCTACTGCTTTCTGAACTTTCTTCTGTGAAGTCTTCCATAATGAATTTGCTGTTTTGAGAAGATTACTTCCGACATCTGCTGCCATTTTTGAGAGATCAGCCTCCCCATCTGGAGATTGATTATCCTCCCGACGAGGCTTGGATCGTTCTCTTTCCTTCTCTCTCCTTCTCCCATCTTGTGGAATTTCAGTTCGGTTTGACGCGGACCCATTCCGACTTGGTTCTTGCTGCGTCTTTGCCTTGGCTTGTCTGTGTGCCTCATTCAGAAGCCAACTAACGGCAGCCTGTATATCCAAACCAGCACCACTTTCAGTTAAAGCCCGCCGCGAGTTTTCGGCTGAAAACCCCATCTCCACCAGCTCAGTCACAGCTTTGTCCCAAGGGTCATCCAACGTTGCTTCGTCAGAGTCTGACTCCGGTGTCTGGACTTGTATAGCTGGACTTGGCCTTCTGACTTCCTCTACCGGCTTCCCTAAATCTCCCAACAAATCGTCATCATCTCCAGTAGCTATCAGAGCTGGCGCAGATTTTGCCTTCATTTGACCCAATCCGAATGGATCATCATCGTCACCCAGTTCTCCCCCGGATAACGTGCTCTGCTGCCATGCTTGTGGTTGACTCAAATCCCCCACCGTGTTTGCGCCAAAACCTGGTGTATTTCTACCACTTGACGCAATCGAAGGAGGGGGATAGAAGCTAGAGTTGTCGACTTTGGTATCTTTGTTGAATGCTGCAAAGAGATCGTCGTCTGCGTCCGGAGATGCACTGGTGGTTGGAGGAGGGGCTGGCTTCGCGAAAGGGGACGGGAACGATTTATCGAATGGGAGGGGTAATGCTATCGATGGTGTTGACCCATTATTCTGTCCTCTGTTTCCCAAGCCATCCCAGAATTGTGTGCTACCAAACTGTGTATCATATTGCTTTTTCTGCTCCGCCTCCTTCTTCCTCTTCTCTGCCTGTAACTTCTCCTGCTGCTGTTGTAATGTCAACGTGTTCGTTTTCGACGAACCAAAAGAAACCAGATTCGAGAAGCTGTCCGGAGTAGTGGATTTAGGCGGCGCAAATGGAGAAGGTTTTGAAGGTCCCGAGCCTTGGGCTGATAGAGGGGTATTCCTTCCTGAGCTGACCGTGGAGTAGTAATTGCCTGTGCCTATGGATCCTTTATTGTAGTTGGAATTGGATTTCGAAGAGGCTGAGAAGACTAGTCCATTAAGGTCATCCATCGCAAATCAAGGGGTTAAGGGAGCGGATTTTATGCATAGAAATTCATTAAAGAAGGTGATATTTTCCCACAGCCTAAAAGAAATTGTAGGACATCAAAGGTTCGTGATGCTTTGCATTCCTCTTCCTATTCCTATTTCAAGCTGTTTGATTACATAGAGATTGTGTGAGTGGCACTCCTCGTCCGCCGTAATACCTAGCCTAGCACGTGCTTGTTCAGTTTTGACCTGTTCGCCACTGCTGGAGGAATATAACGGTACATTTAGGTTAAAGCTAGTTTAGAGACACGACTGTGTTGGATTACCATTCTAGGTTAACCCAATAGGCTGGATTATCTAGGTTGGATTATTTGGTTGAACTTATTTTTTGGGTTGGAGTATAGGGTTGGCTTTTTAGGCTCGGCTTATTATATATTTTAGTATTATTGAGTATACTATGTATAAAACCTAACCTAGTAATCCAATCTAAGCAAATATTCAGCCCAGATAATCCAACCTGTGACGGCTGTGCTATACTAGGTCTTACGAAGATCTAAAGCTAAAGAGGAGAAGGAGAGGAGCTTCTGAGGAGAGAGAGCGGACCTATATAGGGGTCTGCAGGTCCACGTGACGTACTAGCCATGGGCTAGGGAGTCCAACTCCTACTGTTCGCACACTTTTGATATCTTTCTCCTTTCATGCCACAACCGCGACTTTGAGAGGATCTTAAGTGGATCTTCTCATTCTCAGCAACGGCATGATCGAAGCTCCTGCTAGAACCTGATTTAGGGATACGCAGCCTAATATGAAAAGCCCAAAATATGGAGATACAGCCGAGAAAGAAAATAGCTCGGCGATCCTGAATCCAATTAATTTAAATTGCAGTCTGAAGACTTGCAAAAAAAGACCCTAAAGCAGCTTTGGAGCAGGTACTTTATTACCACTGGATATCCCGAGTAGATAGATGTCAACACTCGGAGGTCTATCTCATAACTCATGTAACCTTACTTGACGGAATTGAAGGAACGTGGCGCAAACACAGAGAATCTATGATTCTGATAGATGCATAAGCTGGCCATATTACAAGGAGGATTATAAGAAAGACAGTATCATTTTTTGGAAATAGCATCTCCTATCGATTACGGTGCGGACCGTGGATCCATGCTAGGGGTCACTTCGATAACACATGCAATTTGCAGGAGCGGATTGGCCACGATGAGGCCATTTACCCCTGAGCCTTTCCCTATATGAACATCTTAATATTGATATCAATATATCGTCACATACGTCTGGATCCACACTTCCCAATACAAGACTATGGGGTATGCAGCTACGAAGTATTCTTTCACCATGAACCTCGCCATACTGGATGTTCTGTAAGACCATGTTCAACCCATCTTAAACCACTTTCTTCCCTTCCCTCCGATCTCAGCCACAGCTAACGGTGACAAGCGGAACTCGCTGCAACCACAACACATACATGAAGGCAAGCCACAGCTAGGATCTCCAGACTCCAGACGTTAGGTCTCGACCCTTCCACTGGGAACCTGGAACTTTGGCCTTGGGATTTGTACCTGCATGAGACCCACGTCTATCGCCCAATATATCCCTGGCCAATATCGTTGCCAATATCGCTAGAACACAGGTAAATTACCGGTATCATGTTTGCTGGGTAGGACTGCTTGGGAACACTTCATCACACGCAGGGCATCTTGCATATGAAGTCACTATCCTGGATCTGGATCAGAGCAGAAGAACGTTGCTCTCTCACCAATCACATCCAGCCGGAACGGATCCGTGTATGGCGACGACGACACTAGGGGACTGCAGGAAGCTCTCCGGACAAACGCACAGGCGCGACAGTGCTCCCAGCAGCCCAAGTTCAGGATCTGCGCTGATGAACCGGTTCATATGCTAACGGGTGCGCCAAAACCCCTAAAAGTTCGGTACCGTGTGACGAAAGAGGAAGCCGGCTGCATTTCAAGCTTTGGGAAGGGCTTGAAGGAGGAGGAGGAGGAAGAGGAGAAGAAGTGGGTGGCATTCAACTAGTCTTTCCCTGACTTCTCGGGGGCCATCGTTTTCTTCTTTCCTTCCTCATTTTGCTGTCATTTTTAATCTGGTAGGTACCACCAACTAGTAGGTAGTACAGCTTGTGCACCCATCGTGTCTGCGCCGTTCTGTCTACACTACTGCAACCTCCAGACTTCACCTTTACTCTCCTGCAATCATCACCTTTTCTTCTCTTCTCTTTCAATCTACCGCCCTGCCAACAGTAACATCTTACACGCATACGCACAATTAACATTCAAACGTTCAACAATCAACTTCTTCCAACTGGTGCTGCGGCAGTACCGTACACACACACATTCTCTGCCCCGCCAAATTCAGGTATCAACAATTTTTCATCGATTACGGCACGACAAGATGGGGCTGTTTTCAAGAAAAGACAAAAAATCCTCCAGCGAATCGTCCAGGAAGAACTCGTCCGTCCGCACCGATATCCAGTCCTTCAGTTCCTCTCAATCCTCTCTCAGATCACCACTCACTCCAGCCTCAAAAATGGCCTTTTCTCCAATCATCCCTAACATCTCGATCCCGAGGGCTCCAGATCCACAGATCGACCCCGCAGGGTACTTGAGGAGTATTCAGTCGGTGCGAGAACGATGTTCCATGATTCAAGAGAAGGCCAAGAATAATGAGTTGAATCATTTCGAGGTGGACATGGGCAAGTTCAAGGATACCACAAAATTCGTCACATCAATCATCAAGGTAATTCCCCCTCCTTCACAACCGAATCTACACTTCCTGACTCGTTTTCTCCACACAGCGCGATTTTGCACCAGATTTCTCGAGCATTCCTCCCCATGGTCGCTGGCAACACTTCAATGTTGGCGGAAGAGACCGAATGGCGGAACTTCTCGAGAGTTGGAAATCCTCTGGAGTCGATTCTTCCGAACGATGCCGCAGACTTCTCGACCTCTTCCTTGTATCAGTCCTGCTCGATGCTGGTGCTGGAACTTCCTGGTCATACAAGAGCAAAGACAGTGGTCGTGTCTACAGAAGGAGTGAAGGTCTCGCCATTGCTAGTTTGGAAATGTTCAAAGCCGGGACTTTCAGCAGCAACACATCACAACCCTTTCAAGTTGATGCAGACGCATTGTCGAAATTGACTGTGGATATCATGGCTGAAGGATTACAAGTTTCAGAGAAAAATCCCATTGAAGGTTTGGAAGGACGGACGGGCGTTGTAATGCGACTTTCGAAGGCATTGAAGAATCAACAAATATTCGGTGCTGATGCCAGACCTGGAAACATGCTTGGTGTGTATGTTCTTCCTTGTCATAAATTTTAAACTAACATTCCCAGATTTCCTCATCTCTCATCCTCAAACACAAGCAGCATCCGTCCCAATCGTCCCCATTACCACTCTCTGGAGCGTCCTCGCCGATGGTCTCGCCCCAATCTGGCCTGCATCTCGCACCGAAATCGATGGAACGTCAATCGGAGATGCCTGGCCCCTATCAACCATGCCCACATCCCCAGCAACCCGACCTTGGGAAACCGTCGTACCCTTCCATAAACTCACTCAATGGCTCTGCTATTCTCTCATGCAACCCATGTCCAAAATCTCCAACGTCCATTTTGCCGGCGCTGAACTCATGACTGGCCTCCCTGAATACCGAAATGGAGGTCTCTTCATCGATACGGGTGTTCTTACTCTCAAAAGAGCCGAAACCGAGAGAGGAATCCAAGCTTTCAATGACAATGCAGAGAAATCGGGAAAGAAGAAGTTAGAAGTCGTGCCGATGTTCACGCCTGATGATGATGTTATTGTAGAGTGGAGAGCTGTCACGGTTGGATTCCTAGATTTATTATTAGAGGAGGTTAATGCGACATTGGGTTTGTTTGGTGGTGAGAGATTGAGCTTGCCGCAGATGTTGGAGGCTGGTAGTTGGAAGGTTTGATTCTCTGATCCCCAGACGGAGAGTATGCTAACAAACAATGAATAGGGAGGCAGAGAAATGGCCGAAATTAGCCGTCCCAATACCCAATGCCCACCAATTGCCATTCTCAGCGACGGAACTGTCTTCTAAACTTCCTTACCTCAATACCCACAATGCCATATTATCGTCTTCTTGATTTCAAGGATGATGGATGATCTCAGACTTGATTTGCTTTATTACTGCTCCACCACATTTTTCTGATGACGATTACGAATAATTTCCGTAGCTTGATGGATTTGCTATATGGAACAGAAATATAATTGATTCACCAGGGATGCATTTTGTGGAGTCCGTCAATGTCTGGGGAAATGGAATGGAATTAGGGAAGCTAAAAGAAAGACTTACGATTATGAGCTATAGCTAGCTAATTACTAGAAATATCAATGATGTTTTCGCTGATGATACTTTTCGCACATCTATCCCTCTGTGCATCGTTAAAAAGCCAAACCTGTTTTCCTCGAGTTCCTTTATTCCTCTACTCCTTTCCCTTTCCAGCCCAGATCAAAAATCCAGAAAGTCTCGGCCCTCAACGTTAACTATCTATATAAAGCACCTCTTTCTAACATATCTATCAAGATAAGGAAGGTAAGCAGGGCAGGGTAGGAAGAAGGTTTGAGGTAAGAAGAGAAGAGGCGAGGTGAAGGTGAGCGATATTTGCGAATTTTAATCCATGGGATAAAAGTGCTAAGATGTTTGATATCTTAAGATTCGGGTTAGGGAGAGGGGTGAAAAGAAAAATATGAAATCAAACTAAGCGGGAATATTTTTAATCACCCTTTCTCTCTCTCTTTAGGTCTTAATTAAGTATCATAAAATTAATATTATAAATTGTCATTAATTAATTAGTCTAAAATTTTTTTAAGGGTCGTTAAAAGCTTGCTAATAAAGGCCTAAGGTTTTATTATATATAAGTTGATGTTATGGGAAGGTTAGCTAGATGATATAGTGAATGAAATAATCTATAACTGCAGCTGCTGGTATTTTATTAGCCGCCTAGTTACATTGGAGAGAAAATAGTCTTTTGACTTCATATCTTGGTGAATGATGCCGTTGTATATTTATTAACCTTCAGATTCTGTCCTAGTAGCAAATGCCCTAGGCGCGCTATCGCTTTCGTCTGATGAATGATCTCTCCAGGCGAAGCAGTACTCCCTATAACAAGGTTATGTTTCATGCCGCTGTCGCCCTACATCTGGAGTTGTCAATCCCGACTCTGTCATCCACTCTAATATGGCCCCGTGTCAAGCAACACGAATCATCCAAAAATTTGAGCAGCAACGCTCGGTGCAAAAAGACGAAAGTAAGCCAGCCATTCAAACTGGCCGTGCACTTTAGCTCATTGTTGATAAAAGTACAACTTCCTCCCCGTAGAAGCGCACGCCTACAACGCTCGAAGGACATGAACACCGAACCTAAGCACCTATCTCGCTCCCTAACTACCAACACTCCTGCTAAAAGAGGTATGATACTCTCCTCCTGTTATACTGCACAGTTACCAAGCCAAGTTTCCTTCCAACAGGCTCAGGATCGAAAACGACAAGACGAAGGCCCTCTCTCTCCTACTGCCACCCTCTCAAATTCGACGGCGAACATCCCCTCCGCCACAATCTCCTCTCGAGGACACAATCGGCGAGAATACAGTGGTTAATACTAGCGGGAAGAAGATCAACCCACTTCAATACTGGAGGAATAAATTCTGTTGGCCTAAAGAATACTTCGAACCCGAGAGCTCCATGAGTCATCTACTTGCGAGGAAGAAACCTTCATGTCTTCATGGTAAACAATTGGAAGTTAGCTCTGCCACCTTTAGTGGTTAGAAGCCAAGGGACGAAATTATCCGTTATACGCATCGAAGCTATCGGACTATACTTGGAACTAAGGGTAGCTTTATGGGCAAGTCCAACTTGGGTATCACAAACGCAGGCAAGAAATTCTGTCAAACTTTACTTGAGGCAGAACAACCAGTCCCTCAAGATACACTATTTCGCGACGATTTGTTAGAGGAAACTTGCGAGAGTGTGCGAGAAAGCAATGGAGCTATGGTTATTTCCCGCTGATATGTCCGCCCGTCCAAGTATAAAGGATATACTCAAGCCTTTGCATGAAAGTGACGACGGAGGCTGGAATAGAGACATAACATTCTACGGTCCTCGCCCACAGCCTGATTACTCTGTGGGGTTCAGACGATCTGCATTCGAGGACGATCATCTTGAAAAGCTTAGGCCTTTCACTCGCCAGATTACAAATGCTTCTACATACAATTTTATGGCTACCTGGCAGATGTACTTGCCATTCCTAACTTGCGAAGTAAGCAATAGGGGACTTGATATTGCAGACCTGCAGAATGGACACAGCATGATCTTGCTGTGGGGGGTATTGTGGAACTCTTCAGACTCGTGAATCGTGAAGCCTTTTCAATTTCGCACGATTATAGTTCAGTGAGAGAAACAAGACTACCTTTTACGCCCTCTTATCCGTCGATTCAACTTACAAAACTGGATGGCAAAGAGAAATGGACAGCATACAAGTTCACTAAGACTGTTTACGATATATGGATGCTAGTTCACTTCAAAACCCACTATCTCTCTCATCAATCAAGCCGTGATGGTGCATCTCTACTGGAGGATATTAATAGTCAGTCAAAACATGTTTCTTCGCAAGATAACATCTCAGACATGTCCGTATCTCAGAGAGTCGAAGAGAAAGCATCTTAGAATCCAAAGAAAAGGGGTAGGGGATATAGAATTGCAATAGTAAATAACCTCTCTAGTCACATATCTTGTTTACTGTAGGAAAGCTTGTATAATATAATAATGCTATCAAAGCAAGTGAAAACTTGACTTGTTCTTTTGGAATCCCGCCTCATGCATCCCGTTTTCTAATCTCCTGCTTCTTCGTGCCATTTCCTCGCCGCCATGCACTCCTTAGCTGACGCACTTATTCTCCCTTCTGAGCAACCTCCCAGATCAAGCCTCTTATCTTTTCCCTGTTATCATTTTCAATTATGCAAAGGAGACGAGCCAGGCGCGGCCACAACTCGGTAGCTCGCCCGTCTTCTTGAAAGTCAAGAATAAGGAAATCCAGATCGATCACATCCACCGCTAAGCCCTCACTAGCCGCTGCAAATCGAACTATTGATACGGCCAGCAATATCAACCGCACCTCTAGACCCTTCGGCTAGTGTTTCGCCTTCCCAATAGCTCGAGCTTTCCATAAGAAAAGAAAGCCCATAACTGCAGTGAGAAGGGCCACGTCACATCCCGCTGCTGCAAGCCAAAGAACGATAGAACCAATCCCGGAGCACGCACTCAGGAGCTCGATGATGTTGAGATTAGTGGAAGTGATTCGAAACGCCCCATCTGTAGCAAAATCGCGCACGGAAGTGATTTTTCACCTTCGAAAGTGTTCGTTATAAAAGGTATTGTGGTCAAATGGGCAAGGAATACTTAAAAGAAAGCAAGGGTGTTCCAGTCCTGATTCTTCTTCTTCCCCCGCCTCTTCGCAAGCCTACCTCGTCATGTTGACCCTAGTCTACTTTGACTTATCTACTACTGTACACTACTGTACCTCGAATGTGGATTCGCATTCCGCCGTTTCAGTGGATTGGTCATCAGTTAATTACAGGTCTGAGTTGAATATTGAGCTGCACGGACCCTAGCAGTATTAAAACCCAATATTTGGCCAGGTTTGAGTTGGAAGTTTCTTCACATGTGATAGAGAAGTCGAGGCTAGCGATGGGTTGGTTTGTACGTACTGCATTGAAAGCACTTAAGTGAAAATGTACGAGAAGAGTTAGGCGTTCTTGCAATTCTTCAAGGATTTAGTCTTCTAAAAGAAGATAATTGATTGATAAGCAGGAGGTAGATGCTTGCTTTTTATGGCAGCAAGTATTATGAATATGCTGGAGTAATATCTATGACTATTAACGGAGAGAAAGAATACAGGAGTGGCTTATGAATTTGAAAAATTTCTCCTAATTGAGGTGGGAGTGTTATTATATGTACGGCTCGAAATTGAGCTTTCGTGCTAGAGTTATAATGATCTGATTCGATCGAAAAAGTTCTGATAACATGAAAAATAAGCATATAGCTTCGTTTTATTGAAAAATAATATATTGAAATGGAATGGTTGGCTACCGGCATCTACGAAGAAAAGTATACCATTCGTGTGACACTAGGTCACTTTCCGTCCTGCAGTTTAATACGACGTTAATTGGTACCAATGTTAAGCACGATAAAATCTAGAGGATCGAAGATTGCACGTATTCTGATTAATGACGACCTTCGAGTGGGTAGAGTGGAAAGGCCGAATGTCAATGTCAATATCCACATCAAGACATTGAACATCTAGCATCCAAGGCTGATGGTATATTCTTGTATCACTTGGCCCCAAGACATACAGAATAAAATGTGAGAAGAGGCTGCGTTTGTTTTCATTAATCATGAGAAGCTAGTTGCTAACTACTACTCAGTATGCCACCCCTCGATGAAAGCCCAGAGGCACAAAGGAAGTAACATATACCGCCTGCGTTCTTACTCATACCGATTGCGCCAGTCGCTACCGTATTCGCTTTCCCAAATTCTTGCAATTTCATTAGCAACTTCCTCACTGACGTCTGTCCATTCTATTTCCTTCGTATTATCTCTGTGTCTCGCAAGCGTTGTGATATCGAAACGATGCCCAGCCCAAACTCCCCTATGAATATTTCCATCGTACACCATTGAATGCGGTGAGAACGAGGACCAGGATGTACGCGATATAACGACTTCACCGAAACCTATACCCCGAATATTAGGTCCGTCGATATATTTGGGTTTTAAAGCAATCGCATCAGCTCGAACGTATTCCCGCGTCGTAAGGTTTCGAAGAATCCATGGCTGATCGCTAGGATAGAATTCTGAGAGCCTCGGACGCACTGTACGACGTACTCGGAACTGGTCATAATCTGACATCTTGTAGAATTCCTTGCCTTCGAGAAGATAACTGAAGAGCGTGGAGGGTAACTCGTAAAAATAATCTCTAGGTTCAGGATCTTTGATAAGATCTTGCAGTTTTTCCTCCCCGTCCTCGGTGAATATGTTTGGTGGATAATCTCCTGCCATTGTTTCGTCACCTAGGCAGATGATGCTCTCACCTGCCCATGGGCCCATAAGCGATACGAAATAGTTTTGAATATGTCTCCGACCAATATTCCAGAAAAAATCACTCGTGAGGCTGAAATTGAGAATATCTCCAACATCCAGATCCTCGAAGATTAGATCAACAGCTTCTATTGGCAGACTGAGCAATGTCGGTCGCTGGGCCTTAGTCTGCACTTTGCTGAAGGCATGAGTAGCATTCGGCTTTGAGATTTTCCGGCTTTGTGCTATAGCACCCTCACTCAACTTGTCTCCTCTCTTCCGCTTCGTAAGTTGTAGGCCAACAGAAGAGAGACCTTTATTTTGATCTACCTTCTCTTGTCCTTGCTGCTCGTTATGAGCTTCAATGCACTCCTTTGTTCCCAGAACCTGATCCTGGCTTGAATGATGGTTAGAGCTTGGTAGGGTTGAGGCGTCTGGAATCTTACACTGAGTCTGATGGCGGGACAGGGACAGCCAGCAACGTAACTAGTTGTTTAGGCGACCCATCGAAAAGGAATTCTCCAAGTTTACTCCCCATGTTCAACACTTCTTCCGCTTCTACAGCCGTAACAATGAAGTACTGGCCCATTTCGAGGGTCTTAACGTCCAATACTGACCCACAGCACTGACAGTGCACGTTAGGAGTAGTTTTGATTGATTCAGCTTGGCTCGTTGACCCAAGTTTATATTGTAAGATGCTGAACAGTTCGACGTAATTGCTTTACTGTGAGTGTGAGGCTATTTTCTTGATCTGTACGTAATAAGATGATGTCGGATATTTGAAACTAGGCTAAGCCAGATTTGGTAAAGCTTCTACTCACTAGCCCCGCATTCTCGATCACCATTTTTAACGTCGATCTGATCTAGTCTAGGTTGCTAGACATAGACTTTTAGGCAATCTAGTTCAGCCCAGCTAGCCTAATTAATATAAATAGTAGAAGTAATGCAACTATTCCCAGCTACTTCTAGCCTTAAAAAAAGCCACTCTCCAACTTTAAAAAAAGGGGAAAAAGTAGACCAAAAATAAAGTTTTCTAAAAAGGGCTTAAATCTATCCTGATCCAGCTGAATCTCGTATGTCCGGACCGCAGGTCAAGAAACTAGTCCATTCCTTAGCGTTGAGGATCCGTTCATTGAAAAGTTTGGTTAAGGATTATAAACTTGAAATAAGAGTAGAGGTGGGCTTTTATACGTAATATAATACATTATGTAATTAGCTTGTCACGCAAGACAGCACAACTCCTACCACCCCAGTAGCACGAATTACAGCCAGACCTGCGAAACGAAGAGGAAATCATGGCTTAAAAAAAGGATCTACGTCAAATGCGGGGGACTTCAACCTCCCAGTGAAGAGCTTTCATTATTTCGTGGAATTCTCCACGGAAATCTTCTGCAAGAGACCATGTATGACGGGTGAATTAATAATTCTAGTCCGCAGGTGTGAAATAATGTAGAAAGTAGAAGAGCTCCCAATCTGATAAATGCTAGGATGGACCATATACCGAAGTCTAAAGAAGGAAGCTTATGGAGCCAAATACACTGAGAAAACCCTTGAGTTAATCTCCATTCCAGAGATCATGTGATTACCATTTGACACCCATTCTCAACTATATATAAGTTCCTTCTCCATCAAAAATCCTACATCGACTTGAAGTGAATCGGACGGAAATCACGATGCTTCAGAGCTGTGAATGGAGTTTTCCGGGAATCGGGATTTTATTTTGTTATATTTTTGTGCATTGAGCGTTTCAGTGACGGAGAAGAAGTGACTGAAGTGAAAGTCGTTGTGCTGTGGAGACCGACAAAGGCTGGTATCATCGACGAAAGAGGGGTGACTATTGTCATTTCAATATTTATTACGTTCCGTCCGTAGCTATCTTGGGGGTTTTCGATATATATAGATATACATATGACCTAAAATATCCTCCAAAATTGCCATAAAGAATCCACGATAACGACGTGCCAATGCTTGAATCTTGTGCTCCTCGAGAAAGAAAAGATGATTCAGCTGTGAGATAAATTTATAACCACTGCTCCAACGTCGCAGTCTTTGATTTGTTCGTTGCAAGGTGAATTTCAATTTAGACCTAATTCAATAAAGAAACAAGGCAGTCGCCAACCACCTCGTTTCCCATCAATACGCCATAATCCTTGTGTCATCATACCAGATACGTTCAATTCATTCAGTGGAATGCCTATCTATAGCTGGAAAGTATCTCTATCTACTTAAGATTTAATTCTGCTGGGTGATGCGATGATGGCGATTCACATGATGCTTGATTTCTCTAGAAGCTAAAATGCGAGACTGTGTACAGAGTACCAGTGATGGTGGCTCTTTCCCCTTACAAATTCAGTGGTTAAGATGTCAAACCACAAGAGTTGAAATATGGAAAGAGGGAATCTACACACTAATAGGAAGTGAGCTCGTGGATCTGCTAATTAGGTGAATTGAGACCTAAATGTAAGGTAAGGAATGAAGGAATTAGGGTTTCGGGGTGAACTCAAGGAAATATTTCAACTATGAGAGGTCTATCTACAACCATCCTTATATGTAATTGCAGGAGACCTTACCTTGGTCGCAACATTAGGAAATTCTTTTAAATACGTGTTGAATAAACATGACGTTGTCTATTTTGGGTTTATATATCAAAGGTAAGGTGTCCCTTTTCTTACCATCTCACTGTCAATTCAACCTTATCGATTTCGTTTTCTGCTTTTGAAAGTAGGAGGAGAGTTTATCGTTGAGAATGAAGGTACTTGTCCTTCCCCCTTCCATTCCAATCTCTCCTTAACCTCTATCGCCTTCGGATTCCTCTATTGCCCCTTCTACATTCCTTTTCCTGCAAACTCGTCTAGAATGAACATCAATCTCTATCCAAGACGCAATACCCATATAAAGATTGTGTTGTGCTGGAAGTGTATGAAAAGAAAACTGTCGCAGGTCGGAGGGTGGATTTATTATATAAGGGATATGAGAAGCATAGGGTAGCTGTGAGGGGGGGGGAATTGAGGTGAAGTGAGTGGAGGTGGACATGAGGGGAGCAGTTTCGGAAGGCGTTATTGATTTGCTTGCAGGGAGGATGGAAGGTCGTCGAGCTGCTGGAAGTGCTTATATAAAAGCCTGATTATTGTGATTTGAGATCGATAAACGAAATAAGTCTAGATGATACCATAGTTTTAGGGTTCTGCTGGTTTCCTATAGTACAGAACGCGGAGAATTATGATTTTGGCTTTATTTAGAGGATATTAGGTATGCTTTGATGTTGTCATCTTTATTTTCATTTACTTATATTGTATTGCTGTTTGTAGATGACAGTAATTACTATCATTAGTAAAAGCTCAATTTTTGAAGTCTTGGGAAGAGGGGGGGGGTTAAAGTCATTAGATTTAGCAGACGAGAAGCAAGATAATGGAGAATTTGGAGAGACCACAACCCATAATCCAGCGAACTTACTTGCTGTAAGAGTTTCCGAAGAGAAAAGATTAGGAGTTGATGGAGGCTTTATATATATACTTTTCCGGAGATAGCATTCTAATTTTCTATCTTTCAAAATACATGAAGGGTATTCGAGGAAGCTTCCTTTACCATTGGAATTCTGTATAACTCCACTGCCCTAACTCTTGTAACTTCGAGGTTTAGATATGCAAGTGCAAGACACTCGTAACTTGTCTACACACGCTATTTCTTTCTTGCTGTTTTAGATGTAATATCTAGTTTACTGAGAATTCTACATGAGGAGGTGAATTATATGACGCAGACTTGATCCTGAAGGGATATTCTATAGGTTGGAATGCGCCATTTGACAGGAATGAATTCCAAAATATTGTTTAGTCAACCAAAGTTAAGGAGATGTGAATGTTCTCATACCAAAAATTAACTGCTGTTTTAGTGGCGACTGCCGTTTTTCTTGATGAGTTTTGATTCAGTAGTGTTCTTTATTGGTTTTAATGGTACTCATTCAGTAGATCGTAATGTGAGTACGGAGACGGGGAAAGATCGACCTGCCGATCTGGTATTCTGCAGCTGATAAGTGTTGCTATCTCTGCCTAGCTAACCTGATGAGGCGGAACTTCGAGCAATCATGCCATTATCGCATTGTTGGTCTTTTCAGCGTCCACTTTCAGGATGGAGATGCAGTATGGTAAGATAAGAAGAACTGTCTTAGCCGAGAAAGATCTACCTATTTAGGAGCTAACTCCGTAGTTTTTGAGTAGAATTTAAAACTCCTAACGAAACTTTATACCAGCAGCTATACTCTATGTATTTCAGTTTGAATTTGGCAGTTAGTTTAAGTTGAATCTAGATATAGCTTTATTTTAGGGGGTTGATTTAAGGTTTGGAGCATTGCCCTCCATCAGGTACGACGTTTGCTACTGCCTGAGCGGCTTCCATTGCCTCGTCAACTAATACCTCTGACGGCGTAAGTCATTGACTACCCCGTATATGCCGGCCATCAAAATAATTGTCTACGCCATCGAGGTTTAATTGTAGGAGGGGTATTCTGCATTCACGCTTCCACCCAAAGATATCTTCGTTCGCGCCCTCCAACACACACATCACTTAACTCAAAACACGAAAATTCATTGGGCTGTGTGGTTATTATACACTTTCGGAACTGGTATTTTGGGATGATTGTGTACGGAATTAGTTTACTTGGATCTGCCGCTGGGATATGACTTCCTGTTGTTATTGTGGTTTAGTATATATCCAGAGATATTGCAAACGAAAGCTCAGGTTGTGGGGGATATATTAGACATCTTCATAACTATGACTGGGACACGGTAAGTTCCTGATGCCGAAATTGATTGTGTAAAATGGTTGTAGTGCGAATATTTCAAATACTGTAGGTTACGATAAGTCTGGACAAGTTGGGTCGGCAGTTATTTTTGGAGATAACAGTAGAACTTGTGTCTTAATAGCTGAGATATATAACTGGTTCATCACTGTTATGTTGGGAAAGTCTTCTGGGTGATAATGGTCTTGGGTCGGTGGGACGACTCCAAAACAGTTTAGATTAGAGAGAGAAATAGATAGAATAAAAATTCGGCGTTAAAGACAGAACATCTTGTTAACCAAAGTGCATCCAAAGGACCCATGATGACTATGATAGGAGCGGAGTTTACCAAGCTGTTCCGATTCCAAAAGACACTTAGCCCTGCACAGGCTCCAACTCATCGAGTCCCAACATGCCAAAAATCCTCTTTCCATTGGTAAAACTCTTCGTAATAGCATCCGCGGCGTACAGCCTCATCTGTGCCTCGTATTTCCCAATTCCGTCTACACTTATGCCTTCTTCAGCAAAGATCCTTGACAAGAGGGCTGCATCCCTAAGAGCCGACGAAGCCCCAACAGCACCTGTAGGGCTCATGCTATGAACTGCATCACCAAGAAGAGTAACCCTTGAAGGTTCCCACGGAGGCATATCCGGGTGTGCAGTATCAATCTTCAGCACAGATGTCTTTCCTGGGTCCTGGAGGTCGAACAGGGCATGAAAGGAAGGGTCCCAATCTTTGACGAGCTTCTTCGATAACTCCATTGCTTCTTCCGACGATAGATGTAATAATACATTGTCTTCGAGGCCGAAGTGTTGTTTTCTGGTACAGAGAACCCAATACACATAGTTAGCAGGAGGTTCTCCATGGAATGTATCGCGATTGAACCACATGGGCTCCGTAATCAAGATGATGGGATAGCTGCGGGAGGTATCTCTCGTGAGCGCCACCCCTTCTTGGGCGAGTAAGTTGAATTTTCTCTCTAGCTCAGGTGTGATGGTGGTTTTGCCAAACACCCAGCGATGATTTGTGTCCACGATGACATGTCCTGGGAGGAATTGCTTGTGGACTCGAGAGTTTCTCCCATCTGCACCCACCAAGACACAGCCAGTGACTGCGGTGCCATCGCTAAATGTGACCTTCACGCCATCCTCAATGATAGTGTATGAAGAAAACTCCTTCCCGAATTCCGTAAACTTCTCCAATCCAAGAAACAACGAACTCCTTAGGATAGCGCGGTCCGCAACTAGAGATCCGTACTCTGACTTTGGTGGAACGATTTCCTTTAGCATGGCAGCAAATGCTGGATTCCGTCCCCCTGTTATAGCATCGAGATCTAGCATTGACATTCCCAATGCTTGGCTTGAGAGATCTTTTGGGAACCTAAGCTCAGCACAATTGCCTTTCAGGAGGACGAGATGCTCAGGGGTGAGGATATCGTTCAATGCTGTGATGCCTATGTCGAAGAGACGGACTCGATATCCTTGAGATCGTACATTCAGTGCAGGGTCTCTTTCAAAGATTCGAAAGGGGATGTTGGCTTTGAGGAGGCCTTGAGCGAAAGCAAGACCACTGATTCCAGCACCACAGATAAGGACAGGCGAGTTTGCAGACATTGTTCGATCTTGAATGAAGTACTTTTGCGAGGTTGAAGGGGAAAAGGTATTTTGAAGTCGGATGATGAAAAGTGCACTGCGTACCACACTTTATAACCAGAATTCTCTGACTTTCTGGGCAGACTGGACCAATAGGGGGGGGATCGCCTAATGGGCCCCAGCATTTCTCTAACCCAAAGGGGAGCTCTCGTACGAGGGAAGGGACGTACCGCTCTTCATCGGAGAAAAAAATGGCCGAAATTGACGCCCTTTTCTCGATATGGAAATCTCGATCTCTCGATCTTTAGCTATCAAATATCCGTTCTCCCGACGTAATTCCCAGTTCTCCGACGTAGAGGCCGTGCCGGCTTGAAGGGCTCTATTCCGGCCGCATGATGCTGAACTTCGGCATCTTGCGTGTACCTAAGTACCCGATCTCCCGACGTAGGTCTTATGTTATAATTCCCGATTTTAATTAGCTGTTACTGTGACCGTTGTGAAGGGAACTAATTTGAATCGAAGTCTAGATAACAGTCACAAGGCTGTAATCAGGTGACCAGCCTCAGAAAGGCTGGACCGTCACAGTTACCTCTAATAATAATCGCTATTAGATAACCACGAGTTATATTTTTAATTTTGCACGCGTGCTATTATAATAATCTTCTGCCCTTAAGATTACCTGCGAGAATTACGTCGGAAGATCGGTTAGCTTTTTCTCCGACATAATCATACGGGCCGTGCCGGTTTGACGGCTCTATTCCGGCCACGGGACCTTGCTGCATATCCCTGAATCAAGGCCAAGAATCCCTTTGTAAATGCTCCCCCACGTTCGAATTTGGCTCGGTCCGAGTTCCCAATGGACTTTGATTTAATATTTATTCTATTTTAGCTCATGCATCTTAATAATGATATATATCTAAGAGATCTTTCGAAGCTAACAACATTCAGGAGTTCATAAACAAGTACAGGCTCTCAATAAGGCAAAAGCAAAAACAAGAAATCTATCGATTTTGAATAAGATCTAGAGGCGTTACAAATACTTTCCTAGGAAGGAAAAACATCCATCATAAAAACTACTAAAGCGTTGGACTTATAGTCATGTAGAAGTCGATATGTAAAGATCAATGGGAAATGGAGCCATAACTTGTCTTGTGGATTTGAGGTATGCAACAAATACTGAAAGAGATAGGATTGGGATAATCGGAAACTTGCAGCGACTTGTTTGCTTTCTGCTTGCTTTTCAGCGGTTCCAGATGCCTCGCAAGTTTTGTTTTGATTCTGAGTTGTTCAGGGAAAGAGTCTAGCTGGCGCTGCAGCTTCCCGATTTCCGTTTGTCCACACTACTTTCCCTTGGATATCAATTAATCTAAGAAACGAGTCATTTCAACAGAAAAAGCAGTGTGTTTCCAACTAGAAGGGTGACTGATAGAAGAGACTTGCTTCTCGAAGGTAGGAACAGAATTTCTAGTTCTTTTGATATCCCTTCAGGTAATCCGTCTGCAGCAAAATGAATAAACTTCGTGACCATAGCCATATGGGAATGGCAATAGCACTCTCCCCAGGTTCTGGGTTCAATGAACGCTCTCCTACACCTACAAACAGCATTCTTTCGACCGGACTAGAAACTCCCCCTCCACTTACTCTGGATCCCGACACCTTGACAAGTCTGGGAATCGGTTCACTTTTGAAAGTGAAACGAGAAAGCGTCAACACTCATCCAAATACTCCTATTGTCGGAGAGTATGTTAGGGTTATCAAGCACCTGAATGCTGAGGTTGTCGAGGTCAAGGTAGTCAGGACTGGGCTTCGTGCAAAGGTTCCGTGGGAGATGTTCTTTCCTCTGCCACATAATGGTGGCCAGATATCAGAAGGCCGGTGTCTTTATGAACCTACAGAAAGCTGTGAAGTACGTCTTTTATGTCAGAGGCAAAGACTGGAGCTAACATTTCCTACTCAGGCACGCCGTCCATGTTTTAAAGACAAACACGGAGTTTGCAATGGACAAACAACCTTACCTTCAGTCATTGATAGTCAAGCCGTAGGAGCAATCATGGTCGTAAAGCGGATACCTCTTTACCCACTTGGTTTTTATATTAGATACGATAAAGTTGAAATAGAAGTCGGTGGTCTTTTACAAGTGCTTGAGTACTTCCCGAACGATGCAGCAGTGGTAAAAGTTAAGAATCTTCTGACAGGAAGGGAAGGTGTTGTCAAGTGGAATTGTTTCTTAAAGGTAGGACCGAGAGAAATTTGTGGGTGCTTCAATTTGGCCTGTGTCTGCGAGTACGAGGATATGTCGGCAAGCTTGAAATTCTTTGGGGATTTGGTAAGAGAAGGAGTCATTACTTGCTGACAAATCTTTTTGAGTTTAAGAGCTGGACAGGAAACCAGATCAGATCATAGTATAATGAACTTATGCAAGGGATGCATTTCCTCATCACTGAAATTACGTTACCTGCTTACTTTCTAACGTTGCTCAATTTAATTGGGATTATAAATCAGGTCAGTCCAACTCAAAATAAGGAGCCTCATGACTCCCATCACGTCTCCACCTTCACAAGTCGCGAGTTTGCTACGAGCCGTAAGAATGAGTTTCTCAAAAGTTGAGTTGACCCCTCTTCCATCTCTCAGTAAGTTCTCGATAGCTCACTGGCTCTGTGATCAAAGTTCCTTGTAAATCCATATCACAATAATAAATATCCCATAGTTCACTCTCAACATTAATCGGCAACGATTCATGATACATTGTAATTGTCCACGACCCCTTTGTAGATATCTTATACGCACAATAGATAGTTCGACGTACAGATTCAGCATCAATACATCATTAATCTTTTGGGCCGGAGAAGAAGAAAGAGAAAAAATGTGCATTTATTTATCTAGAGGGTATAATTGCCTCAAAAGATTCATTTCCATGCTAAAAGCAAATCCATCCAATCTTCAGTCATCCTTTACTAAAGTTCAAAGAGGCTAATAAGTAAGGAAGTATTCATTTCACTTTATATAGTCATTTTTCAAAGGTTTTATGCGAAAGAAGTAGTCTTTCATGAAGGTTTGGATGAAATTAGGTTGAATGCTATAGAAATCTATTCCGTGCTTTTCTAACCTATTGACCAATACACGCTTGCTTAGGAAATGGGTGGATTCGGATTCATCCGTAACCCTCATTCCGACATGCTCGACGTCGCGCTCTTCTAGGCCGTCCTGGGTTATCGCCGCTATCAGATAAATTATTTGCATTGTATTTCGTATTCAATGCTTTACGCCCTTCTGCATGAAGATCCACGGCCTTTCGAACAGACCAGTCCTGCCTCCGAGCAACATTGTCGTTGTAGCCATCTTCATCATTATTATCTCCTTCCGCGGTCATTTGTACATTTTCCAACTTCGGAAAACGCCCTTCCTCCATAGCTGTTCTAGTCTGCGAACGCGCTATACTCACAGAGCTAGTCCGTTTCCTATCCTGGCTGGAAGGCTTTTGCGACCGTGTTAAACGCTGTTGATCCTCACTCGGGTTCTCATTTTCTAGTTCAGGCAAATCACCAGCTTCCATCCCCGTCTGGGGCACACTTTCCCCCTGTGCGACTTCCAACAGACCGGCTATCTCGTCAAGATCAGGAACTTCTTCGTGGTCACCAGCTTCGCTGACGCCATAGAGATCCTCGCTAGAATCCCGATCTCCAATCTTTATTAAAGGCTTAAACATGATTCGAGCTGTTTCTACATCGTCGTCCATCTCTGGTAGCTCCTCATCAAGACGATTCGCCTGCAGAGATCCTGCTTCGGACAGCATAAATGGCGATGTAGCCTGGCGTCGAGTAGCTGTAGTTCGACTGGAGGTCATTCTCGACGAGGGACGTGATGTATGCGGTGATATGGGGTCTTTGGAAATTGAAGTTGCAGAATATCCAGGGCTTTGGAGAGGAGATATGTCGAAAAGCGACCTCCTTGCAGCTAACGAAGAGACAGGGCTTGTTCCTCTTTCTATCGTTCGTTGGACATCATCCTGGCTGTGATCCAATGGCTGTCCATCTCCCAAAAAGTCTTCTTGGCGTGCCCATATTTCGTAGAATTCCCTCACCCCCACTCCCTCCAGGCCAACCAATTCATCGACTCGCTCACTATACCGCCGCTTTCTCTTTTTCCCAGTCTGACGTTCTTCCTGTGCAGGAGTCTCTTCCGGAACAGGAATGTCCTCCGGATCCACTTTCATCGCTTTAGCCAATTCACTCTTCCTCAATATCTTCTCCCCTACTAGTGACTTCTGCGTCTCCGGAATGTTCCATCTTTTCCACTGCTTTTCCTCTTCGTTCGAATACTCCATCCTCTTATTCAAAACTCTCGTCATATCCTTCAATCCTTTCTCCACGCCATCATCTAACTTCCCCTCTCCCTTCTTATCAGCCCTCTTCAGCCTCCGCTTCAGAGCCTCATAATCGTTTCCTTTTGATGAAAATCCCCGAAAGATGAGTTGCGCGCAATAATAATCTAAATCGTATGTCCGCACCTTCCCCATATCGTAGAATGGTGCGGGGTGAAATTTGTAAAATTGTGCAGACTTTGAAGGCTGGCAATAAAATCCACTCGTCGTTAGGTAAAATCTGTGGTTGCCGATTTCTTTTTCAACAGACACAGGATCGTATGCACCAACAGCTTCCGACGAAATAGAACATGCCATGATGGGAGCAGGCGGCTAGCCGCTTGATGCGCGATTCTATGTCAGGGTGTTCGTGTCGCGTTAAAGAACTACATTTCAAATGAGTTCTCTAGGGAAAATATCAGCACATCGTAACAACTGCAAAAGTGAGAGTTGTGAAGTCACGTTCTGATGGATTTTTGGTGTTGTAGATGTCAAAAGTAGAACAAATGCGCTAAAAAACGGAGAAGGAACATTTTGATATCACGTGCGTCTTACCCCACCTCCAGAAACGACATGTCTCTTCTCTCTCCTTTCTTTGCAACCAAGACAATATTCTAGAGAATTCTTAGAAATACGAGATCTACATATTCAAAAACACGCTCGAGATTATCTTCTTTTCATTCTCCGATTTGAAATTTAAATATACCTGCCTCTACCGGAATACCTGTCGTTATTCTGGCTGGCTTCAGTTTGATGGCTCGTATGTATTGATTGTATAGTGCCAGTGTATAGAGGAGTGTGGTTGACTAATTGAGTTACAACGGGCTATGGTGCCTATAATATTCATCACCTCCTTTGACCAATAGGAGTTACAGACAGAAAATCACTACTGAACCAACTTGAGACGCTGCATTGGGGCTCGAGACAGTAATTTCAATAGTGTGATAGCTATTGAAA
The DNA here is from genome assembly GCA_003988815.1 of Chlorencoelia australis. Lineage (NCBI taxonomy): Eukaryota > Fungi > Ascomycota > Leotiomycetes > Helotiales > Cenangiaceae > Chlorencoelia > Chlorencoelia australis. The sequence goes on from QYAN01000007.1 coordinate 470,376, forward strand.
TTAGCATCTCAATCGTCTCATTGGCAGTTGTGAAATGAGTAGCTTGTGGGCAACCCCGGGTTCTTACAGAAAAGAGGTAAAAAATTACTGTACCATACTTCGTGCTAGGAGAGATGCAAAGATTACAAATCAAAGAATTAAAACTATAAGAAGCAAGGCTCCTGTTGATGAAAACATACACAGGGAGCAAATCGATTTAGCTCCATGCAATCCCTCAATCTCTCAAGCCCCCGAGGTACCAACAAACAGACGTAATCAAAGAAATGAAAGAGCCTGGGAGGTCTTACACTGTGATATACCCCTCTACCCTCTTTGGCCTTTAATAAACAAACGACACGAACCCTCAAACCCTACCACATACACAATCAAATTTCTCCACAAATAGTCTTATCAATCTAATCCTCCGCTTCTAACTGAAAAATAGCTCCCGCAGCAGCACTGCCCATACTAATAGCCATAGCCACAGCCTTCATGACTGTAGCACAATCACCAGCTGCAAACACTCCTTTAACACTGGTCTCACTGAATGGGAAATCAACTTTGATGTCGCCCTGTGGTGTAAGTTCTAGGCCCAATTGTTCAACCCAATTTCCATTCCTGTTTTCGGATATTGGTGTTAGTATTAGAAGATTTAAAAGGAGTGACGAAAAGATAATATAGGAGGATTTCTCAAGAGATCTACAGCATTGAGTTCTTGTAGCGTGCTGGGTCTCTCAAGAGATTTGGTCCAAAACTGCCAACGAGGGAGTACAGATGACTTACAATTTACTCTTCGGCTTATGAACCATGAACCCTAACTTCTGTTTCTCGCCATCCTCCAAAACAATTTCTACATTTGCCTTCTCGGGCAACTTGACGAGTTTGTCGATTTTCCTAGATTCAACAATGAAGTTGAGGCGGGCTTTAGACGAGGGCTTGGAGTTTGAGAGTGTGTCCTGAATTTCTTTCGCGAGATCCAAGTTTCCATTAGTATAGATGACTACCTTTTCAGCGAGACGGTTAGCTATGCGTGCCATCATTATAGCATATTGTTTGGTGGCTAGGTCTTCAAATGCCAAGACTCCTGCTTCCTTAGCTCCTCGTTCTTCATAGCCATGGCAGTAGAGGCAGTGAAAGCTATTGAAATTCATGAGTACATCTATCCAAGTAGAAGGTATTAAACGACTTACATTCCGGTAACCCAGCACTCCTCATACCCCTCAATATCGGGCATGACATCTGTGATCCCAGTAGCAAGAATGACTTTTCTCCCCCACCACTCCTTTCCAGTCTCATCGACAGCAAGAAACAAACTCGTTCCATCCTCTCTCTCCTTTTTCTCCAATTTTTCGATAACAACGTCTTGGAATTCAACTGTACTGTAGCGAGCGGCTAAATCCTTTCGACAAGCAGCACGGAACTCGGATGGGTTCCGATGATCCCAAGTAGGGACATTATGCATATGTGAAGTCTTTTGGTTGCGGAAAATATTGGATGAAAATACAATGCCTGTGTGAAGTAAGCGGCTTAAGGCAGCTGCGCAGGATAGACCGGCTGGGCCGGCTCCGACGATAAGGACGTCAACTGGGGTGGTGGAAGTGGTTGTTTTGGATAACATGTTATAGAATATGACTAAGTTGAAAGCTAATTCAAGTAATGGAAATCGAGAATATTCAAAAGCAAAGGTATAAGTTTTGAAAGTATTTGACAAAAAGATAGCATAAGTTACTTTACGAGTGGGAGAAGAGAAGCATTTTATACCCAATTATCCAAGGAGACTTTCCGGACGGTTTCTGGTATTAGATCCCAAGGTTGCTGCCAAGAAGTAGGTACTTTTTGGTTAGCCTTCGGTCAGCATGGAGACTTTTCGGAGACTTTTGTAAGAGTTAAGGCCATAGTGTTTGTCACATACCTAAAGCTAAATCGGGGACCCCCTATTCCACCCCCTCCTCTTCAAAAATTGACCAAAAAATCACGTAATATTTTCATGTAATTTTCAAAATATACTATGATATCCTATCATCCTCTTTATTGCACTCCTTAGATGATAATTGACATACTCCGCAATGCGCTAGACCAACGCAATAGAAAATCATAGGGAAAAATCCAGAAAGAATTAGATGATCCTAGAGAGTCTGCTGGAGCTATTATAATGATTTATACTGATTTATGAATTTTTTTTGAAAAGGAAGTGGGGGGAAGTAAACTAAGGGGTTCACTTAAGGTGTAACGAGCTATGGCTACACCTTCTACCTTGTGGAGTACCAGCCCAACCCCAGAAATATATTCAATCGAACACAATAAAAGCTAATACAGTCTCTCTTAACATCTAGATGAAGAATCTCCCTCAGGCTACAAAAATAAAAAATAAAAAATCTTAGGGATTCAACTCCTAGGAACCCAGACGTAAACAGCAGCGCTGCACACTTTTGCGATGTCTTGCTATTATATAGTAAGTACAGTGAGCACGTTCCTCAGACTTGATGTAAATGCTGATGTTAAATCCGAGGTTATTAGAAGCTCCTTTCAAATAGTAAATATATTTTACAACGAGAATTCTTGGAACGGCATCTCATACTTCAGTGAATAATAAACTGATATTGCTGTTTACTATTACCGTTTCCTTTCACTATTCTCTTTTCATGGCGGCTACGTTCATATTACCCCCCGTTTTACCCTTTAAAAACTGGAGGAAAAGTTTCATTGTGTATCGCACGTTTTCGGCAAAAAAACCCTTTCTGTATTAGGTCAGCGAAGCTGTTTCGCTAACCACCTGCATCTTACGGAAGTAGCCGATATTACCTTAACTTTCATTTCAAGAAGAGAATGTGATTAAACTAACTAGTAATCATAAGAAAGCACAACGCTAATAATAGCTGCTAGTGAAATCTAATGCCTATAATTTGAACTAGCTATAGATGCATTTTTTAAAATCCAACACCCGCTTCTATCCATATCTAGTCTCTCCCTAAAACTCATGTAAAATACCCCCTCCTCCTCTCACATCAGTTCTTTTCAACTCTCTACCTTATGTAATTAAAGACGAGATGCCCTAGAAACAACAATCAAGTGCTTATTAACTGGCGTGATGGGTTCTTTCCCCTTTAACACTGCATCGATATTTCTCATAGCAAGTTCCTCGAATCCCATATGCCTGATTTAATCATCATTAGCTTCACATTATTCCCATTTTTACCATCTAACACTCAGTAAAAAAGAAATTAGATGAAAGAGAAGAAGAAAAAAACTCACGTCTCCAAAGTCCCCCCAGCATTGTGGCTCGTAAGCGTAGCTCCCCTCAGCCCTTTCAACCTCTCATTCACCACGGGCTCAAACTGATGAACATCTAGTCCCACAGCAACTAATCTGCCTACCTCAAGGGCATCTGCCACAGCCTCCTCATCAACCAGACTTCCCCTCGAAATATTCACAAACCGACTTCCCCACCTAAAACACGCCAACCTCTTCCCATCAATGACTTTCCTTCCATCCGGACTTGCAGGCGTAGCCAAAACCACGCAATCACACTCTCCCAACATGGTATCGAGATCAGCGAAGAATTCCGCTTGGATAGAAGCTTCTTTGGCGGTGGATTTGCGGAGGACGTCGAAATATTTGATCTTCATTCCGAAGGCGAGGTAGGCTTTGGTGGCGATGGCGAAGCCAATGTTTCCTAGCCCAATGATGCCGAGTGAGTGGCCGCGAGGATTGTGGGAGAGGGCTGCAGCGTGGGTGTGGCAGTCTGCGAAGGTTTCTGGGGAGCGAGCGGCTGTTGTGCACCTATTCCTTTTGTCAATTTTGGAAGGTAAGGAGTGGAGAGCGAAAAGGGGGGGGTGGTACCAGTTTAGATTCCTGAACGCGGCCAAAATGAGGAAGATAGCAAAGTCAGCGACCGCTTCTGATGATGCTACTGCACTGTCAAGCGTGGGGGTTAACATCAATTTGTATCACGTGAGAAGATGGGGTGATTGGAAGAAAGAGGGGAAAGGAGGAAAAGGGGGGGTTCATACCTATTGCAATATAGAATTCCTGCACCCCATCCAAAGAGTCAGACTTATTACATAAACCCCCATACAAATAAAAGAAATCCCACTTCTTCCCCCTTCCTGCTCCCCCGTTCCCTCCCCACCACTGTCCCACCCTAAAAAGCCCAGGAAAAAAAACGGGAAAACATACCCCTATCAGCAAGCAAATCCACATCAGCCCAATCGAACCCAGCCCCCGCACTTGCAAAAACCCTACAGCTGTTGGGAATCAACGGTACCAATTCCCTATCCCATCTACCCATCTCACCGCCCGTATTCCAAAAGGGTCTAAAGATGGCGTGGAAATCACCCCACCGTTTCTCCCGTAACGCTTTGAGGAATTCGGGACGTTGGCGTTCGGCTAGCGAAGGTCGGATGACGGTGAAGTCTTGAGAGAAGGTTGAATAGAAGGATGTGTTCCATTTTACTGGGTCGCCGATGTGGAGGACGATGGGCTTGGAAGTGGAAGTGGAAGTGGAAGTGGGACTACCTGACTGGGGGGAAGAGGAAGACATGGTGTGTGATAGTGGAATGGGTACAAAACAACGGAAGGAAAAAAAAGGAGTAGAATGGAGAGATGATGTGAAATCTATATATACCGAGATCTGGCTGTTTTTGTTGTGCAATTTAAAGAACATTTGGGTCTATGAGGGGGTTGTGGGGTGGGGAGTCGCCGATACTAGGCGATATGTCTTGTCACCACCCTGCATATGCAGTTCATCCTTTTTAAAAAACGTTAGATATGTATAGTATGTAGGTCTAGAACTTTCCTTGCTTGAATTCATGTCCAGAACAACTTTATTTTTTCTGGGCAGAAATGAGAATAGTCTTGAATAATCGGTGTTGTCCTAGATGGGAACGGAAGGATCGTTCCGCAGACAGGTAATTGCCCCGAAGTTAGATATGAGGATATTAATTCCATTGCCGAATCAGTATGTGAAAGTCATCATAATCCAAATACACTATTTATAAACAATGACAACTATTAGCTTACCCCATCTACATCCACTGTGAATATTACAAAAATCGTAAGCAGCAAACTAGGACAAACATATACATTTAACATTACTTACTCGTAAACCTAGAGAAAAGCCCGAGCTAGCCATACAAAAACAATGTACGCGAGTACAGACCACCCATCCATTTTACTCTACCTGCCAATCCCTCCCTCCCTTTCTTCCTTCTTTCCCATTCTCTCCTTTTCTTTTCCCCACAAACCTCCTCCGGCCAGCCGGCCAGTAATCAGCCAGCATCTTCTTCTCTAACGCCAAAAATACAAAAAAAAAAAAACCCCCCCGCAAAGCAAATAGTCACAATTCATACAAAACTCTTATCAGCCTCCATCACCAACATAGCTTCTCTCCAATTCTTTCTCAATAGCCCATACCCATATTCTGAAACCGGTAACTAACAAAGTAGCGCATAAATCTCCCCCCACGAAACTATAACCTAAGCCAATCAAAACTGCAATCGCAGATAAGATGAATACAAAGAATGTATGATCAATCAATTGCCATCTCGGTGAAAGGAATAGAGTGAAATCTTTACTACGCACTTTTGCCGTCGCCGAAAAATAAGAAATCAGAATAGCTAGCATTAGTAAAAGGTAGCCATAGGTTTATTAATCCTAAGCCTCAATTCCCTCAGCCGCCTCTGCCTCGGCTTGTGCTTCTCCATTATTGTCGATTTCGGCCTCCTTTGCAGTAGCCTCCTCGACTGCGTCGTTTTCAAGACATGTCTTATTATGAGCTTCTATTGCATGAGCGACCTCCGCTCTGCACTGCCGTTCCCACTTTGGCATGACTTCTCCTCGAGGCAATTGGGTACCACTGATGACTTCGGTGTAATCTCTCTGCATTTTGATGAAGATTTCATCAGATTTGTCTGCAAGATTTCGCTCAACTTCTCGAATGATTGTCGTGAGCTGCTGTTGGATATGGTTTGCGGAGTCCGTAAACATAGTTTCTTTGCTGGAATCAATATGACCTTCCATGTGGTCTCTCATTCTTCTGTAACTGCCTGATCCGTGTTCGTCGACGCAGTATTTATAAGAAGATACGAGATTGGCTGCAATGATAGGCGTGAATTCTCGGTTTACGTCTCGTTGGTGAGCGTTGATAGCTTCGATCATTTGGACACTGAATTCGGTGAATATATGCTCGTAATTAACAAGCCTAAATGTCCGTTCAATTAATAAAAGTAACAAAACTAGTGAAAGGAAAGCCAATATCTTAAGATGAAGGTTTACTCACTGTTGATGAAGCATACCCATTGCAGCAACTCCTATGCCTTGCTTCATACAACGATTGTTAACTTCGTTGTGGAAGATCTCTAGCTCCATACTCGATTTTTTGGCGAAGTTTTGCAAAACAGTCGGGAGTCTACGAGCGAAAGTTTTCTCCCAACTACTACTAAGATGTTTGATCATAGGTTCGGTGAGTCTGCCAGAGTTAGCAGAAGCTCTGCCAAAGAAACTATGAACCCCAATAGCTACACAAACATGAATTCGGGAGATAGCTGTGTGCTGAGGGAAGATAGACATGGGGAAAAAAACGTACTGTGCATTAAAGTCGTTATTCTTGTACACGCCATCTCGTCTGTAACAGCATCATCAGTATATGTTAATCAAACTGTAAGTTTTGACATGTACAGACTGTAGATAAACAACATACCTGCAGATCGCCTTGTAGGTTGCCCAGTAAAGGCCACCCATGCTACGATTCTCCCGATTAACAGGTGCACCCCATTTGTAAGAAGTAGATGATGCCTCTTCGATAGCTTTCTCCACAGCCTCTCCAAAGTTGTCGAACAGATTCTCAGCTAGAACTTCTTTCATTTCAGTCAAACTTTCCGCGACGGCCTTTTCAAGCTCCTTCTCGAGATCTGCCAGCTTGAGTTTGAGGAATCGGCCTTCTGACTCCAATTGAGCATCCGAGAGATTCAGACCAGTTCCATCATTAGAGGCCCAAATACCCAAAGAGTTCAAAAGTTGACTCAAGCTCGAGAGGAAGCGTCGACAGTTTGATGCACGCCCAGCTTCAGTAAGTTTCTTGCAATGAGCTGCGAGTTGGGGGATTTCGGTCTCCTGGAGTGTTCGAAAGCCTGCAACATCACTGTCTTTCTTCAGCCGACCAGAAAGCTTCTGATATGCTCTGGACGACACACAGAACACAGGGAGTGATCTTGCTACCTCATCGTAATCTCGGGAATCTTCCTCGGGGTTGAAGTTGTCTTCGTCCTCTTCCTGGGCGTTCTCTTGGTCGAGTTCTTTGATCCCGGCGGCGAAATCTTGTTGGATGGCACCCTTCGAATACTCATTTCTACCGGCGATACAAACAGCACTCATTTTGCCCTCAATAACATCCTTTCGATCTTTCAAGGCCTTAATTTTAGCGTTTGTCAGCTTTATGGCATCATCCAGCTCCAATTTCTCTCTTCTAGCCTTTTTCTTAGTTTCTTTCAATTCCGCAAACTTTGCCTCGATATCCTCTAATGTCAAGGGGGTACGTTTCTTCGAGTCACTGGATTCGTCATCTTCGTCTCCGTCGGAATCGGCTTCTTCCTCGGCCTCTTCTTTGTCCTCCTCAGCGTCCTCTTCTTCGTCATCATCATCCCCGTCAGTTTCAGAAGAGGCCTTCTTAGACTTCTTGCACGACGACTCCCGTTCAGCAGATCGTTTGCGTTTCTTAGAAGCGTCTGCAGGGGAATAAACGGTCTTTCCTTTTTCGAGGTCCTTTTTGAGGCTGCAGTTTTCTCGGTCAGTATAGCCTGCACAAATAAACCCTCAGGAAATACATACTCTTCGTATGTGTCGATTGTATTATCAGCATCATCCATGATAGCAGTATATACCTTCTTAGATTCTTTTTGATCATGTAAAGTGCGGCACAAGTCGTCCTTTTCCTTCTCAATCTCATCAATCTGAGCCCAATCAGCTGCCATGTCTTCTTCGAGGCCAAGACTGTCTGAAGCTTCAGTGATTGAAATGTCGTCCGTCTTGGAACAAATCTATGAAGTTCGGAATTAGTAACTGTCTAATTAGGAGAAGGAAAACAGATGGACGGATCTTGTAGAATTTCATAGTAATTCTAATTTGCATTGGGGTTAGAAAATAACAGACTTACAAAAGTGACTCTAGAGTAAATGCCATCGTATTTCAATTGTCTCTTGAAGGATTCCCCAAGGAGGCTCTTTGCAGCTTTGTCGTCAACTGCTCGGTTGATGGGAGCAACAATCCATAGCCCAGTACATTTCTTCATATAGCCTTGTGCAACTGTAGCACGAGCAGCATTGGAGTCGTGAACACCAGGCAAATCAACAATAACAGCTCCAGTGCTCAAACTAAAATTTAGCCAAGTTAGCGTTTTAGACAAGCAATAGGATCAGAAACAAGCATTTTTCAAAAGTGTCTTTCAGAAGAACGAGTTTATACTTACGCATCACTCTTGACATAGATCCGAACGACCTTGATCAATGGCCAAAACTCCATCTTTCTCGGCTCAGCTTTCTCGCCTTTCTTCTTCTTCTTCTTCTCGTCATTTGCACTGTCGACATAGCTTTGAAGTTCCTTGTAAAAGAACTCAGGATTCCCCTTTTGAATTTTGCGAGTCATTCCCAAAATGTTGGGCCCAATTTCCTTCATTAGATCCTCGACACTACAGCGGGCAAGTTCCTCTTTCGTTTTGTTAGGGTAAACAGCCTTGATTTTAGCATATGCAACTCCGGCTTCGGTTTCGGCCGAGGTGCATTCTCTGGAGACTTCACCATTGCCATCGAGAAGCTCGTTCAAAGAGATCTCGAGATCTTTTTCCCAATCCTTTTTCTCAATAAACTCGATCTCGGCTCTGTATTTTGCACCGGGGTTTTCGCTAAAGTTGTAAGACATTTCTGTGACTACTGCGGTGCATGCTCGCATGCAGTTAGTTGGGACGAGGCGTTCTTCGTCCAACATGGCGTTGATCACCTAAATTTACCGTTAGTACTTGAGACCGAGAGCAGGGCAGGCCACCTACACTTGATTTTCCAGCACCAGTATTTCCAACCACACCAATAATGGTGGGCGTATCTACCTTCTGAGACAACAAGGTATCAATCTGCGTCAACCAATGTGCTGCGTCACGTTGCATTTCGGCAAGAGCAATAAGAGGAGCCTTCATTACTTCCAAGGAAGTCTTTGAAATCTTGACTTCAGTCTCCAATCTCTCGGGAGAGCCCTCAGCAATGATCTTCTGAAGACGACTGGACCTCTCCCTTTGGGTTTGCTCGGATTGTCGATCTCCCTCATCTTCGGGTTTGACGCGAGGCATTGGAGTATCTTCGCACTTCGGCTCGAGCCTAGCGAATGGATTATATCCGAGTTCGGCTTTCACCCGAGGGGTATTGGAGCCTTGATCGAATGTATGGGGACGGCTAGCTGCTGAGAAAGAAACGTTAGCAGACTTTCTTGAAATAGAGAATGAAAGGCAAGGGTGGCGAGAAACGGTGTTGCATACAGTACTGTGCAAATCCGTTGCCGGAAGAGGGAGCATGCTGAGGTGCACGATATGGGACTGAGACGGCAGCCTGACAGGGAGATGGGATGGAGAAGAGGATTGAAGAAGCAGCAGGAGCGAATGCTTGTTGTTCCTCACGTTCAACCTTCACGGCTGGATAAAGGCTACCAGGTCCATGTGGATCGGCATTCTCTCCAACAATGGGAGTCATTGATGCAGGTTTTATATCGGCGCGGGAGCTTGAGGGAGTTTGGGCTGGGAGCTGAGCATTGATCTCTTGCAATGGGGCTCTGCCTTGGCTGCCAGGTGGGGTGGGACCCAGACGACGCGAGGTGAACACGATGATGTTATCATGAAAGTCATTTAATTGACGCATCTGAGTTGCGTCGTCGGCTTCCGGATGTCCAGGTTGTCTGAGTTCAACAGGACCGGGATTTAGTTTGAGGTACGCGCCTTTAATCTTCGCGATTGAATGTTTCTACGCGTCGTTAGCTTTACTTTCATAGAAGCATACGTGTTGGTTGGCGGGGAGAGATGGAGATGACTTACAGCCTTTACCTTGAACCACTTGTGGTGTTCTTCGAAAACAACAGCACTGTAATTCCAAACTTGGCTTTCGTCGAAGTCCGGGGAGAAGATACAAACAGCAAAAGAGCCATCCTGTAAATCAAAGGTTGAGTTGGGAGGTAAAGAGCCCTTGGCTCTTTGATGTAAAGAATCGTCCAAGTCCATGGGGTGGGCAAGAACGAGCAGAAGGTTGGTTAAGGGGAAGCGATTAGGTAGATGAGATACTTGGGAAAGAGCAGCCGAGCATTGGAAAAGAGGGAGAAGGGACAAAGAGATTGTATTTGATGTGCGGATGCGGATTCTGGTTTGATGACGACAGGTGATTCGTGCTTGTGAAGTTGAGGGGAGAAGAAGGAAGGGGAAGGCGCTCGCAACTTCAATTAAGGTTAAGCAAGCGCGAGCGCGAACGCGAACCCTTGTCAAATCCGACGCGTGTCACGTTTTGTCGCATTCGCGTATTTAATTTCCGCTCGCAAAATCGCTTACTTAGTACTTTACATACTTATAACCCGGCAGAATTCTCCGTCGCGGAATTGTGCAGTGGAAAAGCTACTCAATTCTAATGGATAAGCAATCGTTAAATACGCCGCATCGCTAGACTTTTGAGATCCCTAAAATAACCCCTCCCCTCCCCTTCTACTACCAGAGCGAGGTTTCTAGGAAAGAGGTGAACTAGGCGAAGCGCTAAAACATCGCGAGAAAGGTCTTATTAGGTGGCAAATTGGTGGCACCAGGGAAGTCCGAGATAGCTTGCTTTTTAAAGTGGTGTATGAAAGTGTTGCTTGTCAGGTTTCAATTAAAATGACCAGGTGTCGATCGATTTTGACTAGGTATTAGATCAATTTTTGGCAAGTCCCCAGGTGCATGCACGGCAGCACATAAAAGAATGATATGACGAGCTGGCCACCCATTATCTAGGCCAAGAAAACTCTAGACAATTCAAACATAAAATCAAAATATCCTTCCAAAACTTCTCCAAAACTTCCCAAAACTTCAACGGTCCTAAGCCAAACCCGAACTCTAACTAACCACATTCGGAACCGCAAGGCGATGCCTACATCCAGTAACCGATCTCATTCCTCTCGTAGAACTTAGAATCAACTATCATTGAATTAACCTGTATTTCTTTTTACTTTGCATATGCAATCCCCAGTGATCCCTTCACTACTCTTCAGTACTTCTCCACTCAAGCCGTAGGAACCCAAACACTCTGGACATCGCACCAACCCTTCAACCCGACGAGCCCCCACTCACTCCCAATGCCACTCTGCTTATGGCCGCCAAACGGCACATGCGGCTGCACCTCAAAATGCATATTAACCCACGCACTACCCGCCTGCAACTGCCTGGCCATCCTCTCCCCCTTAACCACATCCTTCGTCCAAACACTAGCTCCCAACCCCTCAATTGACCCATTAACCCTGTCTATAATATCCTCCTCACTGCCCTCCCACTTCAGCACCGGCACAATCGGTCCAAACGGCTCTTCTCTCACAATCTTACTCTCATCGGGCGGATTATCCACAATCGTGGGGTTCGCAAAATACCCCTTCTCATTCTTAAAAGAATCATTCGAGCCTCCAAAAGCGGTTTTAAGGCCTTCTTTAGAAATGTCGTCGTAGAAGGTTTGTAGTCTGGAGAGTTGAGCAGAGCTTTGTATGGGTCCGATCCATACATCGGGTGTGTTTCCCGGACCAACTTTTAGCTTTTTCACCTGTGCGACGAGGGCCGAAACGAATTTGTCGTAGATGGAGGCATGAATGTAGACTCTTTTGATAGCCATGCAGATTTGGCCGGCGTTGATGAAGCAGAGTGCCGCGATCTTCACCAGACGTCAAAATAATGAGGGAAGGAAATAGTCGGGAAAGGGAGCTTACGGTTGGGACTGCAGTAGCGAAATCAACATCTTCACAAACAATAGCCGCGTCGTTGCCCCCTAGTTCCAATGTAACCTTCTTCAAACTCTTACTACAACTCTCCATAACTTTCTTCCCTGTCGCAATACTTCCTGTAAAAGCCACCTTCCCAATCCCCTCATGTTCCGTAAATAACGGGCCTAAGTCATGTCCTCCTGACCTATAATTCAAAATTTTGGCATCAGCACTACCATTTAAGCTGCAAGAGAAGGAAATTTCAAGAAGCCTGAAACATCAATTTCTGATAACTCTTGAAACATCTACGTCCCATAAAAAGGCAAAAGTACAAAGGACTTACAACGCCTGAACCACCCCCTTCGGAAAATGCTTCATAGCCAACTCCACCAACTTCAATCCACAATACGGCGTATCGGGACTCGGCTTCACAATAATCGCATTCCCAGCATAAATCGCCGGCGCCACCTTCCCCCACATCAACAACATGGGATAATTCCACGGCACCAACGCACACGTCACCCCAACGGGCACATATCTCACCGTCGCCTTCTTTCCTCCTTCATCATGGACCACTTCCTCCTCAAGCTTCAAATCCGCCGTAACGGTACTCATGGCAACCGTGCGATTAAATTCATCTTGGGCTAGTCCATACGGCTTCCCTTGCTCGGAAATGAGCAGTTGAACGAATTCCTCACGGTACGTTTCGAGTTCTGAAGCGAAGGAATACAGTGCTTTGCGGCGATCAGAGAAAGAGGTTTTAGCCCATGCTTTTTGGGCAGAGGTGGCAGCCAAGACGGCTGAATTGACGTCCGTCTGCGTAGAGAGGGGGACGGGTGGATTGGGCTCTCCCGTGGCGGGGTTGATGCTATGCCGGGTTTGGGAGGTTGAGGTCAGTTGGCCGTTGATGATGTTGTGGAATTTCTCAGAGAAAGTATTAGTTGAAAGTCGATATACTAATGGAGGGAGTGAGTATACTAACAGTGAAGTCTAGCTTCTTTGGGAGAGCTGAAGAAGAGATGTTAGTAGAGTAGAACCTTCTTACAGTTTTGAGCAACAGCAACATTGGAGAAAAGATGGAGAGGAAACTTGAGGAAGGAAAACGATAAGATAGATATATAAATGTACAGGAAGTGATCTAAATAATAGCTAAGGTGCGGGGTTGTAAGAATTAATAATCCCTGGTACTCCTTCCGGCTCACAATAGTGGTAGCTTACGAGGCGTGGTTCGCCCGTTCATGCTTATTGTTGGTGATGGGATCCTTGAAAGGTCTATGAGTAAGTAAGCACTTTAGGTGCTACTTTTCGGTTGCTCGTACACTACCCAGTAATGAAAAGAAAGATTAAAGTAGTGGAATCCAGCATGTGCTTCAATTACTTTGGATAACTTTATTGTACCTTATTTCTGCAATTAAGAGGGGTGGCAGCGACGTGATAGCCTCAACTTTTCCTATTTGGGCTAGTATTTTGAAGCTAGCAACGCATTATGCTAGCGCGCGACAATTCCTATAGCAATTGGCGACGCTCAAATAGGGATAGACTTGGCCGACAAGTAAATCGCGGCATTTCTGGACTCCTCGAGGGATTGAGTACCAAGTGTTCTGCCAACCAGCCGCTTGGAAGAGCACTAGCCCGAATGTAAACTTCAAGGACACCCGCGAAAAGCCGGAACCGGGGTGGGAATGGTTGGTTCCTGGACGTTCTTCAGCGGACACGATGGGAAAAAACTAATTGGATAGAAAACCATAAGTGAGCCTTCCTTGTGGTCTGATGATTGAAAGAGTAAAAAAACAGAACCATTGTTTGGTTCAAGGAAAGAATCTTGACTAGGATACTTTCTCTGTTCCGCACATCTCGGGCCAGTAATATCTTGGAAGTTTTCAGAACTATTGAGGTTCTATGAAGAAATTGGGCAATTAAGAAGAGATCTTCTCACGAGAAAAGAAAATTCATAGCCATGATACTGAGAGGAAAAAGGCATCTATACCTAATTCTTTGCTTCCCATATTTGGTATAGTAACTTAACTAACCATTAAATTTATGTCAATGAAGATCTTTCTTTTCTACTAACGCCCTTATGAACGCCTCATTAATGCAGTTCCTATCACCGTCATGTTTCCTCAATGATGTTCCCTCACCTCCAAAATTGCCTTATTCAATTTCTTATTTCCCAACGCCGCAACCCTACTTCCGATCGCCCGGCCCAAGAAATCTTCCAGCGCCCGAGTGTCATCCATATTGCCGTTCGTTCCATTCATTCCATTTGTCAGGTGCGACGACTCGTCTGTGAGGCTTGTGATGGCTTTCATGATAGCCGCCATAAGCATGCGGACGCCTTCGTCATTTTGGCCGCGCTCATTCCAGCCTCTCACTAAGACGACTTCAAAATGTTTCAGATTAGGAAGGACAACTGCACGGATTGTTTCTGGGCCGCCGATTGAGAGGAGACCGTTGATCGCGCCGTAATGTTCGCCAACTGTTTTCACGGGGTCGAGGAAATATTTTAGACACGAGCGTGCTAAGCGAGGTTGTAATTGGAGACTTGATTTTGCGTAGTTTTTGGATATTTGACCAATGAGTGAGGATGCAAGGTCACGCAATTGATACTGATCTTTGAGTTCATCTGCGCTTGACCCAATAGTGCGGCCGAGGAGACATGTAAGTACGGGCGGACAGAGCGTGGATACATATGGGTCAACGAAGAGGGTTTTGTTAGCGATGACAGCAGCTGCCAACTCCATCATCTGACGAAGAACGAAGAGATTGGTGAGAGAATGGGTGACTTTCTCAGCAATGAAGTGGATGAAGTATGGGACAAGCTGTTGAAGACCGGGATCTGATCTGATGCTTTCTAATGCGGACTCTCGAAGTAGGACCACTTCTGGGTCGTTCTCCTCGTCAAGGATCGCGTTTCTGATTTTATCGAAGAATAGAATTAGTTCTTTGGATACAACATGCTTCACCAATGGCTTGAATGATACATTGTCATTTCCAGCGAGAGCTGCAAGAGCTGCATTGGCGCCTGGTCCCTTGGGTACCAAATCTGTTGCTCGAGCTTCGGCGGTGGTAGGATTCTGTGGTATGGAGGGCTGAACGCCTTCAACGGCAAGCCAGTGCGCTAGAAATATGTTGGTCAAGTAGAATATCGCCTAAAGCATTACTTACCAGTAAATGAAATATCTCGAGGAACTTTTGGCAATGGCGCATTAATCAACTTCTCAAAATCCACCTCTTCGTCTTCAATGTAAAAAAGTGGTTGTCCAGGGCCAAGAGAAGCTTCTCCAAACCGCAGAGGTCTCGTAGATTCGTAACCATATAAGGGCTCAACATCAAGCACTCTGAGAGCTTGTGCTATGTCTTGTGTTCCCAGCACTGTGCGCTTTCCTTGGTGCATAAATCGTACTGCCTCTATAATAAGTTGTCCAAGTCGATATTCGGTCTCCTGCGACAAGGCTCTGACTGCTTCTTCGCCTAGGGAGGATATGCCGACTGATTCTGCGACATCGCGGACGTTGTCCGGATTCCAAACTAGCTTTGGTTCACCCATTTTGTAGGTGTGATGAACGGGAGAGGGGGCGAAATGCTTATCCGAGGGAAAGGTAGATGGTTGGAATCAGAAGAGTTCAGAATGAATTTGGTTTCCAAAATTGGGACCCCAACCATTACTCCAACATTGGAGAGAAAACCATGCGGTGGTGTCGCAATGATATCAGTGTCGCCGAGGGCCAGGATCAGATTCGCAATATCGCAGTAGATCGTCGAACAGCTATTAGTGCAAGATATCGATGATCTAATTGCAAATGCAGAGCGTTCTTCGATTTGCTGTCGTCGTTGCGAAGAAGAGTGGGTTGTACAAGTTGCTGTACTTGCAAAAAGCTGATGCAAGGCTGAAGATCAAAAGTGGAGATCCCGTTTGTCACGTCGACCCAAACGCGTCCAGAACAATATTTATTATAATTCACTACACTTCCCCCTAAACCACTCTCGAACATTTACTCGATTTGGAGAATGACAATGTCAACGCCCACCAGCGATGAGTACCCATGGAGAGAACCAGCGCAGCCAATAGCTCGAGGCGCATTCATTGTTGTGGAGGGACTGGATAGGGCTGGGAAAACTACACAGGTCAAGAAGTTATGTGATGAATTGTACGCTTCAGGGCGGAATATAATGACTCTACGATTTCCAGGTACATTTAACAGGATATTTTCTGCTTGCTTCTCTATGCAGAACCTCTCTGACACCTCTACTAGACAGAACATCCCCAATCGGAAAAATGATAGACAGCTACCTTCAAAGTAAGACTGAAATGGACGATCATGCTATCCACCTCCTGTTCTCTGCCAATCGCTGGGAGAGAGCGTGCGTTCCACTCCCCTCCAACTCTCCTCTACTCAGCTGACGAATCTCTCAGTGTATATATCCACGAGTCGATTGCTGCAGGTTACACCATTGTCTGTGACCGCTACTACTACTCCGGCATGATTTATTCCGCCGCCAAACAAAATCCCGCCCTCTCCTTAGACTGGGCCAAATCTCCCGATATCGGTCTGCCCCGTCCCGATCTTGTTATTTTCCTCGACATATCTCCGGAAGAGGCAGAGAAGAGGGGTGGATATGGAGAAGAGAAATATGAGAAGAGGGAGATGCAGCAGAGAGTCAGGGAGATGTTTTTGGATTTGAGATATGTTAGACACCATGAAACTGTGGATATGAGAGTTGTTGATGCTGGTAGGGATAAGGAGGAGGTTGGAGGCACTATTTGGTCGGTGGTAGAGAAGACAGTGAGTGATGTGGAAAACAAGCGAGATAATTTTTGGAAAGGGGAACTAAGGATGGTAGAGGCATGGCCAGAGTGCACGGTAGAGGCTATACCTCTGGCTAAGAGGGCTGAGACAGGTCTATAAGTGTTAAAATTTGATTCATTAGATAGATAGCCAAAGTGGCTAATAGAGTGTTGATACCCCGTGCTACCTTGTCAAATGCAAATAATATGGCTGATTACTCCATCGGTGTTGAGACCCTTAAGCCTTCTAGATGATCCCCGATTAACGCCTGTGGAATGCAAATGTAAATGTATCATCTCCTATTGAGACCTACCAAACTAAAAAATTCATTTCTAGTCTTCTCCCTTTTCTCGATACAGCCTAAGACACAACTAGTAATTGTTGTAGCACTAGTCTTCTCGACACCACGCATAACCATGCATAAATGGCTCGATTCCATCACAACGGCAACTCCTTGTGGCTTCAAGACTTCCATGACAGCGTGGGCAACTTCCTTCGTAAGACGTTCTTGAATTTGTAATCTTCTTGAAAACATATCGGCGATGCGAGGTAGTTTGGAGATCCCAATAACGTCTTTATCTGGAATATAGCCAATGTGCATCTTTGAATGATTAGTCCATATTTCTAAATATACGGAGGGGTTGATTGCCTACCTTTCCGGTAAATGGTACCATATGATGCTCGCACAGACTAAAGACCTCAATGTCCTTGACAATCACTAATTCGTTATGCCCCTCGTGGAAAATAGCATCGTTCACAATATCCCGCACATTCTCTTGATACCCTTTCGTGAAAAATAGCATAGCTTTTGCATATCTCTCTGGTGTAGCGAGAAGTCCCTCGCGGTCAGGGTCTTCACCAAGGCATTCGAGAATTGTTCGGACTGCTCCCGAGAGCTTCTTAAGCCGAGCGGCAGCTTCTTCTGGGCTTTCTTCGAGACGCTCACGAGTACCTCGACCTGGGAAGGGAGTCCATCAGTATCACATATGAAGAAGGAAAAGTCTCGTCATAACCTACTTGGACGACTTAATCCGTCAAAGTCAATGACTGGACTTGGTGATCTGGTACCGACTGTACTTAGTGGGAGTCTGGGAGGAGAAGCTTGATCTCGCGGATCTCTTGCAGGTTTGCTATTGCTGACACTGTGTCTTTTGGCTTTTGACTTCGATGTTCCATTAGCTTTAGATTTCGATGACTTCTTTTTCTTCGTGCTCAATTCGTCTTGACCGTCCTCGGCAGCTCTTTTAAGTGTGCCATTGGGTGTGTTCCCTCTAGAAGGTAGGCCATTGATACTGCCATTTCTGTCCATTGCACTGTCTTCCTCGGACTTCAAAGAAGAAATGGTGGGCTGGACCACGCTGTAAGATTCTCTTGGGCTTACATGTAGATTTCATTAAGGTTTAAACTTACCCGAGCTCCCGACGTAGTTCCGAGTCATAATTCTCTTGTTTTTTTAATGAAAACATTAACTATTATAAAAGCCAACTCTTTATAAAAAAGTTATAATCGCATAAATTATGGTCTACTCGCTAAAAACCTAATATTAATTCAAAGCTTTTGCAACGACCTTTCATTGTCTACTCCTAAGCTGTGAGTCACGTGCTACGTGCAGTTGTTTCTGATGGTGATCAAGCAGAGCCGTAACAAGAATATTTCATACGATTAAGATTTAGGCATACTTATGCGGCCGTTTAAGCTTACGAAAATGACTATTTGATTTTATAGTATTAGCTTCTACGGGAAGGCAGGCTTGTAGAGATGCGAGTCCTATAGATTGTTTACCTTTAGACAGTCACGTTCTATGGCTATTCATCCTTATTTCCTAAAAGGCAAGAACACGTCGCTTAATATTTAGTGCGGCCCATCCAAACCTAACCTTTCTCCTAATTCCATATCGCCTTTCCTATATCCAGCAACCATAGCACTTATAGCTAAAGTTAATCTAGCTACTTTCCGTAATAACATCCCGCTAGTTTATATCTTTTCGCCATATACCTCTATCTAAACTCTCTGCACAAAACTTGGGACAGATAGAGTATTTAGAGGATCGAGTTTAAATGGTCTGTATAGTAAATACAGATTCTAATAACGGCGGCATGGAATGACTTAGCTGAGATCCTTTGCTACGACTGACATCGCTGAAACTTTCCGATAAGGAGCCAGCCAGAGACTGGACAAAGGAGCTAAGGGATGAAGCAATTAAACGGGCGAATGAGAGAGCAAATGATATACTTAGCACAGCGCCAACTAGTTCCGCCTGGCCTCCAGCTTTGCCACCGAAGTTTCTACCCTAGCTTCAGAGCAAAGAGTCTCTCACCACGCAGATTAAGGTCTCCTATACAAGCGAAACCGCGCACTAGGAGTTGGAGAAATTAACGTATGAACCTGCTAAAGATGTCAATTCATCAGCAAAGCATTCTTTAAGGTCGAGCTAGTCCCGCGAACGAAAATGTAGCACATGTGTATCAAGCCGCTCAGCAAAACAGGTACAGCTACAGGAACCTAGCAAGCCATGGGCTAATAGCGCATTCCGCCGCTTCCGAGGGCAGACGCAGATTGGATCGCAGAGCGAATATCCAGTCGATTTGTGGGTATATTTCGACAGATGAGGGAAGAAAGAAACAGAAGCACTGGTTATCAAGGACAAGGTGAATGGAGTACCGTTGAAGGGTTGCGTTATTACTCTATTATACGGTCGTTGGCCCAACATCTACGTCCACGCAGGTCGAAGCTGGATTCCCGAGCTAGGAAAGGGGAAACAAGTAATTGAATGAGCAAGGGGACGGAGTCATAGACGTTGCCTAATGTAGAAGCCAAAAGGCTGTACAATACTAGTGCACGATGGTAGCAATGAAGGCATTATTGTTATTGTACTAATGGGACCTTTCAATACACTCCATGACCTTCTCCTTCACGCACATTGCTTGAGGTCTTGTTTCATTGCAGCTCCCTTGCTGCTAGCGGACTTAGTAGCCTGGCATAAATTAACAGTTGCCTTCTTCTCTTCTTCAAGCCTCCAAGTTCTCTACTGAGCTGCAGCTGAGTGCTTCGTGGCAGGCGATTAGCTGACATTTTGGCAGCGATTTTAGCAGCGATTTTGCAGTGTTCCGCATCGAGGGCATCAAGTGTTGCCATATGGCTGTCTTTGCTTCGCTAAGACCTTGTGGAGAGCATTAAATCACAGTACCCAACCACATAACTTTCGCGTGAAAGTAGCCTTTAGACTCACGCGTTGTAACTCTGCATCTATTTGACTTCAGTCAGCCCTTAAGTTTATCATAAAAAGCCTTGTCTGAGCTAGCTGTGTCTTCCTTTGTAAGCCGAGGACATTTGTTTGGTTTCCGTCAGTATCAGAACCGAGGATGATCACTAAATGAGGTTCCAATTAGCTTAATCTGGCCTAATATATAGCAAGCGCGACTCACCAGTATTTTCAAATGCCTTCTAATCGAACTCTCTTCCAGCGCTCATTATGACTGGTCTTTGGTTGGTCTACTATGTGCTTGATTAAACTTAGGTCAGGGAGCTCGAGGTGTAAATGCTCATTCAAAGGGTTGCGTGCTCAAGATGGAACGCTAATCTCTAGTTCAGGCATAAATAAAATTTCTTAATGCAGGTTCGAAAGCAGCCAGCAAAGGGTTTAAAGATGGAGCCTACCTTGGTGCGAGTGTTAAATGTGATTATCTACTGTGCTTGTCTTACAAATCGTTTCCCGCAGACTTCACAAAGCTCTTTTTTCGCCTTTGAATAATCATCTCCGTATTCAGTTGCACCCGCATAGCACACATAGTCCTCTTCTACCTATGCAAGCAGACCCACTAGTTACATTTGGCAATCAACATAAAAAAGTGGACGTTAGATGCAGGAGGGTTTCGTGAGAGGTCGAATCAGTTTAAGTCTCTTGAGGATGCCCATGAGAAGCGTGCTTCTGTGGCACAGATGCTTGTCAAATTCTATGGTGTTGGGCTTAGCACTCCACGAAATCAAATCCTAGCTCTCATAATCCTTTTCCCGCAAAACAAGCTTTTCGCCAGCTACAAGATCTTCGCTTCAAACCAACTCAGAGCTGAACTTCGATACTTCTGCCGCCGTCAAGATGAAATGCTTGGTGGATATCAGATTAGTTCCTTCCGTGTCAGTTCAAAGTCAAATGATGACGGACACCTGGCGGAAACAGCGGAAGGTAGAGACCATTGCGTAGATTAGAGGGGAAACCGTCACTGGTAATTAAGGTCAAATCTTCGAATCACGTGTTTTTTATTAAAATCGGTAGATTTTTGATTTAAATATACTTGATTCTTTATTTATCAGGTAAGCGGTAACTATATATAAAATGAAGTTACTTTAATATAAAAAGTAGTGCTATATAGAAGTATAACCCGGGGAAGGGGAAGTACTAGCTTTCCTATATCAGTCGTGCGAGAACCTGCGTCGATTGGTTATGTCCGCTGGAACTAGGGCGGAGAAGGTTCTCGTGCTAGTTTTCCACATTAAGAGCAACAGCTGAGTACCCATGTAATAAACATGACTCTAGGCAGATCAAGTTTGCGGGAAAAAAGATCGCTAATAAGTCTTACGAAGTTAGCACTACTAGTAAGCTATTCGCGGGGTAAATGAGGCTGATGCTGTAGTCGCAAAGGTTTTGGAGGCCGACTAAAATCGACGGGACTAGCCATATTAGGATTAGCCGCTAGGTGTATCGACATTGACGTCTTTTCTATTTCACTCCCTTCAATAATCTGATATAATAATCTCCTTTTCGGAATCTTGTGACAGTCTAATCAAACAACTGCCCCAGATCATAATCTCAAAGATCTCCATCATCTACCTCCTCTATCTCTATTGATTCTCCTTCAATATGGCCTCTCCACCTTATGCGTATAATTACAGCTCTATCATTTCACCTCCATATCCACCCAATGCGCAGCTTCCTCCAAAGAGACGACAATCCGATATGCCTTCCTCTATTACCTCCAATAAACGTCGCAAAGCATCCATGCTCTCCACCACCTCTGCAAATTCACTCCATCCTCTGCGACAAACATCTTTTCCGCCCCCAGAAAATGCAACCTTCGATTCTCCACGATACTCTCGGTCACCAAGCGTCGACACCATGTCTCTAGTATCTGGCAGCGCAGCCGGTGGTTTACAAAAGAAGAAGAGACCAAGAAAATCGAAAGGAGGGGCGAACGACGATGGATCAGCGGTTAGTAATCCAAAATCAGCAGTATCGGAAGGAAAGGGAAAACGAAGAGCCTCGAGGGATGCGAGTGTAGATGAAGAAGAAGAGGGCGGAGAATCGATGGCAATAGAGATAATAGCTAAGACACAAGAGGAGAAGCAAAAAGAGATTGAACACAAAGCTATGCTTGTCAATGCTCTTGATACAGAGCAATTTGCTAGATACGAAGCTTGGAGATCTGCGAAGTTTTCAGAGGCTACTGTGCGACGAGTATGCACGTTCCTTTCCTCAATTTACAAATGATACTAATTTTTCTATAGATTGCCAATCAAACGCTCTCGCAATCAGTCCCAGCTGGGGTCATCTTAGCCATTCGATCAGTTGCCAAGGAGTTTGCGGGGGAACTTATTGAAAGCGCAAGGAAGGTGCAATCACAATGGTTAGAGGCATCCGGCAAATCACAAACAGGCCTTTCGAATCCTCCGACTGGACCACTACATCCAGATCATCTCCGGGAATCGATTAGGCGATACAGGTTATCGAATGAGGGTGGACTGGCTGGTCAATTGGGATTGTGGCAATTACAACAACACAGCGGGGTTGAGAGATTTGGAGTCAAGGTCCAGGGAAAGAGACTTTTGAAGTGAGGTAGAAGGCTTCAATTTTGAGAAAACCAGATGATTACCATGGCTCCGTAGTAGCACGTACATAGTCTAACGTCTATACTTCGGGATTTCCGAGGCTGTATCTGTACACTTGGCCAACAATTAAGCAACTGATTCCTAAATTCAGGACACAGCTTCGCATTATCTTCCTATATTCTACCTTTACTGCATTGAATTCCTATGCCTTTACCCATTATCAGTTCTTTAAACCCCTCCTCAAATTTAGTTTTTGATAGATAGGCTCGCCTTCCTCGCTATATCCAATCTTTCTCTAATCCCATTCTATCCTGTAGTCCAGGACACGGTATGAGATGATTTTTGGGAGAGCTAAGACTACCCGCCTCACTTATAAACAGGAAGCAATATTTTCTCTTATCCATTTCGAATTTCACACACCATTTTTCGTGAAACAAGGTCGTTTCCTTGAGACACCATACTTACAATTCTAGTAGAATTTTGAGTGCATCCAGATTGGTTATTATGTAGGTGAGAATTCTATCTGTGTAGAATTTCATATAATAAAAAGAAAGAAGATAGAAATGGAGTAAAGAAATTCTGGTTATGT
Source organism: Chlorencoelia australis (assembly GCA_003988815.1). Lineage (NCBI taxonomy): Eukaryota > Fungi > Ascomycota > Leotiomycetes > Helotiales > Cenangiaceae > Chlorencoelia > Chlorencoelia australis. The sequence goes on from QYAN01000007.1 coordinate 493,509, forward strand.
CTTCAGTCCAAAGTCGATATCTCACACTTACCAACTAACAGCACATTACCTCCCATCAAGCAGTATCGAACAGGTCTAGATTAATTAGCCATTCTTTAGACCTAAATCTCCAACTAAAAATAGCCCCGCTTCTAAGTGATTTATTTAAAAAAAAAAATGGATGCCACTACGAGAGATCGTTTTAATTATATTAAACGAAGCTTAAGCATTAGCCAAAGATAGTACCGGTACTAAGTTTGGGAGATATTGGTATTTTACCCTTTTAATAATCCTTTCAAAAATTGAATAGTGATTTTAGTGAATTAATTAGTTTTTCATACTATTGTAGTGTTCTGACTTATTCCAGTTATCCGTATGCAAATATACAAGTGATTAAATTGATTTAATATTAAATCAATCTGACTATGTTAAAATGTATATGTTGAATTAACACATCTTACCATCTACCTCATACCCGTACTTCCATTCAAAACTCTAGCAAATTGATACAGTATATAAATCGAGAGAAGAACGACTATTATTCATTTATGTGAGAGATCGCAAAGATAATAAATTGGAAGGATTATCATAATAAGGCCCGAAAATGATAACAAAATACTTCCTATCATACGCAAATCCTAATATACAAACAACTCCACCATTCCACCCCTTCTTTTCCTTCCTAACTATTCCCCCATATCCGTTCCCCTTAAAGAGAAAACTTCGTTGAGCCTAATTATCAGTTCAACTCAGATCCAGCAGCCCCGGCGTGTTAATAGGCCCACTTGACACGCTAGCTAAGCGGGCTTACTAATCAACTAAACTAGACCGTCACAGGTTCACTTCATCCGAGCACTCCAAACATTGTGTTTCGGGACTTCCGTCTCGACAGCCTTTGGCAGGTAGACGTTATGATTATCAAGGGAAGAAAATGTGACCGCAGACATAGATGAAGCGCTGTAGAAAACACATGATTGATGGTATATGTAATGAGAGGGGGGGCGGGACGATTATTGGAGGATGGATAGAGAGTAGAGAAATGAAAAATGGGCATGATAAGTGAGATTAAGTCTTTTTAGGGCTAGGTTTACAATAAAAAGAAGTGGATATATATAATGTAAGATTAGAATCCGGATGATATTAGGAAAGAAATATTCCATCTTTCCCTCAGCACCAAACACGACCGAAGTAAAACTTACAAACTATCCGAAAACTCATCGAATTAACCCCCTTATCATAATCAGAGCGGGCTGACGTCAAAACCACAGAATAAGAATAAGAATAAATACAAGAAAGCCTCGTTAAAGACTAGATCATCTTTGAAGATTTGAAATATTAAGCTTCAGTAGATTTCCTAATATGTGTAAGGTTAGGATGAACTAATTTAAGAGAAAAAGGCGAGCGTCAGGAGAAAGAAAATTAAAGAGCAAAAAGAGAAGGATGGTTGTGTCCGGGTATAGATATATATTTAACAGACTTAAACTTATCTTAGCATTATAAAATTCAACTTAAAAATGCCTTATCAAAAAAGCTATTTATAAGAAATATAAGAGTTCTTTCAATATATTTATCTTATTAAATACTTCTAAAGCAAACCATAAAGCAAACAAGCTTGAGAGTATAATATTACTCTCCTCTAATTTATACGAGCGAGGCAGCAGTTTTCTATGTGCTGCGAATAGGGAGGAGTTCTTTCTTCTCGTTATACCCATCTATCCCATCCCATCTCTATCTCCTATCTCAACACCTAGCAAATAAATGCTATTTTCCTCTCAAAAAACGATATATTTTTCAGAACAAAAGAAAAACAAACTCTCAGTTGTCCTTAACGATACACTCCCCCTCCAACCATCTAGCAAACGCAACACTAGGTATATCCACCACCCTCCAAAACACATCTGCGGCCCAAATCGTCGGAATAGCTAATCCCAACAGTCCCAAAAACCAACTCAACATCCTCAACCACACACCCGAATTTTCGAAGCCGCCAACCCATAACCATATATACGGCATGATTCTATGACCCACAACATCCATAATGGGTCCATGCATCAGGTAAAGAGCATAAGAGATGTTGGCAAGATATTGGATCGGCGCAGTGATAAAGAAGCTTTGTAGCCAAGGAACTTGTTGGCATGCGAGTACGATCTGCATAGCTCCTAACGCGTACCATGGGAATGCCCATTCTGGACCGCCGAGAGTGAAATACGGATCCATTGTATTTTGGGCAAGGTAGCGGAGTCCAGGGACTTCGAGGACATGCTGGTTTGGCCAGCCACCGACCCAGAGGGCGAAAAGCACATTGAGCACCCAAAAAACATGCATGTATGGGAATCCAGTTGAAGCTGCTGCGACTGCGGTGTCTTCGAGTGTTAGAGGGGAGGAATGGGCTTCTTTATTGGCCTCTCGTTCTGCCCGATCAGCTTGGATCAGCCCGATCTCGGCGATGAACATTCCGCCGATGAACTCGAAGCCTGCCCAATGTTTGGTTTTGAGACAGTAGAGCATGATATTAAAAACTATGAAAAGACGGATCCAGACTTTGCAGCGACTAAGACCGGTCAGGGTTATGAATAGGAGCATCGAGTTGGCCATTTCGATAGGAATTGTCCATAAATGGACATCGTATGGCGGCCATTGAAGAAGATCCCAGTTCCAGGAATTGGTGATTTCCCATAATGCGTATAGCCAGCTCCAGAATTGTTCGTAAAGCGTTGACTTTTTTGCTCCGCCTCCTTGAAGCTCGTACCACATGGTTATCATGACTAAAAATGTTGAAGCTGCACATGGAAGGAAAAGTCGAAGTGCTCGCCGGAAAACTGAGGAGGATAATGTTGTATGCATAGCGGCATAGTTATGTGCTCGGGCTAACTTTAGAGATTTGAAGGAGAGAACGAAACCAGATATCACGAAGAAAATGGGAACCATAGGACGACCACAAAATATCGTTCGAAGAAAAGGAAGTTGGATTGGTGCAGAGCCTACTGGATCGTCTGGTGGCCAGCCATATGGATTATCCGTGAAGTGTCTGTGAAAGTTCTCGGTGTAATGGCAGAAGAAAACTATGAGAGATGCTAGACCTCGAATTCCATCGAGCCATGACGTTGGATAAAGTCGGAGAGGTTTGATATGGACAGGTTGAAGTCGTCTTTGGATTGGGGATGGGAGAAGGAAGAACCCAAATCGTTGTAAAGAGAACTTCGCTCGGGTTATTGTAGTTTCGTCGTTGCTTGAAGATGGACTGCTTGGAATCGAGGATTCACTTCCATAGAGAGGCTCGTCGTGATTTAATGCCCCCCATGACACAAGTCTTCCTGCTATATTTTGTACCGACCGCATGTCTGCTTCTAGCAGGTGCAGAGTTTCCGCCAGTGACTCAAGAATGTCAATCTCGAGGTTGCAGTAAAAGTAGTTTCGAAGTATAAAGCAGAAGAAGAGCAAAGGACTAGACTTGGTCGACAAGTCTAAGACTGAGTTAGATTGTCAGTCTCGTTCCCAAAAAGGAATTGGAAGTTCTACATACATACAACGTCGCAATCGGCCCACAGCTTGGTTTCAAATTCAAGTCAATCATCCATGGCCAGGATCTTCTTGCATACGGGAAACCCCCAGGTTTCGTGCCGGTTCCACTGCTGTGTCTTCGGTCACCAGGGATCAGCAATATATATATCTCCGGGAGAGTGAACTTTAAAATAGCCCCGGTGATGTTTTTTGTTTAGTGAAAGGCTGGATATCGTCGAAAAGACAGGAGTGGAGGGAAGAAAAAGATTTGTGAAGGACAGTCTCCGAATGAATTATAGCTGAAGAGAGAGATGTCGGGTGGAGATAATGGGGAAATGGGGTGTCTTTGTGAATTTATTTGTGGTAGTGCATCTATAAAGTCATGAAGCTCAAACTTCAGGCCATCGCACCAATTAACACCCCCCATATTATATTTCTCCTATCAAAATATTAGCTCAAAGCCACCTAATCTAGATTGACAGCTGAGAATAATTAGGATTATTCCAATATTCGTTTCAAAGCCTACCAATATCACTTTCTGCTGGAAGATCTAACGAGGAAGTAAGACCGTTGCACTGCATTCCCAGCTCATCTTCCGTACTGTGCAGCAAACTGGAAGATTCAGGGGCTGGAAATATTTTGCAATGACTTTGAGTTATCTGATGATTTGAAGAGACAAGAGAAGCTGGCAATCTTTGGATAAACTTGTCTCCTTGATATGAGATGATGTCACTGAGTTTCCAATCCAAACATGGATTATTCTCTGATCTTCGCAATGCGTGTTTCATGAAAATCAAATAGTAAATCGTTTCCTTTCCAGATGATTTGGCACCTTACATGTTGTGTGTCTGTACCATTTTCCGAATCCCGAAAGGTCGAGTGACTTCGCAGCGGTTGTAAGTTGTAAGATTATTGTTCTGTGCAATAGGGATTAACTAATAGAATGGATAATATGACCAGGAGCTTCCAAGCTTAGGGATCGAGATTTGTAATTTACTCGTAATACACGCAGTACTATTGGCTCTTGGTTTTAGGGGTCAAATAGCCATAAATCCAAGCTTTAGTGCAATAGGGTGCCTATTTAATATTAATTATAATCGCACAATTGGAGCTTATTATATACTATTGACTTTCAGTCAAGTCCTTGCAATATTTACACTCTGCTAGATTGATCTTCCTAGGACACCTAGTTTGGGTAAAGGCTGCTTACCTCTCTATCGTGATATTAATATGAGCTTAATTCGAATAAAATTCCCTCCTCACTCAAAGGCACAAGCACAAACAAGACCAATAAACAGAAATGAGGCCAAGTTATCATATCATTGAAGAAATCTCTTTACTAACCAGTACCTGTAACCGTGTCAACAAATCTCTATTTTATCCCAAGAAAGTACTTCTATTCAAGCATATGCGCATGCTGCAGCAGTGGCAATGCAGCTCCTCATCCGGAACCATTACTTCCAACGGTTGTAAGATTACTAGACTCGGAAACGTTAAGGTCAGAGAGACTCCCGAGACTCTAAACACTCTCTGTACCTCTATTGGTGATAATGATTGATGGCTACACTTAGAATGTGATGTTAGCTATTCATAAAGGTTGTCAGGTTAGTATGGCATTAGCATGTGGATAGGAAGTAAAGATCGGATAAAAACATGTTGTGAGAGTAGAGTAGCCAAACCTAGGAACCAAATGTTCCATAGCTAAGCTGAGAAGATTTGATATGTTTGGAAGCTTACCTAGTGACTATTCAAGGGATGCGACGACTCAACACCTGTACGCGGTGCATCCTACGAACCTGTAATACCCTTTTGGGTATCTATAGAGCTAAGATTGAGTTAAATTGGTTGGAGCTGTGGCCGAGGCCACAGAATAGAGGCAACCACCGCGATAAAGTACAGAATCAATTCAAGATATTGGCTCGTCTATCTGTCTAGAAAGCAGAACCACGCCCGAGGACGTTTAGCAGAACCCCCAGTATGATACGATTGAATAACCTGTCGAGAAATCTTTGCTCTGAAAATATATATAGGGAAAAGCTGGGCCCCTGGGGCTTTGCCTGTCTAGGAGCCTTACTTTTGTACTACGGGAGTATAACTATAGAAGTAGTTAAACCTTTAGAACAGCCGCTTTTGGCTAAAGACTAGGGCCTGAGGCCCCTAGCCGTCCTACCATAGCCTTTGACTTATAAAGGACGTAAAAAGGAATAATAGTGACTATTCATATATATCTACCTGTGTATTAAGATCGTATGATAGTAAGACAATGGGAATTTGTCATGAAGGACTCCTTTGAGCTCGTTAGATGTTCGTCTAAAAATATGAGATTAGGATTTGACTGGAGAATCATCGGAAGGAGGAAGATATTATGGATTCTAAAGGTAGGAAGGCAGGGATCGAGCGAGGAGCTGTGCGTGTGCTAGGAGGTCGGGGGCAAGATATCATTCGCATGCATACATGCAAACAATAACATAGAAATATGTATATTCAACCATCAATTCGTATTCTCACAAACCACCCACCCTCCGAGTCCCAACCTTTCAATCTCCACCCCATCCATCCTACCAATAATATCCCCTAAACAAAGAGAGCCAAAGCCAATGAACTAGTAACCGTAGCACCCACACAAATCCACCCCGTCGTCACCACCGTCTTATTTGCAAACGTCTTCCCTGTGTCCCACGCTAAATGTCTTAGTCCATTGAAACTATGAAAGGTAAACGGCAGTGCCACCAAAAACTTCGTCAGCACCTTCGCAGCCACCGGCCAAGCTCCAAATGCAGCTGCCATACTAGCACTATCTAGATGCCATCCAAAAAGTGGCGCAACTAGATATGCGGAACCAAAAATGTAGAAGCCGCCGGAGACAATGCAGCCGGTTAGACGGTTGAGTCCAGAGACGATCCAGGGGATTTGCGGCTTGTAGATGGTGAGGTTGGGGGAGGTGGGGCGGTTTTTACGTTGTGCGACGAGAATGTTGTAGCTGTCTGCTGGAGTGAGCTTTTGGGTTGTTACTGGTCTTGATGTTTGTTAGCAATTACATGTGTAGAAGGTGGGGAGCATGCCTGATCTGTGTAGAAGCTACAATTATTGCAGGAGCTGTTAGTCTCTTCGCAGCCATTGGGATGACGAAAGATTGTTTTTGGTTTACGACTGAGAGTAGAAATGTTAGCATTCCGATCAATCGAGGTGGGATGGTGAGAATCGACTTCAGAACGTACATTTGCTCATTGTGCTGAGCAGTGCTCGCTGGCCAGCCGCGGAAGTTCTTTGAGAGATCATCTTGTCTGAATTGATGGTTGTATCTTCTGCGCAAAAATCAATTGTTGTCGACAATCGATGGCCTCGTCGTTGGTCGGAAAGTCGGTTCGGAACTCCTCGGTTGTTGTAGCCTGCTGATGACTAATGCGGTGTGGATTTAAATACCTTTTCTCGTTCCTTCCCACCACGAACTTTTCTTCCCTTCTTTCTTCATGAGCATCAATCCATCAACGCTGCTTGATCTCCGAAGTGGCAGCGAATGGTGAACTGGCCAGCTGGTAGCGTTATGCTATTGGCACGGTCATCTCGATATGTTCTGAGAAGGAAGGATCTGTCGTTAATCTCGACCACAAAGACTTCAATTTTGTGGTTGTTTCATTTTATGATCTATATATGAGATCTTGGCCTAACAGGTCAATCTGGAGGTACAGGGTCTATACTAGATACCCTCAGCAATCTGAATAGAAGCTTTTAGTTGCTTAGCAAAGCTATTCGTCATTGGACAATATTGGGACAGACTGGCAAGTTGGCCAAAGACCAGGACCAGGACTGTACCACCAACTCCACCGAGACAGGCACGAGCTTCTCCTGCATATTTTTGTCGCATGGAAGAACTTTGCACCAGTTCTTAGGTTAGTGCGGGGTCATCACTAGCATCTTCATCTGCCCTGTATATATCGAATAATATATACTTCGTCTCTAAATGGACAAATCTCTTGTGGATCTACATCTATCGTCGATATTCTCGGCGGCTCTACTCCCGCTATACCGAGAACATCCCATGTCTGCATATAAGCTCAGGAAGGTTCAACCATTTCTTTAAAACTTCATATCCTATATGCAGTTCGTCTCCAAACTTGGCCATCCGAAGTACCTCAACCCCACCTTTTCATTTATCCGGACAGCTGCAATGATGAAATCACCAAGCACAAAAGCTTGGAGCTCTATGGCTCTAAAAGAGCTATAACCTTTGATTCCTAGCGTTTGAATGTGAACAAGATTCTTAAATTCTACCCAGCTAGAGCAGGTCCTATTCATAAGTGCCTAAGCGAGTTGAAGATATTTTCTCTAGCCCTTCAAGTCGTTCATTTCCTCTAAGCTATTACCACTGGAAATACAAGTCTCTATATCACAAAGAGTTTTCCACTCTCTCCTAGTTTCCTAAGACCATGGCTCTCTCAACTTCCCGGATGCTAGGGTTCTTCTTATTCATTCAATTAGTAGCTGCCGCGTTGAACAGTTCTGCTCCAACTACGACAACCACCTACTCTACAAAAATTTACAATATTTCCGCTGCTTCAACAACATTAACATACGATTATTCAAATGAGGAATTAGCAATGCTATGGAACCAAGTTGGTCCCATAGCAGTTGGGCCTATCACAACCACCGTTTCCCCTACTCCAGAACCCACCTCCTTCCCACGACCCGGACTTTTTCACCCTCAAGTTCATCCCATTCCCCAGTTTTCTCCTACTATCTAACCATTCCAGGTTCCAACCTACGACACATCCCTAAACGGCGTTAAACTCCCCGACGATTTCATCTGGGGCCTTGCATCCAGTGCATACCAAGTTGAAGGAGCCGCCAAAGACGAAGGTAAAGGCCCCTCGATTTGGGATCTAATCGCTCATCGAGACGTCAATGCTGTAGCGGATAACTCGACTGGTGATGTTGTAGCGAGTCATTATTGGCTTTATAAACAGGATTTTGCGAGGCTCGCTGCTTTGGGAGTTCCTTATTTTTCGCCTTCGTTTTCTTGGTGGGTTTTTTCTTGGTCTTTTTTTCCTTCTGTTAATTTTTAGTAGGAGAAAGGGATGCTGATGTGTGTGGTGAAGGCCGAGATTCTTTCCATTTGGGAATGGTCCTGTGAATGAGCAAGGAGTTAAACATTATGATGATATTATTGCAAGTATGGTTGAGAATGGGATCAAGCCTGCAGTGACTCTCTTTCATTGGGGTCTGTCTCTTGCCTCGTTTTTAAAAACAAGTACTGATTATGCACAGACACACCTCTCGCACTTTTCAACTCCTATGGCGCCTGGACCGATGAGCGGATTATAGACGACTATTTCAACTATGCTACATTTGTCATTAGTCGTTATGACAAATATGTGCCTATCTGGTATACCTTCAATGAACGTCTGTACCCCTATTTCCTACCCTCTCCCCCACCAGCCACTAACTTGGCTTTGCCCTGATAGCACAATACTGCAACTGGCAATACAGCTTATACCCCGCGGGCACCCCTTTCGGCCTATACCCCTCCTATCACAATATCACAGGCGATCTTCCCGCCCGCATCATCTGTTCACACTACACTCTCCTGGCACACGCCAAAGTAGCCAAATGGTACCATTCAGTCTTCCATGGAACCGGGCAAATCACCTTCAAAAACTCCGGAAACTATTACGCACCTAGGAATGAAAGTGACGCAGGAGATATAGACGCGGTAGCTAGACAGTATGAATTTGTACTGGGTTGGTTCGGGGGTCCTTGGAGAGATGGCGATTATTCGGATATGTTGAAGGATACGTTGGGGGATAAATTGCCGGTGCTAAGTGAGGAGGAGAAGGAGTTGATTAAAGGGAGTTGTGATTTTTTTGCTATTGATGGGTTGATTGCCTTTTTCTTCTTCATAACTTCAATTTATTTCTCGTTGGGCAGCGTTTTGAAAGCAGAAGTTTCAAGAAATTTTGGGAGTGAAATATTTCCAAAACTCGAGAAACGTTCTCTTTCTCCTCCCTACTTTCTTATCCCTTCTACATACTGACTTTCACTTCTTATTAGGTATACCGGCTATCTAGCCTACGCTCTCCCCTCCGGCTCCGCCTCCTGCGCAGCTAACTCCTCCGACCCAAATTACCCCGAGTGCTCGGGCTCTACCTCCCTCCAAAGCAACAGTTTTCCACTTGGCCCCTCCGCCGACCCCGGCGTATCCTGGCTAGTCTCCACCCCGCTGTCCATCCGTCCTTTCCTCTCCCACATCACAGGCGTCCTCTTCCCCACCATCACCTCCATCGTAGTCTCTGAATTCGGTTTCGCCGAGCCCTACGAAGGGCTGCAATCCTCCTTATCCACCATCCTCTGGGACTTACGACGCGCTGATTACTATCAGGGATTTTTAGATGGAATTTTAGCAGCGAGGGTAGAAGATGGAGTTAATGTGACGGGAGCTTTTGGATGGGCGATCTTTGATAATTTCGAGTGGTTTAGTGGGAGTAGTGTTAAATTTGGTTTGCAGTATTTGAATGAGAGTAGTTTAGAAAGGGTCCCAAAGGCGAGTATGTGGCAGTTTTTGGATTGGTTTGCTGCGAAAGGGGGGGTGAAGTTAAGTGAGGGGATGGGGAATGGGAGTGCAATTCCACATTTTAGTTAAATAGATATGAAAGGGGGGTAATTGGTAAAGATGAGAAGAAACACGTATAAAGGGTTATTCAAAATAGCCTTTGGATTTTTCTTGCTCCAAGACAGGATTCTGAAGAGGGAAAATAGATCAACCCTCAATTTTCCCGGCAAACCCCTTCTCAACCAACTCCTCTATTCCCTCATCAAGGACCAACCGCTCACTCTCATCCACCACACCACCCCCCAAATCCCCCCATACAGCTTTATTCTTCTTCTTCTCACCCGGACCCTCACTCTTAAAATGATATCCCCTAACCCTCGGTCCCTGACCACTCTTTTCCGGCAACGCACTCTCATAAACACTCTCAAACACCCTACAGTCATCCTCAAACCTCCCCTTTCTAACACTTTCCCTAACTGCCGCAAAAAACTCAGACAGAATATAGTAATTATGAACCTGCAATAAAACCCAACCAAGCATTTCTTTCGCCGACAATAAATGTTGGATATATGCTCGATGATGGGAAGAACATGCATAACAAGCACAGTTCTCCGATAGTGGTAAAAGAGAAGTGGAATGTGAAGGAGACCACATATCGATTCCTAATGCAATAGCACTATTTCCCTTTTTCGCCGTTTCTGTGTCTTCGGAAATAGGAGAGGGGAAGCGGAAAGTTAAGGCAATTCCCGAATCAGTCGCAAATCCAATGAAAGGAATAGTGAAAATATCCATTCCAAGAGAAATCTGTCTGAGGATTTGATGAGGAGAAGAAGGTTCATCTATAGAGAGGCGAGGGAGGCGGGAGATTGAAGTAGTGGCGGGAATTTCGGGGAGGAGATTAGAATCGTAGAATGCGAGGCCGGAAATGGAATCAGTGAGCTCATCAGCAATATGGTTTAGATATTCAACTTGATGATTGAAATCTAGAGGGAGGATCGGGGCGAATATGGGTTGGTCAGAGGCTTTTTCAGAGAGGAGTTCGGAAAGCCATGCTTGTGTTCTGTCGCCCATTTTGGCGATTCTTTTTTGACCTGGGGAGCTGCCATAGGCGATATCGGCGAGACTGATGGCGATGTCTGGATGCAGGGTTTGGATGCTGTTGATGAAGTATTTGTTTGAGAGGGGTTGGAAGCCCGTCGAGGTGAAGAGGGAGATAGACGTGTTTGTGTTGCCATTGGGGGCACTTACAGCAGGTGAACGCCGTGGGGCGAGGAGAGTGATGATAGAAATTGGAAAAGCTGCGAATCTATGAATAGGAGAAGCGGCTCCTAAACAGCTCATAATTGGGGGAGTGGTGTGTAAGGCTTTCTCTATGTCTGAGACATATTAGACCAGAAAAGGAGATGGGACACGTGACAATCTTGACTTACAATCTTCTAACGCCATATGAATCCCACCAATTTGTGTATGTGCTACGATGACATCTGGAGAGATATGAGGGACAACGCCTCGAGAAGTGATTGCTATGAAGTTAGGAGTTTCAAGATCTTTACGTCCTTGAAGAACCAAACGTCCGATCCTAGGTCCAGCAATATTGGGATCTAAGCTGCTCAGAATTTCGAAGCTCAATCTTGTAGCCATTTTTGAGGTTCCATACATAGCCGTTATTCTTAGGAGAAGGAAAGGAAAAGGAAGTGAATGTAGTGAAAGGGAGAGGGAAATGCTAATTTATCTGCAGGCCAGCAACCCCCAGATCTATCGTGAATGTCTGCCTTGTAGAATATCTTCATGAGCATCTCTTTGGTAGTGTTCGAAGTCGCTTATTGTGTCTCAAATCCCTAGATCCTAAATTTATAGAAATGTCTTTCGCAGTGGTGTTCATAAACCGAAACTAGACTAGTAAGCTTATTCTCGTTTAACTTTCCAAATTAAGCGCCGTTGTTTGAGCTTATCGCAACGGGCCTTTATCGCACGTTCTCTATGGCCTTATTTTCTGTAACCTCAACACAACAAGCTGAATTACGAGTCACAACCCTCATCTATAGCCCCTCGTGTTGTTATGGCAGACAGTCTGAGATAATGATACAAGCCCCTGATTGAATCGCATTTGTTTTTGTTTTTTTTTTTTCACTGCGTAGAATTAACTATATATAGTCCCTTAAGAAAGGTGAGCTATCCCACTCCGGCTTCTCCGGTAACAAGCTAATTTGCCTAGTAAAGTAAACAAACAATATGGCAAGAGGACAAGATCGAGGCAGAGGTGCTTTTCGAGATGAAGAGCACCCAGATGATCCTATTAACGAGTCCACTCATACCTCACTTCTTCCCATGGACGAGATCCCCGACGATAGCTCTCCTCCTACCCCGCGATTCCTACAAGACGAAGCCGCGAGCAAATACTTGAAATGGGTTCCTTTGCCAGTGAAGCGTGTCTACAGAGCCGCTGTGAGATGGGCGAAGGGACCAGATCCACCTCGAATCAATACCATTTCGCCTCTCCTCCCCTTTCTCGAAGAAATGCCTATACGGCTATTGGATAAATATTTCCCAAAAAGAAGACACAGGATATTTCTCCTGTTCGTGTTTTACTTTTGCTGGATCTTAACCTTTGCCCTGGTTATGCGACAAAGCACTTTCGCGACGGAGATTGAAGAATGGGGTGCTCCAAGCAATATTGGATGTCTAAATACATACTGGGTTCCGGGAAACAGTTGTGGGCTGAACGGGAATGATTGTCGGCCTTTCAATGGCAGTGGATTTGCTTTTCGGTGTCCTGCAGATTGTTCTAGTGTGAAAATCGCAAATCCAAGAGCTGTTGGTGCTCAAGAAGTCAATTATAGGCCATTTGTTATTGGTGGGCCTGGAGAAGATGATAATACCCCTATTTATCGAAGCGACTCTTTTATATGCGGATCTGCTATTCATGCCGGCGTTATTGATAACGTGAAAGGAGGGTGCGGGGTTGTATCTCTAGTTGGAGAACAACGAAACTATCAAAGTTCCAAGCGGAATGGTATCACAAGTATAGGATTCGATTCCTACTTTCCCTCGTCGTTTACCTTTTTAAGAGAGGTTGAATGCGCTGCAAAAGATACTCGATGGGGATTACTACTCGTATCCCTGACGTTCACCATCCTCCTTTCACTATTCACGACCGATCCAGGTCTATTCTTCTTCAGCATCTTCACCGGCCTCTTCTTCCACGTCGGGCTAGCATCTGATCCCCCCTACCACACCTCCTTCGCAGAACTGGCCTCTGATATCCTTGGAAAATTCCTTCCCGCAGCTTTCTGTGCAGTCGTAATCTACAAATACATGGGGGTCCGTCAAGCCCTCGTAGGACTAACTGCTCAAATCGAGAAAACCATCCTCTGGCTAGGCGGGTGCTGGATCGGAGCACTTTCAAACTACACCTTCGAATGGATACCTATCCATCGTCTCAACGCACACGATCTCAATCAACAACCCGGCGCGAAGCTCGCCCTGGCATCCATAATCATAATACTCGTCTTGATAGTAGTAAAACAAATATTCTTTTTCAGGATGGAAGGCCGTCTAATCCGATACCTAGGGATATACGGCATCTTCCTCACCGCCATCCTAATTTCCCTAGTCCTCCCCGGTCTCAATCTCCGCATCCACCACTACATCCTCGCATTACTTCTCCTACCCGGAACAAGTATGCAAACCCGTCCCGCACTCCTATATCAAGGCCTCCTAGTCGGACTCTTCATCAACGGCATTGCCCGCTGGGGATTCGACCCCGTTCTCCAAACCCCCGCCGCCTTACAAGGCGACGCACAACACCATTCGCGGCTCCCGAGAATCCCCCCTCCATCTATCACCCTCAGCGAAAACCTCTCCACCATATCCTTCTCTTGGCTCGCCCCCCCCGATCCATTCGATGGAATCAGCGTACTCATCAACGATGTAGAACGATTCAGAGGCTATAAGGATGAAGGATTCGCAAGCGACGAGCATTTCTTGTGGAAGAAGAACCCAAAATTGAATGAGCCCGAATATTTCCGTTTTGCCTATATGCAGGGGAGTTCGAGTTGGGATTACACGAAAGCGGGGACGTGGAATGCGGATGGGAGCTGGACGGAGATGGAAGCTGGGCCTAGTAAAGTGAAGGGAAGGGCTTCAGATGGAGAAGTCTTTACGAGATAAGAGGGACATAATTTTATATTTGAATTGTATTTTGGTTTGGATTAGGAAAGGAAAATGGTTTCTAATAATCAGTCTGTGTCATGTCTTGAGAAATTGCTATTGTGTTCTGAGTCTGTCACCTATTTCCATACCCGTACTTCTACCCCATTTTAATTTTCTGATATATCGAGGAGTTTCACAACCTGCATCAATGCTCGGATGTTTTGACGAGCTCAATAGATATTCAATTCAATAACTACTCGTGTTCACACATCCTCTTACACCTAAAGTCAGCTGGAGTCGCCTGCCAAGCCATTAGCTCGAACTTGTTCCTAGCTTTGGGAGCCCTGGAACATCTCGGCCTCTAGCCCGGGTACAGTAGAGAGCCGTAAGATGGCCCTCAATGCCTTATCCCCGAGAATTATTCTATCTATTTGGATTTCCGCGGTAGCTTCATCCGTAGGACAAGAAGCAGTTTTTCTACCCTGGCGCCAGTGAACCAACATACTGCTCAGACTATGCCGATCAAACCTTCCATCCCTACGTCTATCGAGGTAGTTCTCGAACAAATTCCATTCTTGTGTGTCTGTTACGCCATCGCTTTCGTATGGAGCCAAACACCCTCGGAGAAGGTTATATTCCAACATGGGTATAGTCACTGGCCGAGGTTGATAGGTTGATGAACCTGCGTTTCGCCATAATTCCTTGAAAGCTGGCATCAGCGGCAGTTCGGAAACACCCCTATCCTCGTTAATCCATTTCCCACGTTGAAATTTCCATTCATGAACCAATCTCTCTGCACCACCATCTAAGAAGTAAGCACGGCGTCTGATGACGGCTAGAGAGAGACCCCTTGCGTCAGAATAGTTTCTTGTCATAGGTCTGATCTGATCCAGGAAAATGGAATCGCTTAGATCGGCGATCATCTCAAAACAGCTAACATGGTAGAAGTCTACGGAAGTGTTAATCTTCATTTCTTTCCAACTGAGGATTTGAATTGAGGTCGGACTAACCAGCCGGACAACAAGCGACGCCATTATATTCCTCTCTGTTACGTGTCATAGCAATGCGGTATTCTCCGACTTGGACTTTTTCTTTACACGTACTCAACTTGCATTTACATTCGTGCTGAACTCTCTCTACAAAAATGGAAGGTCTGGCTTCAAGATTGCTCTGCTCAACTTCAAAACGGCTGCGCAAACGCTGCTTTTCGGCTAAGTAAACGTCATACACTGTCGAGCGATCGTCCTGCATCAAGCCATCAGACTGTGTTGCAATCCCAGCTTCTGTCTGTTGATCATTCATTGGAGCGGCAAAATCTGGCAGACTTCCAGATTGCTCTGTTATGAGAGGAGCACTTCCAAATAAGGTATGATTCACTGCGGTAAAAGCTGCTTGCGCTAAGGTAACGTTACGCCTTAGTTGATCAACCGTTGCAGATGGAAGGCTAGATATACTCGTTAAGTATTCTATCTCATAAGGAAGCCTTCCGATAGCGGTATGATTTACGGCGTAAGAGGCCGCCTGTGATGAAGAGAGATGTTCTCCTGGCTGGTAACTCATTGACTGTGAATTCTCATGAGAGAGACTCGCGGAAGAGGAACGAGCCATAGCGCTAGAGGGTATTCGTTGATCGCTCATTGTGTTGGGAGATTTGTCAGAAATCCCCATGTTTTCTGTCTGCTAAGGACTTCCAGAGGAAGGATCCAGGATACTCAGTTATGGATGCACCAACGATACAGAATCTTCAACAACAGTTATGATACCAGTCCAGATAACGAGCCTGAAAAATATCAGTCAATGGCAGTCGACTTAAAAACCAACTAGGAACTCACCGAAGCTACAGATCCTACGATCACAATTCCACAGCGTCGAGTTTCTCTTCGATGGAACGCCTTCTCGCCCCCAGAATCTCCTTCAAATCGATAGAGGTTGAGAGTCGAGCCAAAAGAGCAAAGCAATCGTTGAAGTAGTTAATATTCGAATATGCCGTATATCTAGTACCTTTTTCAATAAAAAAGATAATAGTACAGACAAGAATATCATGAGGAGGCAGGACCACTTGCTCCTCTCCTATCCTAAAAAGGCAGTAGCAGGACTGGTTCATGAAGGAAGGACACGCGGATCACTTCACAATGAAACTGCACACAGTTTACAGATTGTGACAATGGGAAGCTCATGAAGACCAGGTACATCTGTGACTTGACTCTCGCTATTCTCACTATTAATGGCTTTCCCAACTATTAATTCTATTGTGAAAACAAAGTCTAGCTCCATTTATTCATCGTTCACAGCATCCTACTTTCCCCTTTAGCGAGTCCGAGGCCGGGTTTTGCTTGAACTGTATTCAAATTGAACACCATCACGCTGCTGCCACTTCTTGAAAAATATCATGGATTCCAGAAATCTTCGTTCAAGCTCTCTCCCCTTCTCCCAGTTCACACTCTGTCCACACTCTTCGCTATAAGCGCGTATCCAGGTCCCATTATTCCCAATTTTGAAGGTGAGCAGATATATAACTTTGCGTCTCGAACCTTCTCCAAAACCGACCGAGATCTGAAAATGCATATATCAGTAGGGGCTGATAATATGCTCGACTTTTATTCACTTACCACAACCATCTGGTCCAGACGCATAATGGAGGTGAAAACTAATTCCCTACTATATGACAGAATGTCGTTGTGAATCCAGGTAAAGCTGGGTTTTGAAAAGTCATAGAAATCTTCGAGTGCTTCTACCCGCCACATGTACAATGTAGCAATAATAACATCCTCGACTTTCAAACCCACGGTTTTGAGGTCTTTAAGGTTAAAGCGGCGATACTGATGAAGGTCGATAAGTCTCGGGAGTCGTGGACCTAATCTCGTAGATTTTGGGGGAGGCTGGATTAGGTGAGGATATGGCTGTGGTTGTTGTGCTTGAATTGGGTGGGGTTTGGGATGTTGGATTGGTTGATATGGCTGGGTTGGATGAAGAAGCTGATTATGGGATTGTGTTGAGTAAGGTTGTGGCTGCAGTCGAGGTAGTTCATACGCTGGGATTGGGTGAGGTTGGGGCTGCGGTTGAATTGGCTGATAAAGCTGGTTCGGGTTGAGAAACTGGGTTTGAGGTGCTTGCAGCAAGGGCATCATCATGCCGCTGTCAGGGTAAAAATAGCCCATGGACGGATGTAGATACGTTCTACCAGGGCCAAGGTAAGGATCCCCTATGGGCGGGTATGATATATCAGATTGTGAGCCCATCTACTTGAATATTAGTTACTACTCGGAAAGGAGAGCGATTGAGTGAAAGAGTGTGCTTTATAGAAAGAGAATGCTTCCTGGCAGGAGAAGTGTCATAGAAGGGTAGGTTATTCTTAGAGAGTTCAGAAGAATCATTCTCAATAGAAGAATGATTTCAACAGGTAAAGGGGTATCTCGCAAAACAAAGAGGCATTACCATTTGCATTTCCAACCATACTCTGTAGGCTTCGTTTTGATTGTTCATCTCTCCAAACTAAAAGCCCGTATATATGTCGGGGAAAGAGGGAATGGGTTACTACAAAACAGTTGTACTTAATGATACTGTGGTAATGTTCTGTCGAATCTGCGGAATCTAAGTACGAGTAAAAGTTGATAGTCGAGAGGAGTTAGAAGACGTGGGAAGTCGCTCGAGACCTACGCTAAGGTCCCTCTTTCCTTCAACATGTAAATAACAATCATAATCCTTAACAGATTAGGCAATGATCCAGAGTCTCATCGCACCAAACTCCAGAACCTATGTCAAACGTCACGTTGTGTGAATAAAGTTTGCTATTCTTATTTACTTCCATTCATGTAGAAATGGAAGCTCAAGGACAATTTAGGCTGAGATGTAGCTCTTTCAGCTGATCGAACCCACCGCCGTCCGAAGCACGGTTGAGTTGAGTTGAGATGGAAAGGAAGGAAAAGGGGGGTTGAAGTTCAGCAGTGACGGAAAGGCTGCTGGTTTTCATTTCACGCTGGGAGAAACCAGCACAAAGTTTGACTTGAGGACTTTGAAATTAAATTAAGAGTTTTCGTTTTGAGCAAGCATAAAAGTCGATTGTAGGATACTGTTACTTTTCAATAAACTACTCAAATATCAAAGCATCATTTTCCTAGGTAGGCTGTCAAAAGGATATGATTTAAATATCCACACTTAAAATTTATTAACTCTACTTTCTTTCATCTAATAGCAAAATAAGATGAGAACAAAGCAACTCTACCCAAGACCAAACCTAGGTAATTCCATCCCATCTAAAAATACCATCCGACGAAACTCAACCAACCTAAAGCGAAAGCCGCCGTCTCTTTGCCCTACCTCAAACTCGCTCACCTTAATTCTTCCCAATATAAATTGAATCTCCCTTCATCTCATCTCATCCCAACCTAACACCAGACCAAACCAAAACTTCCCTCACTTCCCACACTTCCCATTCACCTCAGAACCTCAATTACAATCAGGTCAGATTTTTTTATTTTTTTTAAAAAAAAAAACTCAATTCTCATCTCTACTCAATCTCATCTAATCAAGATCTTTCCCCCCTCTCATCTTATAGTTCAAAATCAAACCAAGAATATTTCCTCCCAAACAAATAAACAAATAAACAAATAAACAAATGACTTTTCTTAAAATCTAACTAAAAACCAAAAAACCCACTAAAATAAAACCCAACCTCCCCTCCCTCCTCCTCCTCCTCTTCGTCTCTTCTCTTCTCTTCTCTTCTATCTTATTTAAAAAATATATATATATATATATCAATATATAATCAAAGTATAGAGGCATCTAAGACCAAAACTAAGAGAACTCGATGCTTATATATTTAGGAACGCTCTTTTCATTTTTCATTATTTCATTTAAATAAGAAATTTAGATGAAAGCTAATAAAGTGGCTGTATTCTTTTTTATAATCTTTTAACTAAAAAATGAGATTAGATGAGATTTAAATGTTTCTATATCTCTGAGGTAGATAACTAAGAACGCTTTACTCAGGCTCGGTCCCCATTTGCGGTGATTAAAAGGAAGCAGGGGAAACTGGAATGAAGAGCATTTATTATAATATGAATATCAAATTAATACTATTAACTTTCTGGGAACACTACGAAATCTTAGACTATACCGCACTGCTCTAAAATCACAAAGCATTCCCTTCCCAAACTCAGCAATAACAAATCATCTCCATTCATTCAATTCATTCCATCAAACTATGTCTTGCGTATTCTGATTTATTCAATTCTTTTAATCCCGAAAAGAAAACATACTTCTATTTCTTGAAAAAAACTATGTCCAATAAATCAAACCAAACTTCCATATCATGTCCAACCCAACTCTATTTATTTACTCCCTTTTCTTCCTTCCTTATACCCAATATCATACCTCCTTACTCCTTCCTTTCCATTATCCATCCATCCAACGCCGAAAATATCCCAAAATCAAATTCATACCTTAGCTTTCTTCCTTATCATCCCAGAACCCAGCACATTGACTTTCGGAGCATCTCCTGTCGAATCATCTGCCGGTGGATCTTCCACTTTCCTCTTCTTCCTAACCAGTCCCATATTAAGCGTATTAATCCCCTGCTCCTTGCCCCCCTCCTTAATCTCAACCTCCTTCCTCCCAATTACAACTTCACCCCACGCATCGCACATCGCCCCTCTCACACTAGATCTTACTTCATTAATCCATCGTCTCGAGCTCGAACTCGCTAATTCGAGATTAGCGAAATCGAGACGAAAGAGTAGTTCAGTGATGCGTTTGTAATCTGATTCGGAGACGATGACTTGACCTCTACTTGAGGGATGCCAGACGTAATAGGCTGTGCTCTCGGGGATTTCTGGGAGGTAGTTTTTGTTTTCCGTTTTGATGCGGGGTTGTCGGGGGATGATGACGCCTGTGAGTTTCTTTTTCTTGGAGGGGGTAGAAGATTTTGAGGAGCGTGTGGATATTTGGGAATTGATAAGAGGTTCTCTTTTATCTCGCTTCACGGGGGAGCTAGCAGGCTGTGTCATGACTGGAGGATGGTGTTGAGTAGCAGGCGTAAAGACAATCCATATAAATCCCACTAGTCGTCCAGCTGAACATTCTTGTCGAAACGCCATCATATCCCAGAACTGATTAATCGTCTTGACGCTCTCCCACTGCCCGCTTGAACCATTTCGGCCTTTTGATAATTCCTCATCCAATTCATCCAGGTATCGCGCTTTTGGATCATCGGGATAATGCGGGATCAAGCACCTGGGAGGAACATCATCTGAATGTCTTGAGATCTTCAGAAGCGGGTGTCCAATGGTCCATGGAGAATTTGCCGAGTGCGATCTCGCCCTGGCGGGGATATAAGATCTCGTTTCATGAGAATCCAGACCAGGCACAATAAGATATCCCTTCACCGTATCCCACTGATCCGTCGATACCTCCGCCCCTGCAATCAGCGGATCCAAAACCCGGCACCACCACCTCACCAAACCCCTATCATCCAACACATGTTTGCCCTTATATTCCACACTCCCAGGAAACAGATATTGATCTTGCGCGCGAGCAAAAAGTGACACCACACTTTGAATATTGCTTCTCTGATGCTGCTCAATCAAATGCCTCAAAAAAGTAGCACTGATATCCCTGATCGGGGACGGAGTCCCTTTCTTCAAACCCATCAAATGCAAATAACCCGTCGAATCAGCCTTGGAAACAAAAAAAGTAGTATCGTATGCGGTAGAATAAATCAATATCTCGATAGCGAAAATAAGCACTTCAACGTGTTTAGTTTCGGAGAGAGAGGCATTTTCGTTGGAGGGAGGAGTTTGAATAGAAGCGGAAAGAAAATGGCTGGTGCAATATGTGCGATCAGGACGAGTTCCTGGAGGCGCACAGTATAAGGAGGAAGTTCGGGTTGGAGGAGTTGAGAGATGGTATATTTTAAAAGCGACGGATTTGGGAAGGATAGAAGCAAGTTTGTCAATTAAGGTAGAAGAAGCGATTGGAGCAATTGGTTCAGTGGATTTGGATAAAAGTCTTTCGTGGGAAGCCATAATTAAATAAAATAAGATACCCCCCAAGAGAAAATTGGGAGGAAGCTCATGTTCAAAGATGTGAGATGTTGAAGAGAAGAAGATGAGGTTGGAAGACGCGCCGGGGAGCAGGGGTCGCGCAATAGCTCTTCGCTTGAAGAGGTTTAGTGCAGAAATTATTTAGATCTCCCGATCGAAGAAATATCGACATCAGCTTTCTTCCTAGAGAAGTAAGGAAACAGCATTTCCCTGAGCAGACAGCTCAATGGCAACCAAAGCCCCATCTCGCTCTCTCCAATCCCTTTCTAGCCAAATCTCCCGACGGCCTTGTTCCTGTGCCAGCTCGCTCAGCATTCGAATATTTTCTACCTCCTCATCATCTTTCTCCTCACTCAAAGAATACTCCGACTCTCCCTCTTCCTCTTCCCAACGACCACGATGGTCCTACACGCCTCCCAAAATGGTGGCCCCTTACCCTTTACGAATAAAAGACCCCGACCAAGCTTGGGAGTGCAATTCCGATCCTAAACGGTTAGATCAATTCTATGTTAGTTTTCTTGGGAGGGATGGACATGAGGTTTTGACGGAGGAGGTTAAGTGGTTGGCTGTCACGCATAAGAGTTTTGATCAGGGGAGGAGAGGGTTTAATGATCGGTTGGCCTTTTTTGGTATGCTCTTTCCGACCTGTTCCCATTTCAGTTGAAGAAGTGGAATGGCAAAGAATACATGCTAATGAATATTGCAGGCCGAAGAATCCTCAACCTCCAAGCCTCCCTCGCGCTCCTCAATTCCGAAGTAGCAACCCAAACACAACCATTAACCAGCCCAACCGATTCCCACTCTCCGGATCGAGTACCCTTCTCGCATCCCGCCTTGGACGGATTAGAAAATATCTCCAATATCGACCTCAAAGAAGCTTTACATAGGAATAGGATTGCTGCGTTGGCTACAAGAATGGGTATGAGGGATGTTATTAGATGGAGACCTAGACTTGTATGTTTCTCATTTTCTTGGGGGTTTGGAGATGGAGGATGAAGGGTGTGAATGGGGATGAGAATGGGAATGCTAATTGATCTAATGTGAATAGATTCAAGATCTTGAAGGCTCGGGAATAACAATCGTTCTTACTACATCGATGTATGCGATTATTGGAGCAATAGCACTACAGAAAGGAGGAGAAGTAGCGAATTTAGTAGCGAGGGAGAGAGTGTTGAAACCATTAGGGATATCATGAGGGGTGTGATGGAATAAATGGATGGTGTAGAATATTGTACAATATGTAGTATGGAGAAGCATTTTTCACGGATGCGAGGATAGCAGCATCATCATGAATGGATTCTCCACTGTTATGTATTAACGCAAACTCTGCTACACAAGTTGTCTCAACTATTTCTTTAGCATGGGAAAATGGTAAATAAATACGGACTTTGAGGAAGGAAGAGGAGGTGCAGTAATGAAGATAGATATGATATGGAAGGTAAGGTAGAAGAAGAAAGGATTAATTGCCACATTAAAAAAGGAATAACAACTGAATAGATTTATTTGATTTTTTCATGCCTTGTTTTTACCTTTTAGGATGAATTATTTCATCTAAGCACTTATTACTAAGTTTTGTTTCTTCTATTACCTATAAGATCAACATAGCATCCACTCACTATCATTCACCAGGCACTTAGATTTCAATACAACAAGCATTGATTTAACACACTTCCATTACACTCTCTCTACTGGTCCTTTGTTATCCAGGTTATCGCACACAAACACAAAAGCCCATTAGCCCAAAATCAAAACATAAAAACAAAACTCCTCAAACCCGCATTCACACCCCAAACACCAGAAAGGCCCAAGGTATAATTAACAATCAAGCCAGTTCATAAAACGAATGTAAAAAGGATCCAAAAGAAGTCATAATCGATCAACAAGCATGTCTTTTCCTTCCTTTCTTTCCATAGAAACCCGAATACAAAACCCGCCCAGAAAAAAAAAAAAAAAAAAAAAGAGAGAAGAGAACTACTCATCCTTCGCACTCCCACTCTCCCAGACCTCAAATCCTTCCTCCGCCTTCTCAATGGGCCATAACAATCTCGCCTTCTCATCTGATTTTCTCTTCATCAATTCCTCAATATCTCTATGCACACTGAGACCCAAATCAATGCTTTTCTCTTTCCCTTCATCAGC
The DNA here is from genome assembly GCA_003988815.1 of Chlorencoelia australis. Classification (NCBI taxonomy): domain Eukaryota; kingdom Fungi; phylum Ascomycota; class Leotiomycetes; order Helotiales; family Cenangiaceae; genus Chlorencoelia; species Chlorencoelia australis. The sequence continues at coordinate 516,867 of QYAN01000007.1, forward strand.
TACGAAATCGAATGTTAGCATAGATTGCCCGTCATATTCATTGATTTCGGTTCCTTCTTCAGGAGAGATTAAGAAAACCGAATCGCGCTCGCATCCTTCAGCATAGAAATCTTCTGCTGCAAGGCTTCCGAGAGGTGTTCGGTCGATTTCAATGGCGTTTTTATCGAGCGCTTTTCTTGTTCGTCGGGTTTGCCTGGTTCGTGCTTTTGTTTCTGACATTCCCATTTCTCTAGCGCCCATTTCATGGGACAATGAAGATGAGGCGTGGTAGACGGGAGACATGGTCTGCGAAATATCGTCCATTGGAGGAATATTTTCTTTTCCCCTATCATCTCTCAACCGCGCAGCACTCTCCTCGTCCGACGAGATATCCAGAGTACAGGTCGAGTGCTCCATGAGGTTGGTAGCTAATTCCTCGGCTGTGTCTTCATGGATATCAAAGAACCAGGAGGATTTAGGTTTGGGTGTGTAGAGCACCGGGATATCCAGTCCCGCTTGAGGGAGAGTCGTGGAAGTCGTGGAAGATGAGGGTTGGGATTGACGGTAAGAAGGAATGGATCCAGAGAGCGCAGCATCAATGCTCAACCCGAGACTGGGTGACGGAGCAGCGCATTTCGGAGGATTCACGCGTGTGAATGGGGACGAAGCGGGAGTTGCGAGACGTTGATTGAGGATCCCGACGTGTTTGCGGGTTGGAGAACGGCCGGCAGGGGTGGAGAGACGGGTTGACTTGGAGATACTGGTTGTGTTTACTTTGGCGAGGGGGGAACGAGGTGAGAGGATTGGTCGGCGGGGTGAGATGGGGTTTGATTTGATGGGGGAAGAGAAATCGGTGGGGGAGGGAGGTGCTTTGGTCAAGACGCTGCCCGGTTTCGTGACGGTGTCTTTGCAGGATCCGTCCGGGGCTTTGGATCGTTTCGGGGAAAGGAAGATGACGGGATCGATATTTTCGCCATCATCTTGGTCGAGAGAGGCTGCTTTGCGTTTGATGGGCGAGGAAAGAATGGCCGAGAATGCTGTAGGAGATGTAAGATTCATGATATCAGAATGAGCACGAGGGTGCAGGTATGGATACGTGTATATATGTGCAGGTGTAGGTGTAGGTTTATGTGCTTAGGCGGAGATGGGACATGAGTATGCATACCATTTTGACGATTTTTGAGGCTGCTTAGATTTTGGAGGCGCGACCCTTGAATGGGAGCGAAAGGTTGCCTGGTGATTGCCATTTGCATACAAGTCGTCATGATTGAGGATCGATGGGTTGGATTGATTGAAAGGGGAAGGGGAAGGAGAGGTAGCAAGAGACCAATTCCAACGTGTTTGGATTTGGATGAGTAGGAATATGGCAGGAAGGTAAACAAGTGATCGGGTGTGTGTGTGTGTGTGTGTGTGCGTGTGTAGATGAATGAGTATTCTCGTGTTGTGGGTTGTCGACTGTGGACCGATAAAGAGAAAGAGGAAGGGGCAAGCAGCAGATATGAGAATAGATATATTCGGCGTCAGTCCCTCCTTTTCCAAGACTTCCTTAATCTCTGTCCCTCACGTCAAGGAAAAGCCGTGAGACTGAGACCTGCAGTAGCGGCATGCAGGATGCAAGAGAGAAGCAAGTCCAGACGTTCGTGTCGGAACGCGTTGGAAAGCAGCCAATGGCCGGAGACAAACAATGTCGGTCTCTTTATGCCTTTTATGCTCTTATGCTCTTATGTTCTTATGCCATGCGAAGCCGACGTTTGGTTGGATGAGTGAAGAGAGCAAATTTGCAACTCGCATTGGATTAAGGGGCACGAACCTCCGCCTTCCCCCCGCGACATATAAGAAAAATGGAAAATCTGCCTTTTACCATCATTTTACCACCAACATCTTACCAACCCAACATCAATTCCAACTTCCAACTCGAACACGTCACTTTTACTCACCATTCCATTATTCCATTATTCCATTTCCTGCTATATCCCATTAGCATAAATTGGCCTTGTTCGCTTCGCTTACGCCGCTGCCTATCAGAACCTTCCCTTCCTTTTACACCACCACTTTCCTCCTCCTACGCGGTCGCGTTTCCGGTCTGCGACGCTCACGCTCACGCGCGCTCGCCAGAACCTCTCATGGCTTCCGACGTTATTGGATATGAAGGATTTCTCTCGCCCTCCGCTGGGGGCGGTGCTTATGCATTGTCATTTTACAACCCTCCTCTCCCCCAACCACACCGACTTTTCATGCCCCATTCGTTCGCAATTACCACTTTGCTATTTCTGATTGCTATACATGTATCACAACTTGGGGGAATATGCGAGAGTGGGAAGATTTGCTATTATCAGAATCAGAATCTTGAAATTAATTCCCAAACCTCCCCCCCCCCGTGAAATGAGAATGAGTGGAATGTAAGGCTCGGAACATGGAAAGACCTGGGAAAGGAAGCGAGCCAAAACGACGACGCATAGAGATGTTTCGTAGGAAATCTGCCCACTGCCATCCAAGAAGCACGACGGCCTCGTGTCACCACCCTTTACTCAACCTCGCCCAGTCGAGGAGCGCGCCCCCCTTGCCAACCATCACGTTCATAGTAACGGAACACCAACTCATACCCATCGAAATCATGCACAATCCTCTCGATCCTTCTATAGCCCTTGATCGTCTCCATCTTTCTCGTCCGGACACTTTGGCCGGGGCTTGCAGAGAGCCCCAAGCCGGGTGCCTCAGGAGACGTGGCTTCGAAGAGCGTGACACTGAAACGACCGGGTTTAAAGATCTCTACCACATGCTCGATGACCTCAGATGTGTCACGCCCAGATTGACGGCCTGGCACGTTGGTCTCGAAAGAGGCATAAGAACATTGTGGCTCTGGCGTGACATGCACCGTAAAGTAATGCGTAGCACTGCCAGCCTGATCCGGGGCCGGAATGACACCATTGGCTGAGAATCCACACGGTGAGAAGAGATAGGCATCCACACGAGCATCTGGGTATCTGCAAGTAGGATAGACATCCGACAGTCCGCAAGCCTCCGACACCACCGTACCAAGAGTATGACCTTCGGTGGCAAACTCGTCCGTGAAACCAACATCATCGTCTGGAGTGCAGCCACCATTATGTTCGGATGAGAGGTGGCTAAACACGTCAAAAGACTCATCATCCATACAAGTGCTGCCAACCGTAGTCCCGCTCAAACTCAAGTCCGACATGCCGCCCAAATTTCCTAGATCACCCAACCCTTTTACTGCCTCCTTTCGAGCTTGTTGGGCTCGTTGTGAGTACTTTTCCTCCGCGACCGCATTCGCGTGGTCAAGATAAAACTGTTTGGCGTTGTTTGGCTCCAAGTCTGTCATCAGGATCTCAAGAGTCTCATCTTCATTGCCATTGCCAGAAAATGCCGATCTATCTAGAATCTTGAAGACCTTTGTTTCTGTGGGAAAGGTTGCTATATCGGGGGTCTTTGGTGGTGTAAGCGTGGTATTTGGATTTGTGAGATAGAGATACCAGTGATCTCCATTCATCTTGCCAACCATATATGCGCTACCATCCAAGAACATATCATCAAGGTATTTGACCTCATCCTTCCAGCTCCGATGAGGTCCTTGCTGTTTCTCTGGGAACAAAAAGTTCTTGCGGCTGTAAAATAACCGGTAAGGAGTTGCAGCTGTTTTGACATTTTCCACAGATCCCGTACTATCAGATGGAAAACCAGCTTGCAAAGCCGCAATTCTCAGCATACGACGTAGTCCTAGTAATAAGGTTGTCGTGCCGCAAGTCTTCAGAATGAGCTTGTGTGGGAAAACAAACATGCTAGACTCTGAGAGGAGGTAGGCGTCGATGTGCTCGGATTCAATGACTGACAAAACTTTGCAGTTGACGAGATCCAACATTTCAGTCCATGTCTCCGGAGATACAGCCTTGAGGCCATCCTTCCTGGCCCCAGCTGGGAGAGCATCTGGTGCCGGAGCAAACCAGACTTCTAATAACTTCTCAGGGCCTATTCGTATGAGTAAATATCGACAAGATATAAGGGTACTCTCTTACCTTCGAAGGCATTGCTAGAATCAAGATCGATAGTTGCATCTCGATTGATAGTAAGTTGCGGTGTCCCTTCAGAAGGCGAAAATGTGTATTGGGATGGGACTTGAGGGTGGACCATCTCCGTTCTTGGTGAGATAAGTATCAAGGTTATGAGATTGATGTGGGACGAGGATGTTGATATGAGTTATTCGCTGACAAGTACTGTGAAGCACTATCTGCCACTCCGACGAACCTTGCGGTGTCCGCCTGAGAAGAGAAGGCCCACAGAACTGTGGGGAATATGGTGGTGCTGGCGGAGCCAGCAAGATGCAGATATCTAAACGTCACGTAGGGGACGTTATGGAGGTCGAGTGCACAAAGGGATGAGAAAGTCTTTTGCCGACGGAATGTTGACTTTTTGTAGTCCTCTTCCGTAGATACCGATATCGTACAGAGATATCGGGTCTAGCAGATGAGGTGTATCTGCAATTTATAAGGCAAGATAGTAAGAAGTTGGGTGTGCTGTATTGGATTTTGGAGCTTGATAATTATGGGGGCGTGGCTGGTGCTATCGAGGCCTAAAAGAAGGAAATGTTAGCAAGCTTCGTATATCAAAATCAAGCTGGCGTCAAATAGAAGAAGTGATGATTGTGCCGGCTGTATAAGGAAATTATAAGGAAATTGTCCGGATATTTCGCCTTTTGCCGCAAAAGTGATAGCGGGGTATGATTTTTCGATACCAAACGTCATATATCATAGCAATGATAGTGAGGGACAATGAGGGAAACAGAAACAGGAATGATCAGGTCTTACTTTGCTGGCTTTGGGAGGAAGCGCAGTAGGCTTTTAGTGTGCATAGAAAAGTTTGTGAAGTCTTTAGGAGAAATCTGGCTGTGAATGCGTAAATTACAGCGTTCGAGACACTACTTCGGTTGTAGGCAATTCTTGCAGAATTAAAGGTGTTTCTTATTCATCGAGAAAGATGAAAGGAAGGAAGGAAAGTCGGCGGTTCAGGAGAGATATCAGTAGTTGGAGTGAATCGTGCACTTCTTAACTGTGAAACTTTTCTGCGTTATATCTGGTCAGCTCTTCCTAGTTTCCCAAAGAATAAAGCGTAGATACATACCTGCGACAGCGTCAGAATTGGTCTGAAAGATCTGGAAAGAAGCAAAAGTATGATAGAAATGTTAATAGGAGTTAATCTCTGCAAACAATGGCAGCTCAATATGTTGAGTTGTGTTGCGAGGGGTTAAAAAAAATTTGATGCCCAGTGCAGTGCCAACACAGGATTAACCCCACCAAGAGCTAATGCCACCAACCATCTTTGTTGTAACGACAAACTAAATAAATCTTACGATATAAATAGAATTTATCGAGCTATAGACTTTCTGTGCCTATGAATAGCTAATCAACCTAGAATTGAGTTGACAATGGGTATTATATCTATAAATCTCCCTGTTCTTAAAAAAACGTGATGGATGCAAGCGCATACCATTTACCATGTGATAATCATCTGCGGGATGTGAAATACTGTAATTCCATTCCCGATTCGCCTGTGCATACATAGCGCTTGAAGTTTTAGCAATGCTGTCATGTTTTCAACGCCAAATCGAAGTTGAATCATTTATAATGCAATCGAGCCTATCCAAGGCCTAAACATTGATGCTTTAAGCTGTTATTTATTTCATCTTTCCCTAACAATGTATATGCACCTATCCCATTCCGATAAATTGTACCCTTCCCAACAGTTTGACTGTTTCTTTTGATGCAGACTCCGATATAGATGGCTTTGATGTAAGTTATATTTGATTAGAACCGAAGAGGGAGTCGCCAAGCGAGATAGAGCGATGGTACGGAGATCATTCAAAGGCATTGCTTTATATTTTCTCATACCCTTCTATGTACCCTTTTAGATATAACCTTCTTTACCCTGCCTATTTTTTAAATGTTATCCTATGTAAGACATCTATCTAGTAAATTCCAAATCCAAAACACCATCGCTATGCTCCCTTATCCCCATACTCCTATATCTAAACCATAGGCACCTCTTCCCCCTCTACAACATCCACCACCTTCTGCGTAATACCCCCAAACACGGGATACAACGAACAAGCCCTATACTTCTCCACCAGCCTCCCCTCCTTATCCTCCCCTTCCCGCTCTCGTTCACCTCCCATAACCACCCCATTTACCTCCGTCCCCACGGGATATACTGGCCTTCTCCCCGTTTCCACCAACATCACAAACTGCGGATCAATCGGCACACTTCCCAAAAACCTAACGCCAAACTCTCGCGCCATAGCTTCCCCTCCCCCTTTGCTAAAAACATCCGTACACTCACTACAATTCGGACATACAAACCCCGCCATATTCTCGACAACGCCTATCACCTTCACTCCCACTTTCTTGCAAAAATTCAGCTCTTTCTTAACGTCTGCGGTGGAGATAGCTTGAGGTGTAGTGACTACGACTGCGCCGGAGAGTTGGGAGGGGAGAGTGGAGGTGAGGAGCGATTCGATGAGTGAGATGTGCTCGTCTGATGTTCCTGGCGGGGTGTCGATAAGTAAATAATCGAGAGGACCCCAGTGCACAGAAGTGAGGAACTGTCGGACCATGGCTGTCTTTTTTGGTCCGCGCCAGACGACAGCGTCGCCTCTATTTGGTAGGAGAAAGCCCAAGGACATGCATGTTAATGCTCCTATTTCTTGTGATGGGAGGGTGCTAGTGGCAAAATAGGGATGAACGGGAACTGGGAGCCAGCCTCCTGGAGCTTGGGTTACGGTGCTAGATTCGAGGGAGAGGAAGCGGGGGATAGAGGGGCCCGTTAGATCGATGTCGAGGATTCCGACGGTGTGGCCGCGGAGGGATAAAGACAGCGCAAGTTGGGTTGTTATAGACGATTTGCCAACGCCGCCTTTGCCTGAGAGGACCTTGAAGGGAAGAGAAGTTAAATTTAGTTTTAGAGATAGGGGAGGTTTTAGAGAAGTAGAGGGGAAGAGGTAAGGAACAGATAGAGCAGCGATACTTACAAGAACAATGTGCTTTACTTGATCAAGAGACATCTTTAAATTTTAATTTCAAGAATATCTTCACTCTATCCATAAGATGAAGACGTTGTCTAAGCAGATGTCCAATACTCGCAGTCAAAGAAATACCTGGTGAACAATTTCTTATCGCTTATCAATCAACTCCCCTGCAATGACGCTCCCTTGCACGGCGCTACTTCTTCCCGCAGGAGCCTCTGCAAAACCCCTGTCTTAAAAACGAGGCGCCGCACAGGAAGTCAACACGAAACTCCGAAGTACATGTAATCAACATTAGCACTGGCATTTCCAACCTGCTAATAGTATTTATAACGACAGAAGATGAGCTAGCAGTATGAAAGCACCACTCTTTCGTTATGGATGATCCTTGGGGCTCTTCGCCTTGGGCCGAGGAAGATGAACGACAGGAGGGAGGAGCGGAACCACATAATTTACGCACTTTAGACGGGGAGGGGTGTGCGGAAGGGAGTGGGGAGCTTGAAGATGTTAAGAAGACGACCCAAGGGTTGAGAGAAAGGGTTCATTCGCCTTGGGAAGATGCCCAAGATGAAGGGTTTGGAGATTGGGGTCGCGTGGTACGTAGTGAGAGAAAGATGAATAACACAATACAAGGAGCTTTCGGATCGGGGTTTGATGGGCAGAGCGGTGGGTGGCAGATTAAGAAACCGGACGCAGATATACAGAATGGGAATTTGGAATCGGTCTGGAGCGAGGAAAAGATTGTTGGGGAGGGGGAGTTGAAATTGGCACCTACTTTGCTGGAGCAACCAGTGGAAAATGTGAGGGAGGTTAGTCCCGATCCTTGGGCTAATATTGGAGAGGATGATGTCTTTGAAATAGCAGATGAGGGGAGCAAGATGAAGCTCGCGGAGGAGTTTGTGAAACCTGCGAGCGACGAGCCATCATTATCTATCCTCAAAGAACTGGTACCTACACAAGACAATTCGAGGCAAGAGAGATTTGTCGAGGTTGCAGAGGGATATGATGTCAAAGGAGGGGGGTTGGCCCAGATGGATGATTTGGTAACAGAAGCAAGCGAAGATGGACCAATTGCTGAACCTCTCCCACCCCTAACTCTACACAAACCCTTAGAAAATGGCCACGAATCCTCACGACCATCCTCATCTGTCTCCGAAGAAAGCCACCATGAAATACAAGACTCCCCACGAACATCATTGGACGAAGACCCGAAAAAGCCACCTCAGCCCCCTAGAAAGATATCACCAGGAGTACAAGAGCTCGTAGAGCATTTTGATGGGCTGACGAAAGTGGAAGACGTCATCCCCATGCTAGCCGGATCAAAAGTTGTGGAGGCTTTCGCTGGTGAGGAGAAGCCTGGAAGAGCCGGAGAAGTTCCTACCGATATAGAGAAGCTTCATGAGCAGGAAAATATCGAAATGGAGGACGATGATTTTGCAGACTTTGGGGAGTTTGAAGAGGGAGTGTCTGAGGATGAGACGGCTAGGGAATTTGAGAGTGCAATACCTACTCAAGACGCAGTCACAGAATTAGTTGACGGTGCGGTTGATAGGCAAGAGCCAATCCCAAAAGTTTATGGGCCCGTTGATTTCAGTATCGACACATTGGTCTTAGGAGAACTTTTCTCAGATTCACAAACGCCTACCCCTGAGCCAACTACTGAGAAAATATTCATCCCTGATACAATAATCCATGACACCTTTTCCTCTGTTGAGGAACGGAAGACTTGGTATAGAGTATCACGATATGGCACAATGAGAAAATACAATACTGGCAATGACGAAAACTACGTCCGGATTACATGGATGGGATCTCAAGTGAAGACTGAGACTTTGAAGGTTGTGGCAAGATGGATGGAAGAAGATCGAATGAGTGGACGAGTGGTACTTGGTGGTGGCAGTAAAGGTAGTTCTATCTTTGGCTGGAACGACCCAAATGCCGCACCTATTACAATTTCTTCAGCATTTGCCGCGAAACGTGGAAAGGAGAAGCCTAAAGCTCAAGCAATTCCTGAAGTAGCTTCCGAAGTACCCAGAGAATGGCCCAAAGGACTTCTGAAAGAACGTTCAAACGAACGTTCGAGATCAGTGTCTAAACCACGACGACAAAGTTCAACAAAGTCTGGCGATTTGCCTAAGGAGGTTAAGCCTACTTCCCAAGCTCCTGTGGTAGAATTTGCCTGGAATTCTCCGACCGATCCCCAGTCAGGTTCTATGCTGAACAAGACTTCAAAATACAATGCGAATGTAACACTTGCGTCATTGGATAGGAAAGTTATTCCGAGGAGAACCTCTTCTCTAAGCCATGGATCACGGGTCACGTCCAGAAACACTAGTCCTCAAAAACAATCAGTCATTTTCCCTCATGTGCCGATTGCGCCAACGACTTCCACCCCAAAAGTAGCTACGCCTATTTTACCTCCAACTATACCTCTTGCACCTCTTGCACCTCCTTTGATGTCACATGCTCCCAAATCTGTTTCCGCTTCGCCCATACCATTACCAACTTTACTACCACAGTCATCTATACCAACTTTACCCTCAAAAGTCTCCCCTGCCGCCGAAATACTTGACGACGATGAATGGGGAGAGATGATTTCATCACCCGTCGTTACTAGACCTACTCCACCAATATTTCGGCCCCAAACTTTCAACCGCCAAAAGTCGTCAAGCCTAAGCACGTTCTCTCCAACGTCTCTACTACAATCAAGCATGAGTTTTGCATCGGGTCATCAACCTAGTACTAACTCAGATGCAATCCTCATACCCAAACCTAATATTCTACCGACCTTAAAAACCTCATCAATATCGAATACTTTTACCGCACCTTCTATAACATCTACGAATAATACCCAAATTATCACTCCTTTAATTCCTCCTTCGACACAAATCACAGACCCCTGGGCCTCAGCCGATTTCTCCTTTTTTGACGCTATATCCTCTACACCAACAGCAGCAGCACCCGCTCCCACTCCTAACACAAACCCGCAGGCCAAACCTAACTCCACACCATTACGTCCTAAATCTGTAACATTTAATACTCCTGCCCCTACAGCTCCGCGTACTTCCTCCCCGCTAAATTCTCAGCGGACACAAGCTCAACAGGCGCGAACACCAACAAAGAAAGAGCAACAGGATGAGGAACAAGATAAGTTAGTGAGGAGTATAGTTGAGGCGCTACCGGATCTTTCATATATGTTTCGGCGGTGACATCGCTTCTGCCCTTAGATAGTCGTACGTATTTGAAATGGAATCGGTGCGAAAGGAGAAAGAACGTTTTATGCCAAGAGGGGATGAAAAAAAAAAGTGTACAATGTCCGCGGTGTATTAACTATCTAGCGAGATTGAAAGGGAGAGCGAGAGGAGTTTTGTACTTTAAGAATGGATATTCTAAGCATTGGGATCGGAAGATGCGGTGTTTTGTTTTTGGATTAATATATGGCGCAATGAATGTGCCTTCTTTTCAAGACCCTCTAGTTGAGGGCCGTTACCAATATGTGAAGGTTGTGTATACAATCTGAAATCTGGCTAGACAGAGCTGTCTTATGAGTGTGATTAAGGATTCAATATGGTGTGATAGCTACATTGGACTTAAACTTCCGAGTAGCGATCCAAGTTTTAGGGATCCAATTCAATAACATATATTACTCTTATTTGTGTGCTCTATCTATTTTGGGCGCGAATCCCAGCTTAGAAGTCGCAACTGAGAGCTATACCATCGATCGCGATGTCGTCGAGTTTGTGTTGGACTCCGAACCCGAATCGAATCAAGATCAGACTCCCGTGACACTCGTAGAAACCCCTAGTGGACGTTTTCGAATCCCGGATTTTCTTGCGCAATAGGCATGAAGCCATGGCTCGAGACTGCTCCGGACTTATTTACTGCCTCGTTGGTAATAGGAATAGGCTGCTGCTCCCCTCCGCTTCTTTGCCCACGTTCGCAACTGGATTCTGGCCTAGAAATCCTATCAAACCCGCTATAAGCCCCAGAAAGGCCAAAAATGCCGGCAGCCGCAAGAACCGAAGGAGCATTTGCCTCTCGAGGAGTTCCTTTTCTTCTCCATTGCTGGATCCATCACCATCTGCTTTAAGAGTTTCTGTTTCATTGCTAGTGATTTTGGTTTATTGTAATCCAACAGAGAAGGAGAGTCCAGCTAGGCCAGCTTAGAACAGAAGCAACTAAGAAGGCTCCTACGGAAATATGAATCTGATTTGTTATAATTTAGAAATTATTCACCATTGAGTACTGGTTGAGTAAGATTGTGAGTATTCTCTTGAGATTATCTTTAATATCCGTTTGTTTGCATGTGGTTATTCACTGACAGAGTCCGAGAAAGTTTCGAAAATGATAGTAAAAAAATGCAATACTCTCTCAAGTCTTGTTGATAATCCTGTCAAAATTCTCCCCTATCAGTCGCCTGTCAGCAACTCTTTCCGCAAACGGCCTTTCACAACACCATTCTGTTTCACAAACATCACCACTGATGCAACAAGAAATGATCCAATACTCTCAAAACCAATATTGCCAAATCTCCAACAACAAACACCTAAATCATCCAGAAATAGCCTTCATCCTCGATCTCGCGACTCGCTTAAGACCAAAACCGTTTCTTCTGTGGAATGTAAACCACGCCCACCATCGTCAGGAATGTGAATACCTAGCCTCTGGAGATATTATTTTTCTTATCGGGCATTATCGTAATCGTAGGAAAAGTCTGTCATATACTAACCTCCTCTTTATTTTCTTGAAGATGGATTTTTTTCGAAGAGACAGTTTGACTTCATTCCTGTTCCCAACCTCTGTGAGGTATTTTCTTCTCTTTCTCCCCTCGATCGAGTGAGGTCAGGCACGATTCTTTTCTTCTATCGAGGTCTCTTGAAGAAAAAGGTCTGCTGATCTCCTAACGTTCTTATATACGAAACGTCGGAACGACTTGCCCTGGTGGTGATATAGCACTCGCTCGATATTACCTATATTTCATACCACTGCGTGTTTCTGATAGAACGATTGGTTTTGTTCTCACTTCCAAAGAAAACTTCGTTGCAACCGTAAAGGAAACCATTTTCATTCCAACAAGCCTCGACGACAAAATAGAAAATGGGAGGTCATTATCCACCTTTAGCCATCGCCCAAGGGCTCCCATCGATTCCGTCGAGCTACGTCTTGTCATCAAGGACCACAAAGATACTTGCTCCAGGACTAGTGGTTGGCACTGTGACTGTCTTAGCTGTGTGTTCCCTCATCAGCCTTAGTATTTCTAGTGCCGTTTTCTCGTCTAGAAGTCCGCATACAAAGAGTGAGGGTGCAAGTCAGGGGTTTGTGTTGTTGGCTGTAAGCTATTCCCGCGCCTGGAAAAAGTATGTACTAATAAGGGAAATGCAGTCATCTTCCTCAATCATATACGTTTTCCTACACTTATTTGCAGCGATGAGAAATGAACCAGTAGGAGAGACGAGACCGCCCGAATTGAGACTTCATGCGTCTTGCTTTATTTTAGCAAGGATATCTTTGATAGCTTGGTTAGTTTCGATATTAGCAACTAGTATCGTTGCTTCGAAGCCGGGTGTTTGCTTGAGAGGGACGAGGGATTGTCGGATGCAATCCGTGGATATTGTGATGTCGGTATTCGCATTGTGAGTTGCTTCAGTCTTCTCGAACCTAATAGAAACTAATCTTCTTGCAAGTATTGCAACGGGGATTATCCTCATAGCTCTTGAAGCATGCCATTACCCATTCCAAGCCCCCGAATTCCTTCACCTACCCCGAATGATCACTTGCCGAGTCAGTTCTTTCGGAGACGACATGTTGGAGCGCAGCATCTCAAATGCATCGATTTTTCCAGACGATCGTTACTACCTGCAATCAGAAAAATCAGCAACTACCGATGTTAAAAGAAAACCACTTCCGAAAATTCCATCACCAATGTCAATGCCGGAAGTGTATCCAGAACGCCCTGTCACGCCTTTGTTGCCCATGGCACAAGTACCGCGTGGACCAAGGGGGTGGGGTGAGGAATGGACGCATTTGGTGAGGGATACCAGGTCGACGGGGAGGATCAAGGCGTTATCGACTTCAGACTCGGCGATTTCTTTTGGTTCAGATTCCTCTTCGGGATATACGAGTCGTTCTGGACGGTCCATTTTGAAAAGAACGGGGAGGACGAGGACGGTCACGCCAAGTAGCAGTATCAGTGATCTATCCATGAGATCGCCTTTATCCACCATGAGGTATGTACTTCTATCCTATCCTAGATGACTGAGAATTTGCTAATGTTCAATTAAGATCTGCCGAATTCCCAGATATAGCAATCCAACCAGAACTCCGATTTCTTCCACCATCATTCCCACCACACGAATGGAATTCCTCACGAACAGCGACACCCTCACAGCTTCTTCCAGTAGCGGACACCCGTTCGTTGCAAAGAAGATCTTCGTTCACTCCTGCGCCGTTGATGATTCGTCGTCCACCGAGAGATTTGCCACCTGTGCCTGCTCATCTTGCTGCTCCAGTTATTAGGAGGAAATTGCCGAGGACTCTGCCGTCGCTTCCTGTCACACCATCTAATATAGTAAGAAGAAACACAATCGATTTAAAAATTCCAGGAGCTTATATCGACTACCGCCCTCGGCCTCGAACAACGCAAAGTATGAACCATCATCCACAGAAACTAGAACCACCTAAAAAGGTCATCGATGTCAAGATTCCAGGTGCTTTTATAATCTACCCAGATGCTGATGCCGAGTCTGAAAATGAGAAGAGAATAGAAGAACATGCGAGGAAAATTGAGGTTGAATGCATTTCTCGTTCGCTTTCTAGCGCATCCCAGAGCTCAAAAGCAAAAGCAAAACCCATGTCTAAAGCGCCAGTGAGACTTCCTTCTGGGGAATTCGAGAACATGTATTTGGCGAATGTGTTGAATTCGAGGAATAGGTATAGGGAGAGGAGACCGGTTCCGAGGAGGTCGTTTACGATGACTGGGAGTGGAGATGGGAATAGGGTTGAAAATGTGAATGTGACTAGGCAGAGGGACTCGACGCAATTGCTTAAAGCGGTCGAGATGGAGATTACAAAGGTGAATCCGTTGAGAAGATTACGTTTGGGGGATATCTCGAAGGGGTTGGGTAAATTGTGGGATGTTTGAGGGAAGGGGACTTGGTCGAATTACTTGGATGTTTAAGAGAAGAAAAACAAAGGGAGTGGATAGATGCTTTACTGAGATTAATCTAAAGTAATAGTATGATAACCATATTTCCTCCCGGGTTTACCTAGGGCGTGTTTGAAGTTGTTGCTATTCCTTGATAGAGGCCTTTCCCGAGATTTCAGATGAGACTCTGCTTAGAAACCTCTTTCCGTCTCAACTTTCGGACTTTGTTCTACATTGGCAATATGATTTTCACATGTCATGGAAATAAGCCCACATGAGCGCTTGCTTGCTGTGAGGATGTCTCAGGCTGATGCCGTTGATGGATTGGGAAGGCTTTGGCCTAGAACGGTGAAAGGCAGGCTTGTCTTGTCTTGTCTAGCCACTTATAAATCCCGACGAGACAGCAGCCAATGCGATTAGGCTGATATTATTCAGCTCCACGGTACAAGCCATGTGGCTTGCAGCATGTAGGTTTCGCAGCATGGACGACAATTCCAGCGCTTCCGAAGAGAAAGAAGATCTATCACTACACCGAGATAGACGGGCTCTGAAGACGATCGGCTGCAAAGTGACGTGCGTTAATGCGGTTCGTTAGGCTGTGATGTGCTGAGCGGCGGACGAGAATGTAGAAAGGCGGCTTGGGTTCTTTTTGATGGCGGGGTAGAATAGTGTGATACAGGAGCAGGACGCCGTTCTTTGTTCAGCACCCTGGGAGGACGTTGCAGAAGTGGTGCATTGCATAGACCAATAGAGCGGAGTATATGTCGAGATGGTGGTGTTACTCCACAGAAGGATGCAGGAAAAGATGCAGCAGGAAAAGACGCAACGCAACGCAACGCAACAGCAAAACAAGGGCTCAAGGGTTCAAAGGCTCAAAGGCTCAAAGGCTCAATAAGCTGACTCTTGTGACATCATTTGAGGGATCAAGAAAGAACGCAAACATTGATTGCATCGTCCCACCCACCACCAATCCGGCGACGACGACGACCACCACCACCGCCGTCCCCCCTTTTGATGCTGTTGTGCCACAACCCTGCTGCCACGCCACGCATTGTGCTCACCCCTTCTCTGCTTGATCCCATCATCATCTGCTACTTCACTTAGAATTCTGCCAGTCACACGAACAGCCAATTCCATCCATAATTCATCCCGATTCACCAGCACAATTCAATCGATCAATCAATCCCTCTTCATTCTTATAAATCTCCTGTTGCCCCCCTCGCCCCCAATCCACATCTCGAAGATCAATACCGAATTTAAGTACGAAGTAGCCGAACAATTCCCGTGCCCGCCTTCCATCAACAAACCCTTCCTGATCAAAAGCCAAAAGAGGGAACCAAAACTACTTCTGCCAACTCTTGTCCAACTCTACACACGAACACAAAACACAAAACACAAAACACAAAACACAAAATACAAAACACGTCCACCCGTAACGATGGCTTCCATGATGGCGTCAGAAGCTCCTCCCCGCCTCCACAGTCCTCCCAGTCCCACTACAAAGCGACCAAAAGGTATATATCTACAAAACACTTCTTCCTTGCTTTCTACTTCCCCTAATCCCTTGTCGTCGCATTACATTCTCACAATCTCTATGTAGGCATCCTCAAGAACTCCTACCATCGCTCACCCCCCCATCAAACCCCCATCACAACCCACAGTCCACCACCTATTAGTCCCAGACACGTCTCTGTCCCCCCCCACTCGCCTACCCTCTCAGAAAAAGAGATCACCCTGCAAAACACCCTCCAAAACGCCGGTCCACGACGCACCTCATCTGCATCCCGTCCCACCGGTTCACGCCGTCAATCTTCAGGATCCGCGCACGATGGCGAGGACACAAACATGCGATTGAAATGGGACGAAGCGAATCTTTATTTAACAGAACAAGAGAAGAGCAGCACGATGAAGATCGATGAGCCGAAGACGCCGTATGCGAAGCATTACGATCCTACCGAAGACGAAGAGGAGATGCGCACATTAGATGCGGATGAAATCATTGTTGACGAACTGGATAGAGCATTCCCTCGAGCTGGTCGATCTGGTTCTCGATCGTCGAAGGCGAGGGAAGAGGAAATTCCGGGGTTGAGTTTGGGCGAGCCGGAGGAGGCGGTGCCAGAGAGGGGACTTGGTGAGGAACATAGGAAGGTGCATGTTAGTTCTGACGCTGCCGCGGAGGAGGGACATATGGGCCTTTCGAGGGAGGAGAGAGAGAAACATAGGAAGTTTGAGGAGATGAGAAAGAAGCATTATGAGATGAAGAACGTGGCTAGTTTATTAGGTCATCCGGAGGAGTTAGATGCCGATGATGATGATGGTGATGAGGAGATGAATGGCATGGCGAGATGAGTACCTTTTGTTCAGAGAGATGACGGGGTTGGGATGGGGCGTTTCTCACTTGATGGTTGGATGGGTTTCGGGGAGTTGTGCATTTGTTTGCTTTCAATTCTTTGGTCTTCTTTGGTCTGGCTTTGAGTGCAGGTTGGGTCTTTTGAGACTCTTACTTTTTACCATGAGTTTTCGCGAGGAATTGGCTAGCTGATGGAGGGCAAGGCTGCTTTGAAGCCAGATGGTTCTTCTAGCTAGATGAAATACCAGACTTTTACAAATAGCCTGGGAGTCAGACAGTTCCTTCCTCTAGTGCTCGTCGATACTTGCCCGATGTTGAAGTTATCTTGTCTTTGGAAGTTCGTCTTCTTTAGGAGTAAACTGAAAGTTAGCATCGTCGATTTCCACTTGTCCTTCAAGTGAAAGTAAGATCTCTTGACTTGCATCACAGCCTCTCTATTTACAATATATTCATGTTGTCTAGAGAGATTGAATTATCTCTCTTGCGTACGAACGTCCTTTACTCAAATATATTGCCTCTTGCCTTCTTTCATCAATAGAGTCCCCCGGTGTCTCGGGCGAAGCTCTGTGATCCGTGAGAGACTGGCTAGATTGTGGTGAAGAAAGACCCGGAGGTTGCAAATATCGAAGTGGATTCTGGAGAAGAAAAAGTCTATTCGTTCCGCTAAGAGGCGAGGATAGTAGTAGTGAACGGGATAAGTTGTTCTTTATTCAAACTTATCCCCGGGGGAATTCTGTGCAAGGCTTTCTTTCCATTGGTAGCGTCTGACAACACGGCACACAATATCCTTGATGGGTTGCCCTCCAGCTGCAGATGTTCATGCACGTCAGCCTCATCATGTAGGAGTGCATAGTGGAAGCCCTTTTTCTTTCCCAAATGATATGGCGGAGGTCACCCTTGCCAGAATTTCATCAGCCGTTATTGCGCAATTGAGAATTTCGGCTCTGTCATCCTCCAATCCAGCCTGTTTGAGAAAAGAGTTATCAATATTTAGTATCATTCACTCTTGGGTTTTCTTATTTCTTCAAAAGCATTTATTCCTTTCGATTTAGCTTTGAACTCCCATCACATACATTATGTTAAAAAAAAATATTAGTCATTGAATAAACTGCATTTCTGGTCTGAATTTCAGTTTAGTAAGCTTCACAAATCGAACTGGGTTCCAATCCCAACCAAATAAGCATCTGAATCTACCATTCCGTAATTAGAAGCTTCTAGCCATTAACTTTTATTAGTATTTGAAACATGCCCGTCAAAACCAAAGTCCTGGGGATACTCTGTCTGGCGGTTGTATGAAGTGCTTCTTTGTAGTAGCTCCATATTTCCGTACATATCGACGAAATTTTGCTGGGCATAGCTCGAGTCGATAGCAAGGCTGTCAGTTCCTGGAAGCATAGTCTAAGGGTCTTCTTTCGAATTCTTTCAACATGATATGTTGTCCACGTGTAAAAACTTGCGATATTGGGAGTCCTTTGATAGAGATTTCTCTAAGATGTCTAATCCTTGGTTCCTCGTCGTTGTCAAGTTGCTCATGTCTTTGGAACCTAATTTCAACAGATGCCCCCGAAAACCTACAACTACCTGTCTGCAGGGGCTTCAAGAAACACTCCGGATTCGTTATAAGAATTACAGTATTAGTATCCCGAGACAGCAAGCATGGGCGTGATCTAGCCTTTATTCTGATGAAGACGTACCTGATAAAAAAAATGAAGAACGAGAATGAGTGGTGGACTGGAAAATAACAGGGGGAAACAGGGCCTAGCTTTCTGTATGAAAACGTGATTGAGATCGTGATGAGAAGAAAGAGGTAGGAATAGGTGCTGAACTGAAAAAGTTAGGGCAAAACAGAATCACTACTATTATTGAATAAACACTCCAAATTTTAAAACGAGAAGATATATGGACAAGTTATCGGCAAAGATATTAAAAGAATACTAAATGAAAAATATTTCTAGCCTAGTATAACATAAATAAGCACCGCGCTTAAACCCCATACTTTCAAAATAGCGAATACTTTAATATAAAGTTTAATATAATTGACTGATCGTAAAAGCTTTGTTGCACGTCGTCATACTAACCTTAAATATCTCTTGGAATTATCTCCACCTCGCTTATGAATTGCCCCTTTTATTCTTTGTCCCACTTTTCAGGATAGTCCTGCCTTTTCGGAATATCTAAAAAATGATAAATATTGAATCTTCAATGACCTTTAGCTTTTAAATTAGAAGAGGGGTGAAGTGAGAGTGATAGCAGCGGAGGAAATCAGTGAGGTTTTCCTCGGCTACCCCCTTTTCCTAGCCGAGGAGTTGACTCATGATTAATTCTTGTTTTATACATAATATTAGGGAATTGCTTGATAACATTTTTACTTCCGTGCTGAATCCAAATCACTAAATTATATATACAGAGTAGCTAATAAGTTGGTCATTCCTTTAGTGTAGCCTGTCATACTGTGATGTAAAACATACACCTAATGCTGAGCGTGGGAATCACTTCATGAGAGACCTTGCTCTGTGTATATCAGGATCAAACATCTAGTAAAAGCAAATACTTTTTTCAGACGCCTTCAGACTGGATTGCATATATCAGGGCTGGACACACGACGCTGCACTGGGAGTGTGTTGCGCCTGTCCGCGACACACAATCTTTGAAGACTAGGAATGATATATGTATCACATGAAGCAAGAACACTTAGATATTTTCGCAGACTCGCAACTTCTACCCTTTGCACGAATGAACGCTCGGCTTGCATCTGAGCTTTTCGAGATATGTGCCTTGTGCAAATAATCTTTCGAGCGACATGGTCGGGGATACTTCTGACCGCCATAATTAGGAGATACAAGATGCTATGCAAAGACACATTGCTCTTCATCTACAGTCACTTGCTTTGTTCTGTCTTACGTGGCCACAGGATGGAAATAAAAGTGATTTGTCAAGATAGAGAGAGAGATTTTATCTCACATTGAAAGACTGAACGAAGACTAGACGGAAGAATTGAACTTTTAAGGTTCTCTAGATCCGAACAGCTAGGTTGAACCGGACTGGTCAGACTGAGAGGAGAATTGGTTAGTTTTGGTCGATATGAACAATGACGCTTCCCAAGGAGCCGTTCGTAGGCCTAATAAGAGTATTAGATGAGGTTTTGGAATGGGTAATAATAATAGATCAACTTACCCTTTGCTACTAATAAGAAATAGTCATCCCATCCCCAATTTCTCATAATTGCAAGTTGGATATAGAAGCGTGTAATCACGAAGCACGAATGAAAGGATGGTCCCTAGGAAGGCTTTAGGAACTCACGACTCCGTGGGTGGCAAAGGCTTGATCTGTTAGTTCTATTAGTAGCATTTAGATAATAGAAGTAAGATGAACTTAAAGGAGCGGTCCTAGAGAGCAACGTGCAACAGTGTTGGGAAAATATTTGCCATTGCAATTTGTGCTAGAGGAATCACTCGAGGAATAGGATCTACTTGATTCAGGACGAAAATCAACGAAGACCCATATACGAATGAATGAGCAAGAGTACAAAAGCCTGAAGTATGGAGGGACGATCATGAGAATTGCGCCATGCGATTGCGAAGGTTAAGCTTACTAGAGGCAGCGTACTTGCAGGAAGTAAGGTATAATCAGCATCGCATGTATCTAGTCGTAAGCCCGGTGTATGTAAAGAGATGGCCGTAGATCCATGGCATCAGGTATAGCTGAGTGCATTCAGAAGAACACATCTGGATGAATCAAATTCGTCTTAGCGTTCATTTCCTAGCACATGCTTGGACCGCTGATGCCCTCCATATGTATCGCAAACACCGAACGCCGCGCTATAAGTACTTGTTATCCATTTCTCAACATGATTAGAAATCATCGTCGTCCTCTTCCCGCTCCAGACCCACCCATTCCAGGCATTCCGCCCATCATACCCCCCATTTGCTTCATCATTGCTTGCATATCCATCCCCCCAGGCATGCCTCCACCACCACCAAGCATTTTCTATAGAGTTCGTTAACTTGCAATCTAAGAAAGCGGGAGCATGAAACATGATAGCATATTTCTCAATATTAAACAACACTTACCATCAAAGCTCCCATATCCGGCATGCCGCCACCACCACCTCCAGCTCCGCCTCCCATAGATGCTAATCGCTTCTGCATCGCGGCCATTTGCTGAGCTTTGTTACCTCCACCCATGGCTCCTTGTGCCTTTTGCATGTTTTTGATGTTACCTCCCATTTTCTTCGCCATGCCTGCCATCATTTTATGCTGAGTCAAGAAATCCTCAACCTCACGAACACTTGTCCCGCTACCGTAAGCTATCCTGGTCATACGAGTAGGCTGCTCGATAAACATCTTTCCGTCGCTGTCGAGTTCTTTCGTCGTCATAGAATCACAGATAAAAATCATTCGTTTTAGCTTCATTGACCCTTCGTCGTCATCCATCCCCTGCATCATGTTGCTCATGCCAGGGATCATACCAGCCATTTTTGATAATGGCCCCATCTTCATAATGTTCGATAGTTGATCCCGGAGATCTCGGACTGTGAAAACTCCCTCCGCAATATGTTTCATGGTATCTTTTTGATCAAGCTTCAACGATTGCACATGCTCGACAAGACCCTGCATATCTCCCATTCCAAGTAGTTTCGATACAAATTGTTGAGGTGCAAATCGCTCCAAATCTAACATGTGCTCTCCGGTACCGATGAATACGATTGGGGTATGTGTAGCTGCTACAGCAGAGATAGCACCACCTCCACTAGCATGACCATCAGTCTTGGTAATGATGATAGCACCGAAATCTGCAGTTTCCTTGAAAGCTTTACTTTGTGCTTCGGCCTGTTGTCCAATACTAGCATCCAAAACCATAATAGTCTGGTCAGGTTTAACAGCATTCTGAATATCAACCATTTCTTGAAATAATGCATCTTCTTGCCGATGTCTTCCGCTAGTATCCACAATGATAATCTCGAATCTCTCTTTCTTAAATTTCTCGACGCCTTCCCGTGCCACCACTGCGGGATCCGTTTGTGTTAGGGATCCATAATAGGGTATTTTCGCTTTCGTAGCATTTTGCTTTAACTGGTCAAAAGCACCAGCTCGAAAGGTATCCGCGCAAACTAAGCACGCCTTGAATCCTCTGGACTGGTAATATCTTGCCAACTTCGTACATGTTGTTGTCTTTCCAGCACCTTGTAATCCAACGAACATGATAACATTGGGTTTCCCCTTCTTTGGTTTGAACGGTTCGGCATGAGGATCCACCAGCTTTACAAGTTCATCGAAAACGGCCTTTTGTATGAGTCGTTTCTTATTGACGCCTGGCGCAAGTTCTTTGAAGTTGACCGACGATTTGATAGATTTTCGCAGGGCCCCAACAAGTCGTACGTTCACATCTGCTTCTAATAACGCCGCGCAGATCTCCTTGATCATTCCATCGAATGCCTATGACTATTAGTGGTGCTAATGCATGCTGGTAGCCGGACTCACCTTTTCATCGAGATTACTTGATCTTGTCAGATTAGATACTGCAGCATTTATGCGCCGCCCTAAATCTTGAAGGACCATTTTGTGTTTGTAATTAAGGCGAATCTGTCTAGAACTTCAATTTGCAAGTGGGATTCCCAACCAAGGTTGGCGGGGTCTTTAGCGTCCCCGAAAAGATTACCGAGAGACAAAATCCTAAAAGTTGAAAATAATTATCCAACCCAGCAAAGAAACCACGATTATTGCGCATAAATCTCCGACAATGGCAGGACAAATTCCAAAAAAGCGCAAGGTGGAAGAGGGCATGAAAGGAAAGATATCAAGACCTGTCAAAAAATTCAAAAAGCAGACTGATTACGACAATCAATCTTCATCCGACGACGAAGCATCCGCACCTCAGGATTTCCAAGCAGTAAACTTACAAGATTCCGATGATGAAGAGCTCGATACCGCAGATTTAGTCGCAGGAACATTATCAGACCAAGATGACGAGCCAAATATTGGAGAAGCAGAAGAAGAGGATGTCACAGATGCATCCAATTCCGACTCAGAAGGGGAAGATTCCGATGCGAATTCCAACCCCAATTTAATAAAGAAGCGGAAACGTAACGATCCAGAAGCGTTTGCTACGTCTATGTCTAAGATTTTGGGTTCGAAATTATCAGCTAGTAAGAGGAGCGATCCGGTGTTGTCGAGGAGTGCTACGGCTATAGAGGCTAGTAAGGAGATGACGGATTTGGCGCTGGAGAGGAAAGCGAGACATAAGTTGAGAGAGGAGAGAAAGGCCGCGTTGGACAAGGGGAGAGTTAAGGATGTTTTAGGGGCGAGTACGGCTTTTGACGTGGCACATGGCTACGCTGAGGGAGTGGATCAACCCAGTGTGCAAGAGGTTATGGAATTGGAGAAGAAGTTGAGGAAGACGGCTCAGAGAGGTGTAGTGAAGCTATTCAATGCTGTCAGGGCTGCGCAGATTAAGGGCGAGGAAGCAGCTAGGGAGGCGAGGGCTAAAGGGGTGGTGGGACAAGGACGGAGAGAAGCTAAGGCCAATGAGATGAGCAAGAAAGGGTTCTTGGAATTAATTGCTGGGGGCGGGGGAGGGGGAGAAGAGGCATAAATTTGGTCAAAAGTTTATTTGCAAGAAAGCTAGTATAATTTGGTGTTGAGGAGCGTTTTCCATTAAACAGGAAGGTCTTTTTGATATCATCCCACCAGCTCCATAATTCCATCTAGTCCTATGTAACTAGAAGACACCTCGACATAAACCATATGTACAGAAGCATCAGCGATACTCTCAAGATAGGACATTCCCATCAAAATCGTTTAGCGCACTAGAAAATCCCGCTATAATAAGAGTTTTTTTTTTTACACGAAAAGTCTTCTATTAAAACAGCCTCTACTGCGCAGATCTCTCGTTCTTCTGACTGAAGTCGCTAGCCTGGAAATTTCGAGTCATAGAAGGAAGCTTCACTCTAAGCCCATCCAACTCCTTTGACATAGTAATCTGACAACCCAGTCTCGAAGTCTCCGTTAAGCCAAAAGCCAAATCCAGCATATCGTTCTCGTCATCGTCTGGCTCAGCCATCTTGTTGTACATTGCTTCATCCTCCACTATGACATGGCAGGTCGAGCATGCACAAGATCCTTCACAGGCCCCTATTCCCCCATTAGCTTATATCCAAACTCTTAGAGTTGCAGCACTGCTGACCTTCCATCTCGATATCAAAATGTTGTGCAATATCCAGGAGATTATCACCCTCATTCACATTATAAGTCTGCTCTTCGCCATCTTTGTCGATAAATGTAATCTTCAACCTATACCTAGTAAGCAGTCATACTCTTATAGCAAAATATAGCAAACATACTCTTCTCCCGGGTTTGGAGTCTTCACATGGCCATGCTGGAGAGCTGTTGTAGCAGAGAACTCCCGACGACCTGGTGATGATCTCTTAAGCTGCCTCTGTTCACACATCTTCTTGGTATTGTTGCGAGTCCCTGGAACAGTAAAAGGACATTGTCGTACAGGTGCCTGTGGTGGAGTACAGGCCCATCGAACAGGAGGGTAGTTGGAGACAGTCGCAAAGGATTTTCGTAAACACTGTGATGATCGGTTGGCCCCTGATAGAGCCTGCGTGCTAATCTTCATGGCAGACATCTTGAAGAGACGTAATGTTGTTGAGTTGGGAGAGTTGGGAAGGTGAGAGATGTTTCCTTATTGATACAGCCTTATTCTATGCGTCTTTTTTTAAAATCATGCCACTGGAACGAAAGCTGGGATTGAAAACTATCGGCTTTTGAGATTCACTCTTCGTAGATTTATTGATTCTAACAATTGTTTGGTATGTAAGGTCTGTACATACATAGAGATGTTGTATTTTATTTTCATAGTCAGCCTATCCCAAAAAATGTTACTATATGTCGGAAGATCTCGTTATCCGATACAGGGATTTATCCACTCAAGAATTATATCTTGCATCATATATTAAAACAATAAAATCCCCTTTCACGCAAAGGAAACAAAAACATACGACACCATGTCTACCTCTCAAGAAGGTCCCAATCCTTTACGGCCATACTACAATCCCCAACCCGTCAATATCTCTCTAGAATCCACTCCCATTAGTACAGGAGTTACCCATGGATTAGGTTTAAAGAATGGAAGTGCATCTTCCTACGCGTCCACTGCGCGCAACATGTTTTCCGACATCGACTACACTGATTTACTATCTGATTCCTCTCCTTCCGCAGTTGACACTGCTACGGAAGTAGTGGCTTCTGTGGTGACAGATTATCTGAGTATATTCATAAGTCAACCGTTTGAGATTGGGAAGATGGTTTTGCAGGTTAGGAGCCATGAAACCGTGGTGGAGGAGATACGTTCGAATCCTGTACGGCATCGGAGTTCATTACAGAGTGATGTATGTTTTCTACCTGGAATTAATTAGGAAAGGCTAATCAAAATGTAGCATTACCTGTCAGATGATTCTGACCATGATGAATCCGCATACTTTACTTCTTCAGCACCTCAGTCCCACTCCTATTCTCCAGCTCGAGCACGACGGCACGAGAGCGTGGGAAGCAGATATGATTCCCGAACGCCATCTCCAAAGCCAAAACTACCTAGCAAAACACATCAACTTACACTAAAGAAATCAGATTCAATATTAGAAGTTGTATCTCAGGAATGGGCAAAAGAAGGTGCTTCGGGTGTATGGAAAGGTGCAAATACTACATTTGTATACGGGCTTGCGTGGACGGCAGTGGAGAGTTTTGCAGGTGGTTTGGCATCCGGTATACTGGATGTACCGTATCTCGGTCTGGTAGGAGGGAAGGGCTACTTAAATGTAGGGGATTCACCCAGCCCGTGGGCTTCTCTTGCTGTTGCTGTAGTTGCTTCAGTCAGTGCCGGGATTGTTTTGGCACCTTTAGACATGATCCGGACGAAGTAAGTCCTCGCCTCTCCTACTTCAACTTCAAACTAATCTCCACATCCAGACTAATCCTCACCCCCACCACAAATACCAAGCGCTCCCTCCTCCACAATATCCGCACTCTTCCCTCTCTCATCTGTCCCTCGTCCCTCATTCTCCCCACCTTCCTCCACTCCCTAATCTCCCCTATATTCTCCTACACCACACCTCTTCTTCTCCGATCTCGCCTCTCTCTCGACCCAAATCTGACACCCACCTCCTACTCCCTCTTCGCCTTCCTCTCTCAAGCCCTTGAAACCTTCGTCCGCTTACCACTCGAGACCGTCTTGCGACGTGCTCAAATGTCCATCTTGACTACTTCAGAACTACATACGAAAGGGTTGGATGTCCATACTATTGTGAATGTAGGGCCTTACAAAGGCGTACTTGGAACAATGTGGTCGATTGTTAGGGAAGAAGGAGAGTCGACTAGTGGAGGAGTGGGATCTGTGAAGGGAGAGATAAGGGGTATTGCTAAGAGAGAGAGGAAGATGACAAGGAAAGGGCAAGGATTAGAGGGTTTATGGAGGGGATGGAGGGTTAATGTTTGGGGACTAGTAGGTATGCATGGTGCAAGAGCAATGAATGGGGTGGGGAGTAATGAGGGAGCGTTTTGATTTAGGGGTGGGGAGGCGTTTTGGGGGATATCTACAACTCCAAAGAGGAGGGTGTTGATGGAAGAGGGGTAAAACTCACTCTGCTCTGTTATTTGTTTTCATTTACTTAGTTATGTATATACCGTTGCCTCGTTTCTTGCAAGTGCTTCTGATTAGCATTTACGATGGTGAGGGAGAATATCAATACAAATTACCCATCTTTTAACGAATTGACTAAACATAACAAACTTAGAGCAAGAAGAATGCAATTAGAAGAAGGCTACGTTCTGAGGTTATTACATTTGCTTTACCATGCTTGCTGAAAGTTCCTTGCTAATTACGTGCTTTTCTTTTGAATCAATTCAAGGACTAAGTTAATAATACCCTGCCTCGGGTTTTGAAATAGATTGTGGCCGTTTGCTCCCGTTTGCTCAGCGTCTAACTGATCCGTTCGTTGGTCTCGTTCTTCTTTTAGCTAGGAGAAAATAGAAAGGCTCTACTATCTCAACAATGGTTAAAAATTCCCATTCCCACCATTAAAATATAATGTTTGTTCAGGGGGGGGTGCTCTAGGACTATTTTTAAATAAAAGGGGCTACGAAGAGTTTAAGAGAATAGATAACTACATAACTTTCCCCGCATTACTCATTTCAGCACTCATTTCAGCCCTCAATTCAACTCCAAAAAGATAATACCACCTTATGCTTGCACAAGTCTTCTTGTCTCAATTCTCGAAAACATGAAGCCCCACCAAAGAAAGCACGAGCGAAGACGCAACGACTCAAACGACTCAAACGACCCAAACCTCCCAATATTCTTCTACATGCCCGACGAACCTCCCTACGGCCTCTTTTGCCAGTGGTTCACATCCCGCTTCGCCGTGCCCGTATATTCTCTTGCCTGGCTGGAAACCGCGCACCCTAACAACAAATCTAAAAACGCCTCATTCGCTAACCAAACCGGCGTGATGGAATTCAACTGTGCAGAACAGTTCATGATGTACTGCAAAGCCCTCTTCTTCTCCGACGTAAAAACTGGAGGTTCGATCATGGCGTCTGGAGATCCGAAAGAGCAGAAAGAGTTAGGGAGAAAAGTGAAAAATTTTTCGGATCAGGAATGGATGAAGGTGCGTGAAAGGGTGGTGTTTGAGGGAAATTGGTGGAAGTTTAGTTCGAATCCGGCGTTCAGGGAGACATTGATGGAGACGGGGGAGAGGGAATTGTGCGAGGCGAGTAGGAGGGATAGGGTTTGGGGAATTGGATATAGTGCTAAGGATGCGATGAAGTACAAGAAGCAGTGGGGTTCTAATTTGTTGGGCCGGGGACTGATGAGGGTGAGGAGGAAGATTGCTAAGAGATTGGAGGAGCATGCGTCGTATGAGAGAACAGATTGGGAGCTGCCAGATGTGAAGATGCGGATGGAGGAGCAGGAGGATCACAAAGATAAGTATCCTTCAAAGGGAAAGAGGTAAAAAAGAATTACACGCCTCCTCACACTACATACTCGCAGTTCAGCTGCCTATTCACAAGAATTGTTTTAGATACCGGAAGGCTCAAAGTATTGAAGTAATCAATTCCAGGCGAGTAAACCAGGATTTGTTGGAGAGTCGTAGAGAAATAGCCATATCAAGGGCAGATGATAAGGTATAGTTATGCTAGATAGTAGATAAAATGGTTTGGGGCTGAAGGATTTCAATGATCCTGTAGGATCCGACTAACGCAAGCGGTTATTCTGGGATCTGCTGCGGAGCCTTGACGACAACGGCCTGTCGTTTCTCTCCATCTTCACTCTCCCAAGTATGCTCTTGCATAGCTTGAACCCACGTCCGATACGGTCTCTCCTGAACCATCCACGAGATGTCTTCCGCCTCTGAATAGCTGATCCTCTTCCTCAACTCCAGCACCTTCAACAACGGCCTCCTATCCCTCAGCAGCCTACAAACCTCCACCATCTCTCTGTCCCTGTCATCAGGAGCCCGACTATCATTCGGTGCGCGGCTCTGAATCATCCTTGACCCCAGATATGTGACTTGCACGAACTCCAAATTAGGAAAGTATTTCAGCAATGAGAAGAGATGTTTCAATCTAGGCAGTGAGATGCCATGTGATGGGATTATGAGTCGCCGTAGATAATGTCTTCCAATGCAGATACTATTGAGGGCTGCAACTTGTTCCGTGAAAAGTAAATAGCCGTCTCTCTTCTGCAAACTGAGAAGATTTAGAAATTCCGGAGAAATCCAGCCAGGGTTTCCTCGGACCTGGAAAGTATTCCGGCTATAGAGAATGGCGGCCCCTTCGCGGTAGATTTGTTGGTTTGTTCGAAGAAGACTGATGTGCTCGTGAATGGCGGCCCGGCGCTTGGAAGGATAGATAGGCAGATTCGAAATGAATATCAGGCGGTAGATGTTGTCTCTCAACTCTCGAGGGAGGTGGAGGAAAGGGAAGATGGTGCTCCTAAGGCTCTCTGCCGAACAAGGTTGGTCTATGACATCGTTGGTGGGTCCAGCGGGCTTGAAACTCAGGGTCGAGAGGCGGAGTAGGAGCACAGCGCTTGCAGCGGCACTGTCGTTGGATGACGGCGCAGTCATGGCCTCCTCTCCTGGTTACTGGTCGATGAGATGTAGATCTTGATCGCGTTTGAGATCTGGTGGGTACATATGTCCGGATTCTTTCCAACGGCGCAGCTGAACAGTGCACGCGGTAACCTACGGCATCATGTAAGCTCATCCCGGAAGCACTCTTTCCCACGGATATCAGACGAGTATAGCGGGAGCAGGTTGGATTTGGATCACTGTCTGCCTAGTAGCTCGTGGTCTCTTGCACTCGTCGTTTGTGGGCCTTCTCCTCCTGGTCGCAATATTAAAAGACAAGTTTGGCCCAAAGGAATTTCCAACAAAATACGACAAGCGGTCAAGAATGAGGTTCAAAGGACTATGTTGGAATCCTCTGGCGCCAACAGTAGGAATGGGACCCCTACGACCACGAAAACAGTATAAGAGGAGGAGAACGTCACTCTGTTTCCTTTCTATTCTTCTATCAAATCATCCTTTCTTCGCTTTAGTCGCAGGATCAATTTTCACCTATCTCAAGCTTTACCATTTACTTTGCCTTCCAAACCCGTTAACATGGTTGATTGGTCAGAAAGGAGGAAGGAGCCGAGTTATCGGCAAGACACTAGCGACAGGGAGGTCGAGTTGCGAAAGAGGCAAATCAGGAACAAAGTCGCAGATAAACAGAATAAGCGGAGAGCCAAGGACTATCTTAGGTCGTATCAGAACCAGCTCATGTCGCGTTCGGGTTCGGGTTCGAGTTCGGGTTCGCGTTCGGGTTCGCGTTACGGTAACTCAAGATCGAGATTTGGACGATAATAATCTTTTCTATTGACAACAAAACGAAAACGCCGGTCACCTTGATGAGGTCACATGATTTGAGGATGGCAATGAGAATGTGGCTTTGATGGGCTTAATATGAATTTGGTGGTAATGTATGGATATAAAAGGGTGTATGGTGTATGATGGGGTGTAATGCGAATTTAGTCCAAGTCATCTGCAGGTCATCAGATTTGCGCTCGTTTGGCACTTCATCTATCTACTTTGAGTTCTATTTTTGGTCCTAAATAATATGTCCGCACACTCACTCTCTTGTCATTTGTGCTAATGGTGATTTTGTAAAATGAGAAATCAATACCTCGTGAAGGTTCTGTTTGGATGAGCTTCTACATCAGCAGCGAAAATTATAACATGAGATGGGATGAATCAATGAGTGAGAGCAAGCAAGCGTCTATGACTTTGTCTTGGGTCTGTAGCCATGTTCTGCTCACTTGAACCCGATCTTACCATCTCAAAGCATAGAGGGATTCTAAGTCCCGGATTCAAGTTGAGGATCGCTAGTGCCGTTCCCTCCCACTACTAAGTTATCTGTACCTGTTGGAAGCCTTGAAGGCGGTTAAATTTTGGTCAAGGCTGATTTATCACATGTTCGCGGAAATTCAAACTTCATTCCTAGGTCTCTGAACAGGCTGAGGGACCATCTCCACACCTCAAGATAGAAACCAACTGCCCATAACAAAGGCCAACAGACACTCAGCCTCTTTCCCTACGGATAAAGTTATAGTACCGCTCTACCCTCTCAGGAAAGGATCAACAATATTCTCCAACATTCTTTCCCTCACGCTTCTTTTTCGTTTTCGTGTCTGACTAATTTTCTCTTCTCTTCTCTTCAGTCTTCCCATAATACCATCCAACTATGGGCATCTCTCAATCACGCAGAAGTTCCACCTCCTCCACCCACTCCAAAACCTCTCTCTTCTCTATCCATTCTTTGAAACACTCTTTCCACCCCTGTTCCTGCCCGCCCCTCTCACGTTCCCGATCCATTAGACTTCCCGATTCTTCCGCTGCCGAAAAAGAAGCTCTCTTCGAATCACAAACCAACACTGATCGTCCCCCTGAAGACGATGGCACATACCTGCTTCGTAGAGGAACGCTCGAATCGAGGGATCAGTGGATGGGTAGAAAAAAGATGATGGCTGCTAAGTTGAGGGGATGGGATCAACAGCCTGAAGTGGATTTTGAAAATATGATTTGGAAGATGCCGAATGAATCAGCGCCTTGCTGAGCAACAGCCACGACGGTGGGGATTTGAAAGTAGGTTCTTTCGATTTTTCAAAAAGCAATAATTTTTAATTTAGTGTTTTTGTATCGCATATTGGTAATGGGGTTTTGGTGGAGATTCTATGTCTATCCTTTTTTTGCCCTAGGAAGAGAAAGAAGTTAACATTAATTGTAAAGTAGTTTTGTAATGATATCATTATTATCTGATTCAACTGATGTGAAAGCATTGGATGCCAGGACTTGCACTCTAGCCTCTTGCATTTCAAGGCTTCAGACTCAACACAACATAAAATAATCACTACTTAGATTGCCTAGCATATCGAAACATCAACAATTACGAAATCTTGCACTTGGGAATTTCTAGAATCAAATCTTAATATCGAATCAAAGACACTTCTCATAATATCAGAAAATCAACGATACCCTACTAATAAATGGCTATCAAACGAGAATACTGAGCACTAGCTCTAATCATGAACCTCATATCATAGACTTTGATTTTTTTAAGCAGCGATGAAAGACGGGAAGAACGGGCAGCATCCAATTACATGATCCCGCATCAA
Source organism: Chlorencoelia australis (assembly GCA_003988815.1). Lineage (NCBI taxonomy): Eukaryota > Fungi > Ascomycota > Leotiomycetes > Helotiales > Cenangiaceae > Chlorencoelia > Chlorencoelia australis. The sequence continues at coordinate 548,088 of QYAN01000007.1, forward strand.
AGTAATCCCGCCCGGAAGAACTTAAACTTTAAACCCTGCATCACCAAAATTTTAATTCTCCAAAAAATTCAACTCCATCTCTCACCATTCCAATCCAATCCATTTACACCACACCCCGAAACTACAGTAAGTAGCCTCCTTCAGATATCCAATCTAAAAAAAACCTAACACACCGTTCTAGTTTCTCAAACGCCACGCAAGAATGCATCTAATGTACACGCTCTCGCCTGAAGGCAAACGCATCTACACGCTCAAGAAAGTCGCCGCAGGAGGAGTCACTAAGAGCGCGCATCCGGCACGCTTCTCGCCTGATGACAAATATAGTCGTCATAGGGTTACGTTGAAGAAGAGATACGGGTTGTTGTTGACGCAGCAGAGTGAGATTTTTCCCCAAAATCTACAATTGTTTGGGAGGGGTGTGAATGCTGATTTTGAGATTTAGAGGATTTGAAGGTTTTGGGACAGTAGGAGAAGACTGGGGGGAATAGGGACTTTGAAGAGAACGGATGGGGATAGGGAAAGGGGAAGGGAAAATCATTGTGAGGATGAGGGAAGAGGGGATTTGTGCCTCACTCAATCAATGGCGCGTATAAAAGGAGTTTGGGTATGCGGGATTCTATACTGTGCATAATCCGGGTGACCGCATGGCATGGTACGAAAATGAATATACTTTTTTTCAACCCCTCTCTACTTCCCTATCTTCAATATGTGAATTTGAAACACTAGATATGATTCCTCAATGCATATAAATATAAAAAGCAACTCAATGTCTCTTCTTAGAATTAACATTCTTCCCCGCTCCAATCTTTGGTCTTCCTCCAGCTCTCCCCCTATCTCCAGACAGAATACTAGGCAAATAATCCTCATCCATCAGATCCTTCTCCTTCCTCCTCCTCTCCCCGGTCACAGCATTAACATACTCCTTCTGATCCTCCGCCAAAATCAATCCATTTCCCCATCCTCCCTTCCCCCCACCCACTAACCTTCCATTCGACGACCCATGCACTGGTTTAGGAATACTATACACATTCCCCCTATTGTTCCACTGCATATTCTTCTTTAAATGAAGTTTCACATGCCCATTTTTATCCGTCGAGCAACTCGTCCTTAACAGAGTCGGTTTTCCGCACGAACCACAGAATTGCTTCGTCATATCTTTAGTTGTTTTGAAACATGCGTGACAACGTAACACCCAAGTTTTTGACTGCGTGATTCGTTGAAGCGAGGAAGATAAAAGGTTGAGGTTCATTCGGAGAAGAACGTTTTGCATGGCGAAATCGGAGGTCATGAGAGCTACTTGCATGATTTTGGCTTCGAGTTGGGGGAGGGAGGAACCGTTAGCGTCGACGGCTTGGTATTTCTTGAGGTTGGAGGGCGTGATCCAGCCTTCATCGTCGTCTGAAGTGTCGTCTGAGGATGTGGCTTCTCCAGTACCTGGCACCCCGTCAACTGCTAGTACTTCCTGGCGTGCTGGTTCGGCTCCGATGTGTGCGGGGTCTTGTGCTTCGTTCCCTGCCGCTGTCTCGGTTTCCTCTTTTGGTACTTGCTCTGCTCCGTCTCCTAGCGTAGATATATGTATAGCTTCAAGTACCTCCACAATAGACGTAGGCTCTTCTACCGCTGGTATAGCAGTTCCCCATGCGCCTCTTGTCTCCACAGGCTTTGGTGTAGATTTTGGTTCTGTAGAGTTCAGAGAGGCATCTTCTCGCTGCGTCTCCCCAGGTACCTTTCCATTCAAAGAAGCAGGTGGAGCTCTATTCAATCTTCCTTGTCCAGGCTCACTCCGTAATCTCCAATTCCCATGATTTCGCTCGCATTCCAGCTCATATGCCAAAGCCATCAAATGGATATCAGGCCGACTCAGCACCTCCAAATCACCTGTTTTCCGCGCAAAATCTGTAATTATTTTGATACTCGCTGGTCTTGGTGATCTCAGTGTAAGGAAAGGTAGTAATATGCTTTCGATCCGGGATCTAGTAACGGGATCTCGAATTTCTTCGATGATAGCGGGGATGGTGTAAATGATTTCGGCTTGACCAAGTAAGGTAGGTATGGAAGGGTCATTTTTTATGATTGGTCCCGCGTCAATTATAAGGGAATGTATTGGTTTTGAAGGAGTGGCCATCTTAGTATTATAGATGTTCTTTTGATCGTGGTTTCTTTTTGAATTTCAGTATAAAATTTTGGTGGGGTCAAAAATTCCGGCAGAATTCGCGGTGAAGAAATGGCGATAACTTTTTCGTCGTTTCTTTTTCAGGTCAACATACTTCTATCTAATTCAAGTCCGGGATGGATAATTGAGTTCGCTCAGGATTTCTAATAATAATGAATTATAGCAAGATTTTCTTAAGCTTCCTAGGCTGCCATTTTTTAGTAGTGTTACTACCAAAAAAAGAAAAAGAAAAAAAAGCCATGACTTGAACGGTGTCGCTTTCCAGCATAGTCGGACCTTAAGCGAGGCCGACGATTATCCATTTCCACACCTAAGCGAAACGCACCAAAAAAGCTTATTTTACCCCTTTTTGAAATATTCATATCAAACTAACTAGTAAATATTTTTAAATTTTAAAAAATAAATCTATCATACGATACCAAGGAGCAGGATATCTTCTTACTATTTGAGGACATCCCAACTAAGAAAATGACCGTCAATATTTCTGTAGATCCCATGACTACAAGTCCTTCGCCTCTCGGAGTACCTTTGCGGCTTTCCGTAACTTTGAGGAGTGAAATGTTTCATAGCTCTTGAACATTGACCTTCTTCTTCTTCCACTCCCGCTTTTTCCTGAAATAGTAAGATTAATTCCGAGATTCTGATTTATAGGGTCGGAATCTGGGATACTGCTTCATCGATTTTCAAAGCGGAGAACTTGCTGTGGAACAGTTACAATGGTCGACAATCCAGAAATCGCCCTCTGCAAGTCAAACCAAGCATTAAGCCTGCGGGTAGGGCTAGTCTCAATGCTCCTCCCCAAGATAGAGCATCAGTATCTCCCTACACCTACGACCGCTGTCACCGTACCGAAAACCCGGAACTAACGACGTGTCAGGAGAGGGTCGCCGTTTGTATGTATGTAGGACGAATATCGAAATTTGATAATCAGGTCATATCTAACGTTAAGATTCGAGAGCTCTTCAAAGATTTTAATGTTAATGCTATTAGCAAGATAATTTCACCACATGCTTCAAAACGTAATGAGACTGGAAATCATTACTATTGCTTCGTCGATCTTGCAAGTGCTAGCGAAGTCGCAGCGGCTATCGATACGCTGGATAGGATTGAGAAATGGAATTGGAAACTCAGTGTTCATCGATCTACTTAGTACTTCTGGAAAACTTAGCGAAAGACAACGTATTTACGTTGGTGAACTTCCCGATTTTCTAGACGCCTTGACTATGGAGCGTGATATTCGACAAATTTTTGCTGGCTTTGAGGTGAAAGGTATCAACAAATTGTGCTCTCTAAGAGTCTCTAAGAGATTCTAGGGAGCGAAGCAATAAACATCTTTGTTTTATGGAACTTATCAATGGCACACAAGCAGATCAAGCCATTGCCCAGGTTAATGCCTCATCGGATGGAAACGAGAAGTGGAGCGCTAGGTTGAAGGCCGTGCCTGCACATAGTGATTCCAAGCAGGTATCGGGTGGTTAGGGTGAGCGCAGAAGTCTCAACGGTGTTTTGAGATGAGATCTCTAGACTACTGAGGCGATTTGTCATACCAAATATTTGATGACGATGATGACGGAGAATGAAGAAAAGGTGTGCGAAGGTTTCAATGTTGAACTTCTGAGGTAGTCAGCTAGAGTACGGGAAGTGCCTAGAATTGCAATGAAGAACAATCATGCTCGACAGGGGTTCTGTTGGTTTTTTTTGGAATCTAGTTTCTTGATTATAAGAGCATTATATGTGCAGCTAAGTTCAATGCTCTGAGCAATATATATTATAGTTATTTTTTTTTTCAACTTTCTTTATATGCGCTCTCTTTTATGCTACTGTGACTGGCTGATGGAAAAACTTCAATTAGTTCTTAAATCTAAAACTAAGGAGAAAAGAAGAAGAAGAAGAGAAAGTGTGTAACTATGTACATAACGCGCTAAGCGAGACTAGTGACGATCTTTATGTCAACATCCTAACTACAAGTCTTTCCTCTTTTTTTTCTTTAGTTCAGTATTTTAATAATTATAATTATTTTATTAAACGAAGTATTATATGTAAAAGCCTTTAAAAAGCTAAACGCTACGCTAGTGGCTAAACTAAAGAAGCATTGTTTTAATAATATATTTAAAAAATTAAATAAAGCGTTGTCATGATCAATATCATTATTATTATTATTATTGCGTAATAATAACTTTATAAGATTTACTTGACTTTAAATTTTCATGATACTTCATCATTCATGATTCATGATATTCTCTGTACCGATGAGTCATGTCCTAGAGTAAGCTGCTTATCAAGCCACAAGAAAATGTTACCGTGACCAATATCGCGGTTACATTCATGCTACAAGCCGAGAACTTTGTATTTCATATAATAGACGACGGCCGTTGCAACTTCTTTCGCCCTTAAATCACCCGCCTGTTTCGGAACATTCAGCCTGTGAAGTACCCATGTTTTCTGGTTCATTTATGGAACTTTATGTCTTTTGGCACAGTTTGCTCTGGTCTGAGGGATCAGAGGTAAATGGCTCCCAAGTTTGATTTCTCTTTTCTTCAATCATTTGAGGAGAGTCTCGAGTGACAAGTTCTCCATCTAGATCATAGTCTGAAAGTTCGGCCTTCTCTGTGGATGCTCACATTTGTTTATCTGGCCTATTCTTTCAAGGCAGTTGGGAATAGCATTTCACAAAGAGTATTAAACATAGCTCAGCTAGACTTGATTCCTGAAAACGGTATGTTCGTCTGGACGCCATAAATGCGCCTTTTCTTTCCATTTCAGACGTCAGGATTGTTAGAATATTATCCTCAGCGCTCGCCATTGTAAAATCTTCTTCTTAGATCATGGCACTGTCTTTGAGGATAATAACTTCAGGAGGGAAAGAGCCAGGCAAGCGATTCAAGTTGAGTTACTTGTGATCTGTTGGTCACTCTCCGCCAAAAACACCTAAAATATGTTTTGCTCATATTTCCATCGAGTATCCACTCACTCCGATCTTACCGCCCTCCCGGGAGACCCCAGTTCCCACCAATATCGCAGCCTTTGACAAATGCCATATCATTTGCAAATTTAGTTCGCAACTTCGTATTTCTGCATGACTGACACTTGCAGCTGAAAAGGGTCTTGACATTGTGTTTCCTATGGCTGCACCCGCCATCACTTGCAGGTACTGTGCATTTTGGACGCATCTCTTCCTCTTTTCGCTTTCTTCATTCGCTGGGGGCTGGCAAATTCGGTGCTTGCCATTCAACGAGAACAAGGCAAATTCAAGGCAACCAGACTAATAGAGAAGGACTTAGCCAGACGACGCCCGACTTCAGTGTAAGAAACTTCAATTTTCCCTGCAAGTGGCAGCTGACTGGAAGGTATGGGTCCTGGGTAGAATATAAAATGAGAGGGCTGCCTCGACAATATTCCACTGAAATCATCTTTGGGCCAGACACAAGGCTTCGAGAAATACTTTCCTCCACCAGGTCTCTTGATCCTCCGCCCCCAAGTTTCGATTAATCGCTAAGCATCTGCATAGATTTCATCGGACATGATTCGCTAGACTTCTCACCCACACCATTCCAGCGATAGCAAAGTCCTCACTTGACGATCTGCCGAATCATGTGCCACAATGGGTCGCAAAACTGGTTCGAATTTTGCCAACACATAGCGGACAGACCTCCCACTTATAGCTGACGGCCGTTTCTTGCACAGTTTTGAGCCGCATTCTCGCATGTTGAGCCCCCCCCGTGCAAGACTTTTCTTTCCTTTCCAGGTCCAGGCCTCTCTGGACAATCAAATCAAGGATTATTCAACCCCACGTACAGCAAGGTTACACCAAATGGGGATGCTCTAGCGCTGTTGCAGAAGTCTCATCAGAGCATACAGGGAACCCTTCCAACAAACACACTTTTGTATATCTACGGCCCGAGACGCTTCCACAGTACCCAATGGACGACAGAGCTTTTCCTATTTAGAACAGCGATGCTGTGTCTATCATTACAAAGCGGCCGAGCTCCGCAATGGCCGTATGTCGGTAGGTAGAGAATATTGATTGCGGGGCGGCTGGTGGCTGTATGCCAACACAATGATGGTTCTCTCCTTCCTCTGACTGGCTGGACTTAAACCGATTGCATGAATTCTACATGGCGGGAAAGCGGGACATCAAAAGCAAGTATGCCAGTCCCAATATAACCATGCCTAAGCTTTCAGAGCTCTACAGTTGACAGAGAACAGTTTCTCATGACGTCGACAAGTTTACTGCCATCGCTACTTCCTTTTCGCAATCTAGCCTACCCCTGTTGTGTGTTTATCATTGCCTTGAAAGAAGCAATGCTACTCTCGCCATTTTCGAATTACACCCACCCCCCCTCATCTGCCAAAAGCTGCAAATATTCTGCAGCTCGCTGCTGGGATCGAGGATCATATAAATTGCCAAGGTCCAATCAAAGACTATCACGAGAACCACATTTGGGATATCGAGCATTGAATCCCCGCTTGCCATCGCTTTCAGGCGGAATTGCGTATTATATCAGTTGCTTCTCTTTCGTATCTACTTATCTGTCAACATCCCACCCTTCTCCTTCTCTTGTAATTTTACTGAATACAAGTGGTCAAAGTAATAAACGATTTGATTAGGGGTATATTGCCGAGATGTTGATGTCTTTGAAGCCTGTAGGTCTTCTATTTCTTGTTTAATGCTCACCTCTAATCAACGAAGAATAAGGGAAAAGGTAAATCTAGCTCAAACCGTCAAGTACCCTCCCCGGCACCACCAGTTACCAGCTTCCTCTTCATTGTAAATGAATTACCCACGAACGACGATCCAGATATTGAGGGCAGCGTTTCGCCGCAATCCTACCATAGCTATTGGATCCCACCAACGGAAGCCCGGGGATTTTTCCCCCAGCAAGCAGGAAATGTATACCGATGGCGGGATGGTGTCATTACTTATGCTACTGGGTATCGGTGGGTTCCTGGTCCAGTCGGTAACCCGCCGTACGCAAACGGCCAAATCATGGATCCTATAGGTGGTATGTATTCCTCTGAATTAAGTTGTTCATAATATAGAACCAGTGGGCCCAGAAGTTTGAAGCCTTTTGACTTGGTTACAATTGATAGACCGCTGCACACACCGTCAACCTTTCTAACTGTTCGAAATATTTTCAAATGTTCATATTTCAGTGTTTCAAATAATAAGGGATGTTTATTTAAAGGTAGTCGGTCGAGCTGAGGGTAGGAGCAAACTGTGCTGTATTCCGTCAATTATGGCCTTCATTGGTGACTAGTCGAGCTGCTGTCTGTTTTTGATCGAGTAATACTGACTTTGCGCTTTCCAGGATGCCCTTTCTATTACAGAGCCGCAACTGTCTTTTACTGCAACAAGTTCATCAAATTCCATACTGCAAGGGGAGATGCTGGAACGAGGGACATCGCAACCGCTGATCCCGAAGATAATTGGTATCCTCTACAATTTTCTCACTCAAACAACAACATTTCTTACGTGGATCATAGTAGCGAGAAGGATTTTGTCGCTGTCAAATCTGCTACCTGGATCAAACAGTTGGTACCGAAGGCCTATAGAGCTAATTCCAACCCGCATGGCGGTGGGCTTTCTGGATTACTTCCAATTGTCATTGCTCTGGTAGCATTTTCGTGCAGGCGAGACCAATTGCATCAAGTGCTAATTGATGACAAGGCATGGCGAGGAAATGATTGGGTACCTCATGGAAGAGAGACCGGGCGTAAGTTGATACCATCCTTGCCCTTCTAGATCATTACTTATCATCATATCAGGCGTTGATAGGCGTGGCATGGTCGTTTCGGTATTCTATGACCCAGAAAACCCTCAAGGGTCTACGTTACAAAATCTGGAAAATATGGAATATGGACCCAATCCTATTTTCCGTTAAAAGAATACCTTGTTGGAAATATCAGACTTGAGCCACCACGCGAAATAAATGGGGTGCAGGACTCCGATCTCTTATCTGTCTTCTCTTGCTAGCTTGCAATGTTCAATCTCTCAATATCACCCCAAGCTCTTGGCCTTACCAGCCTCTAGCACCATACGTTCTTCTCGTCCAACCAGAACCTCAATTACGATCTCGACTTCGTCTTCGTTTCTCTCTCAACCACCCTCTCTCTCACACACGCTGAATCCAGTCAATACTCGGCTTCTTCCCACTCTCCGCTCTATACTACCACTCCAAAAAAAAAAACGGTTATTGATCCACAAAATACGATTTACGAGTTTTCTTCGCTTCATGTCCTTTAGTGTCTTTTTCTTAGCGAATTTGATTCATAGCCTGATGTAATTAGTTATGTTACTTTTCTGAATTAGGGATTTTGGATTTTGAATAGTTAAAAGTAAATATCTTTTGTTTTTAATGAGGGAATTATAACTACTAATTTAAGGTGATTAACAACTCCCCATTTTCTTTTCTCACTCTACCCTCAAACACTACTATTAAAAAATGTCTATCCCCTTTCTCCTCATGCCTCAAACCTTGACCATCCCATCTGCGAATATAAAACGCCTTTGCACTACTAATGTCCTTATCCCAATCGACTCTCACCCATGCCTCCTTTAAGAAACGCTCTAGCACAACCATCATCTTCTCTATTCAGATACTCCCTCAATGCCTTTATACCTGTAAATCCCATATTACTCCTTTTTCATATCTCTTCCTTCTAGTATTTTACGCTAAGTTCACATGTTTTTCTTCTTTCTTCAATCCATTGCTCAACCCCGCTTCCATATTATTCATCATTTGAAGTCTTTGATGAAGAAGTGTTAGGGCTTGGGATTCACATAAGACCTAAAACAAACCTTATTAGTGAAACCCCTAAGCTCCAAAACAGTAATCATATTCTCTTTCTTTCATCTCTTCATCTCTTCATCCATCATCGAATCTACACACTAATTCTTCAAATCTTTATAAATATCACACTCCGTTACTCGCCTCCTCTTATCTTTCTATCCCGGCAACGAATTCCAATATCTGTGGACCATAATTCTTCTTTTCGTTCATGCCGAGAAGGATGTTGAAGAATACGTAAGTATGGACGAAATAGAATATCATATCGGAGAAAGGACGTCGTGAGGAGCTGGAGGGAGGGAAGAAGTTAATTTTCCGTGTTGGTCTTGCTGGAGAGGAATTGGGTGGTTAGTGAGGAGAAGGAGGGTCTCGAAAGCGGCGGATCGGGCATTTGCTGTGTTGTTTGTGGAGAGACAAGTGCTAGAGATTTCTATGAAAAAGATTTTGATGATTTCCTACATTTTGGAGGTGGACGTGTAGTCGAATTTCCAGTCCCAACTGCAGGGGTTTTGGGGTTAGTATTGCTAAATTAGAAAATGAGTGGTGAGAGAGTGTTCCAAGCAGGTGAGATTTCTTGATTCGAAAAGTATCTCTTATAGCTACTAAATCATGGAAAACAAAAGAAAGATAGAGCTCCCTCCCCCCCTTTTCCTCCTCCCTCTTCTTAAACCCCGAACTCACCTCCAAGCTCTTTCCAAAGGAGAGGGCTTCTTTACGGATTATTCTCGCGAGCGAAAAACGTGAATAACGAGACGCACTTGCGATTTCAATAGAGGACTTGGACGTGGATATATCGGTCCAGTTCCCACATGAGTGATAGCTTTCGGTGAAGAGTAATGCATGGATATTGAAGGGTTGAGAATGAGGTGATGGTGGTTGGGAGTGCCCATTTTGAGGGAGAGGGGGGTGTTATGTGATGTGTTGGCCTCGGATTTGAGTTTCTGATTCACACCAAGAACTTAGAAGGAATGTATGAGCTAGTCAACTTTCCAATGTTTCCTACGGAAAAGTGTATTGTAGAATTTGATTTAAATCTGATAGGTAAATGATGATTCTGCTGTTGCATATCTGCGGATTACGCGATAGCGGATCTTAATTCTCATCCCTTACGTTATTCTAATATAATTTTTTTCTAGGATAATTCCGAGAGAGAGAGAGAGAGAGAGAGAGAGAGAGACAAGCAACGAAAGTCATTTATAAGAGTAGATACTCATCGTTAACCTTTCCGAAAATATATTAATAATTCTCTTTTTTTCCCTATACCTTCTCTCTACAAACCTAAACCATTCGTAAAACTGCCCCCTTTTTATTTCCTCTTCGATCAGTTCCTTTTCACCTGAGGGGATTTCTAAAGGTAAAATGGAAAAGGAGGCTAGTCACCTAGTTAAATGTGAATTCCCCCCTTTTCTCATCAGATTATTTTGAAAGGTATATTCTATTAATGTATTTTGATTAAAGCAGACCTTCCCTCTAACGCCTTTCCCCCTGCTCTCGGCTTCCTTTTTCGCTAAGCTGAGCCCGAAAATCTCCACCATGTCCAAATTGAAAAAATTAAACTAACTTTTAAGACATCAAGACTAAGCCTATTCAACACCGATAAAAAGATAATAATACAAAAATATAATTAAATAGACCAAAAAATTATCGGAAATTCACAACCGATGACAGTCGGATTTGAACCGACGCCTCCGAAGAGAATAGATATCAAGATTGGCTGGAGCCAGTTCTAGTCTATCGCATTAGACCACTCTGCCATGTCACCTTATGAGTTGTTTGCTCAGTTTGTTAAAAGTTCGACGACTATCTTTTAGTATATTGAAAGTAATTTTTGGGAAATTAGGCGAGGAATCCAGGTAGTCTAGATCTGAAATGTTTCTGTCCACAGATCCACCATAGGGGGTACAGAAACTAAAGGTGAATGGGAGAAATAAAGCCAGCGATTATTTGAATCCAGATTTAAATGATCTAGTTGTCCTGCCAGCTTTCCCTTCTACCAGCTCCCTAGCTAACTAGCCATCTGGGGCAAAGGGGAAAAAGAGGGAGGGGAGGAAAGATAGACCCTACTATGGGGAGAAAGAAAGAAAACCTAGCTTAGGAGAGAAAGAGAAAAGAAAAGCAAAGAAAGAGAATCCATCTTAGAGAGAGAAAGAATCTACCTTGGAGAAAGAAAGAGGGAGAGAGAGGGAAAAGAAGATAGAGAGAAAGGAAGAAGGTTGAGAAAAAAGGAAGCGAAAAGAAAAGAAAAAGGAGAAGGTACCTTGAGCATGTTTTCTAAAAGGTTAAAAAAGGGATTCCTTGCATATTTTTTGGAAAATAGATGAGATCTAAATCATCAAAGTTTGGTAACTCACAATTATTACGGTAGGTAAGAGGAGAAAGCCTATTTGCAGGAATTTATTTAAGCTTGAATTTAATTTTGATTCTAGGTAGCCATTACCAAATACTTGTTAGATATATTGAAGCTTCTTCGAACAACTTAAACGAAAGGATATGGTATAAGATATCATCCAATAACTTTGTAACGCCCAGCTCAACAATTCCCAGGCCTGACCTTCCTAGAGCGCCACTGCCATTTGCAAGCCATCTATTCCTTTCCACCAAATGGTGCCCGTTCTCAAATGAACGTAGTGTGTGACTATTCAACCAGTTTTAGTATTAGAAAGCGTCTCCGCATTACCATTCATCACCGCTGTCGGCGCAACCATTGGCCGCTTCTCTCCTATCTCTCCCTCATTTTCCTCCCTTCTCTTCCTCCCTAACCTCTCGCACCACTCCTCAGCACTAACAATCGTCCCATCCAGCACTCCTGAGACCTGGGCCATCATATCCAGCCCCTCTTTTGCCAACAACATAACTCTATTCGCTCCCTCCGTCACTTCTCTGTCCCTACTCTCTGCGCTTCTTGGGGTATTCGCTGACGCTGTACTTGCCAAGCGGAATCGTTGAGGTAAGGAAGTTAGATGTCTTCTTACTAATACTCTTGCATTTTCGGGTAGTGCACCGCCTGCATATTTTGAGACAATATCTACGACATCTTTTAGTGTTTTCAAGACATCGGCTTTTAATTCTGCGATTTTTGCATTCAAGGCGGTTTTTTCTGCTTCGGTTCGAACAATCAACTGTCCGTTTTGTTTTTCACTGGGATATGTCCAGCCATCTGTGATGGAACCAGCGCTTGATGGACTGCCTTGGTCGTATTGCTCTAAGGCTGTTTTCAAGGCGTTGATGACTTTTCCAATGTGCTCGTTTGCCCATCGGAGCCAGCCCAAGCAGTATTTTAAACTTCGAAGACTTTCTTCACTCATTGCTACACTGAGACCGCTTGTTGAGAGGACAAGTCGAGATTGCCATGAACCTCCAGGACTTGTAGGTTCGTCGTTGCGAGTTGGGATGAGAGCTTGCTGAGAAGATGCTTCATACTCTGGACTTCTATGATCATCATAAGCCGGTAAACTATCGGCTGTTGAAACTTGACTTTGTCTTCGCTGTCGATGTTGCAATTCTTGTCGATGAACTGGATAGGGATCGTGTGGGATACTACGATCTATATCGACATCTGAGCCTGTGTGGACTTTTCTTCTCTTGTTGGAACCTTCGCCGTTCTCGAGGTCTGTTTGTATATGACTTGGTCGACGACCTCCTAAAAACCACCGCACGCCTCCTTCAACACCAGTGAGACGTCCGACTGATCCAACTGTATTAACGACAGGTGTGAACCTTCTCTCTACATATTCTGCGCTGGACTTAAAACGAGGACTGTAATTTTTCGAGGCCGAGTAAGCCGAGAGGGAGCCGCCAATGGTTTTCCCAATAAGGGGGTGCGATGTAGTGAGGAGTGAAAGAAGGGGTTCTGGTTGTGGTGGGTTCTGGTAGCCAGCTGGTGATGGCAGACACATATGATGTTGTGGAGGTGATCCTACAAAATCTAGAAACAAATCAGTATACGTTCTTAACGGTCCTTGCGTAACATACCTGCTCTGAGATCCCCTAATGCTTCAGCCGCAATGCGCACATCTGGATCATCTATTGATAAAACACTTCCACCCCGTCTCCCTCTACTACCCGGAGTATCGATATCCATGCCACTGGGTGAATCTATGCTGCTATGTGCTGATTTGATCTTGGGGGAAAGTGCTGAAGGGCCGGGCTGGTAATATGCAGTTAACGGGTTTGACGAAGGCCAAGTGAATTGCGTCTCGACGACTGGTTCTGGACGAAATCGAGGTTCTGTGGGTGCAGGAGGCAGTGGGGGTAGAATTCTCTCATGATGAATAGGTGGTGGATCTGCAGGTGGTACTGGGTTTATACTGAGTGGTTGTGAGTTGTGGGATTGGGCATAAGAAGGCGGAGGGCATTCGAGCATGTGATCCTGCTCCATTGCGCCTTCAATCGCCGACGAGGACTGAAATACGGTTGAAATTCGCAGGACAGGAAGTCCTTCTAGTAGATAGGGTAGATAAGTATTTGAAAAGAGAATATGTGCCGTATTCAGGGGGTGTGAAGTTCGTGGTTGTGGTATTGATCACTCGGTGTCGGCAAGAGAAGAGACAAAATGATACCTAGTCCTCAGCGATGGGTGGATGTGAGGTTCTAGAGCACCAAATCCGCATGATAAGATAGAATTATTGCTCCAGTAGCAATCCTCGCAATATCTTCTCATTCGAATAATCGTCGTTGTCACATTGCACAAGAATAAGGCGAACGGTGGTGGAGGATTGATTCCAAGCTTCACATTCTGTCACATGCACATCTCTTTTTGCCGAATCCTTCCCATATGCAGGGACATTACTGGATTGAGTTAACATCCGACCAAGACCAGCACCAGAACGGGGTTTTTGGTTTCTATTTGACATTATTCTTCTGGGCTTTGCTTTTGATTTTGCAGCTTCCTCTGGTAGGAATTTGATACAAGATAGATCTAATATTAATGATTCTAACCACTGCTGATTGGACATATGGCGGGGCTGAGAGAGGCCTTGCTCATGCTCATAAACCAGACTGGACCATGAAGTACCAACAGATATTCGCCTTGCTCTTTGGAGTCCTTTCCAAGAGCATGAATTACCCATAGATAGAATCATGGGCCCAAGTAACAAATTCATATCCTTCCTTCTAGTTTGTATGGTCCCTCTGACGCCGCCCAAGCAACCTATTGTCGTAAAACAATGCTCGGCCAGCTCTTATGGTGCCTTTGATATCCGTCTTCGCGCCGCCAAATCGGTAACTACATCAATGGGAGACAAAGCTGATCCTGACAGAAAGCCAAGCCGATGATGTCTATATGTTTGAGTTCCACTGTCTAAAGGGCGCGTGAAGGAAAGAAAGAAAAAGTACGAAGCCTTTGAACCGAGAGTCATTTTTATATGAGAATTCTCTTCCAAGTGCGCTAACCTCAATTTAGCCTTAGTGTTGTCGCCTGGAAATGAGGGCTGAAACATTGCCAAGGCCAGAATTGAATAACGTGGGGCAGGAGCATTTCATTAAAAGATAAAGATTCTCATTTCTTGAACGCTTTTAATTTTCAATGACACGCGAATGAGTCAGGTTGATTGAGATAGTCACAATTGTCGGCTTGGCACATCTTCTCCCTCTTGTTACACTCTTACGGCTGCCAAAATGGCTTCAGCAGTCTTCTTCCTGGACTTGAAGGGCAAGGTATGCTTTTCCATGTAGTTCGAGCTTTGGACGATGCTGATATGTTCTCTAGACCCTTCTTGCCAGGAATTACCGGGGAGATATTCCTATGTCAGCAGTTGAGAAATTCCCAATACTATTGAGCGAAGCAGAAGAAGAGAGCTCTGCAGTCCCACCATGTTTCTCAGACGAAGGAATAAATGTATAGCATTCTTTCCAGAAGACTTGCAGCTGTTCTGACTTGACATCAGTACCTCTATATCAGACATAATAACCTTTATCTCCTTGCCTTAACAAAACGAAACACCAACGCCGCTGAAATTCTCCTTTTCCTCCACAAGATAGTCGAAGTCTTCACCGAATATTTCAAAGAGCTCGAAGAAGAATCGATACGAGACAATTTCGTCATTATCTACGAACTGCTCGATGAAATGATGGATTTCGGGTACCCACAAACCACCGAATCCAAAATCTTACAAGAATACATCACTCAAGAATCACATAAACTAGAAATCCAAGCACGACCGCCAATAGCAGTTACAAATGCAGTATCTTGGCGATCAGAAGGAATCCGATACCGAAAGAATGAAGTCTTTCTCGATGTAGTCGAATCTTTGAACCTCCTCGTCTCCTCAAATGGCAATGTGCTCCGCTCCGAAATCCTCGGCGCCATAAAAATGAAGTGCTATCTATCAGGAATGCCCGAATTGCGGTTAGGACTAAACGATAAAGTGATGTTCGAGACGACAGGTCGAGCAACCAGAGGAAAAGCAATCGAAATGGAAGATGTGAAATTCCACCAATGTGTACGATTATCACGATTCGAAAACGACAGAACTATCTCTTTTATCCCTCCCGATGGCGAATTCGAATTAATGTCTTATCGGCTCAACACACAAGTCAAGCCTCTAATCTGGGTAGAGTGCATTGTGGAATCGCATTCCGGAAGCAGAATCGAATATATGTTAAAAGCTCGAGCGCAATTCAAACGACGCAGCACAGCTAATAATGTTGAAATCACTGTTCCTGTACCAGAAGATGCAGATTCGCCTCGTTTCCGCACGAATGTTGGCAGTGTGCATTATGCGCCGGAGAAGAGCGCTATTGTATGGAAGATTAAGCAGTTTGGAGGGAGCAAGGAATTCTTGATGCGCGCGGAACTGGGGCTTCCGAGCGTGAAGGGAGATGATGAGCACGGTGGTGGGATGACCGGTGGGTTTGGTGGTAGTATGGGTGGTGTGGGGGGGAAGGGAGCGAAGAGACCGATTAGTGTGAAGTTTGAGATTCCTTATTTCACAACGAGTGGGATCCAAGTTCGGTATCTTAAGATTATTGAGCCAAAGGTGTGTATACCCCAGCCAAATTAACATTAGGGGAATTCAGACTAATGATAAAAATAGCTACAATATCCATCCCTCCCATGGGTCCGCTATATCACTCAATCTGGCGACATCGCAGTCCGTCTTCCGGACGTCAGCTAATCACTTTTTCACCTCCTCCTTCCCCAAATATTAAAGAAAAACATCTACCCATTGTCAAATTAGGAGCAAGAAACCTGCAACTCAAGCATTCTATGAGCTCTCACGAAGTGATGTGAAAATGACATGTCGCTAGCATGGCAAGTTAGGTAGACAAACTTGATTTCTTTAGGTAGATAAATCCTCCGTCTTCATTTATAGAGTCTAAAATCCTATCCTGATACATGCTTCTAAGCTCTACTCCACTCAAGCCAGCATAGTCCTGTTCCCTTAAACTTGCTTAAGTCTCATGTTTACCTCCTCCACTAACTTCTTTTCCATCGGTGAGAGTCATGTCTTCTTTTGCTACATCTCCTTTTCTTCCCTTGACAATTCCTAGGGCAGCTCAACCTCTTCCTTCTTTTCATTAAGTGTATTCGTGTGGTATTCGTGGGGTGTTCTTCCATCTGACATATTCTTGCTGGGGTTTCTCCTTTTCTGTCTCTTTTGAGAGGCTGTCTCCGTCCTCCATGGCTTCCTTTTTGCGATGGCTTCATTCCTCTAAGTCCTTTTCACTCCCCCTCCCCTTTCCTCTTTTCTTCGACGTTTCAGGGATCTCGACTTTCTTTTTGGACTTCTTTTCCTCTTGCGCAATCCCCCTTCTTCACCTTCAAAGGCATCTGCTCGCTCCACTTCCTTCTCGGTACCTGTTGCTTTCTCCACCTCTCGTTTATTTTGTGTTATATTTTCTGTTTCCTTCTCCTCTTCGGGAAGACGCAATCTCCCATCTTCCACCCCTATTCCACCTTCACGTAGCAAGTCATCCAACTCTTTCTGCACACTCTCTTCCTCTCTCGCCCCTGTTGACGACAATCCATCAATCCTCTCTCCTGACTCAACTTCGCCACTCTTCTCCAACTCGGGTTGTCCCTCTTCTTTCACTTCTCCCAACCACCCACCGTTTCTATTCCCGTCCCTCCTTAGAGAAAGCATACTCTCCACCTCCCTCAAAACTTGCTCTGCTCTCTCATCGTCCTCTTTCCTTCTTCTTGCCACCTCCAGCTTCCTCCGGCTCAGTCCTGCACACTTCTTTTTTCTCCCTCGCGTAGCTCTGTGCCGTTCAAAACCACCAATCAGCCTTTCTTCTCCTTCTGACTGTACCACTGCCACTTCACCTTCATCCAATTCAGCTACCGCCCATCCCAAAATGAAATGAGAATATGTCCTCTCCTTTTCATCAGAGGTATAAACAAACGAAAGAAAAGACAGTAAGAAATAAGAAGACTCAAATTCATGTCTCGAATTAGTCCTCGCAGCCGACTTCAGCTTATCCCTCTCCTCCATTTTCCCTTCATCATAAGACTTCCCCTCAAGCAGTTCAATTTTTAGATCACGCTCCTCTTCGTAAGTTGTTGAAAATGGCTGTCCGTTCAATATGTCGTTGGTAAGATCTTACTTGTTGATACAGCTTTGGGATTGTTTGAGACGGAAGTCAGGGTGGTAGTAAGAGCAAGCGTCATGTTTAGTGCATAATAATCGTATTAGGAGAGTTCATAAGGACTTAGCATGGTCAATGTAGATCGACGGGACTCAGGTGAGTAGGCGGAATATTGTGTGCATCGGTAGACGTTTTTCGGTTGCGGGTGGTGAGTCCAAAGAAGGGCTATAGGTGTTGAAGAAGGTTGATAATGGAAATTGATCCGGTTGGTGATTTGTTGTTTGCTGAGAAGCAAGAACATCCGTAGTAGAAACAGGACGTGGAATTGTCATCTTCCCAATTATCGGCTGGATTAGTTTCGGATTATTGTCCTTCAATGCCATTTTATGCTCTCGCATATCTCCTTTAGGAGACGTGTGGCTTGATAGCTGATTCCTAGACCTGTTTCCGGGAGTGTAGTCGCCGCCGCCGTGTATTGATAATTCGAGGACTTGGGATTCGAAGCCTGGTTTTGGGCGCTGGCTTTCATAACTCCTCCTGAACTGGCCAGGACCTTGTACTTGTTCACCTGCTTCCTCATTTAATCCCGTTTTACGCTGAATTTCAAAGCTAGCGTTTTGCCGGTGGGTAAATATCGTTTCCTGCTTCTTTTCTCCTATTGGGGTTCCTCCTAAACCGAAATCCACGTGAGGAAATCTGTTGGCGGCATCACCTCTTCCACCAGGATTAACATTCCTGTCTGTGATATCCTTTCGGGGACTCATGCCTGCTCTCTGACTTCCTTTCTTTCGCTTCCAAGCTCTGAAGGCGTCAGTGTGGCACCCCAACGCTCCAAACTAAGCCCTAGTCCGTTTCTTAGCCTTACGTGTCCAGGTATCTTTTGAATTCTCGGCCGAGCCTAATCCTCTCTCAATGTCGTAATTCTTGCTAAACCTTCTTCGAAAGCAATGAATGACATAGGCGAAAACAGTAAGCGAGATGATTACCCCGAATATAATCGCCGTTCCAATAGTGTATTTCTTAGGTAGAGTTTTCCTGATAACGAGGGCGTATATCAAAACAACGGTTCCTGTCACTATGAAATGGAGGGAAAATATCGAGGGAAGAATGCGAAAAGCCGTTTTTTCTAGTAAGTAACGGCGGTGAAGCTTGTGAAAATAAGACCTAAAATCGTTAGGATCCATTTGGTGTATCTAAATCGTGTAGTCGATTTTATGGTTGATGGGGTTTTCATTGTGAGGAACTAGGAATTAATCAATTGAGAGAGCCTTTGTTCTCGATGTTGAAAGTGAACGAAAAGAGGAGATGGTTCTCGTGAAGGCATATTGAGAGTATTTAGCTGCACCTGCTTGTTTCAGACATGAAATCTTGGTTGTCGTCGAATATGATCGAATAGGAAGGCATCGAGGTCACAACTTAGGCTAGACTTGAAAATTATCAAGACAAAGATTTTCCGTTTGAACTGTCTGCACTTTGGAAACGAAGCCCTTTAATTGTGTTTGAGATTGCATATTTGAAGTTGTAAAGAAGTAGGAGCCCATTAAGATAGAGAAGCTGAGAAGGACTATTGAGTAGACTATGAGCAGCCGGATACCTTGAAACGGATTGAGAATCAAAATCTAAAATTTGTTGCAAGCTTCTAGTGGCTAAAGATCAAAGGTTGAATGTCCGAAACGATATCAGTAGATAATGTAGATAATACGGCGAATTCGCAGAAAAACTAATCGAGCTCGAGCAAACAATAGATACTCCAGTCGTGATAACTCTCCCATTTCATAGTGGCTATTATTTCCTCTTGATATCGAATGTAAGCAATATTAGCGGATCGATATTGTTTGACTCGGTATAATATCTCTCTCACTTAAGTGATGGTGTTGTTCAGGCCTTCTCCTAACAATCCTCTATGTACAGAAAACCGCTCGATTCTCATTGCCATCTCGACGTTGTATTGGTGGGAACTGACAAAGACCAGAGAAAAAAAAGAGAAGAAAAATCAAGCCAAGCCTCAAAAAGTAAAACAAAGCCCCTATTCTCCACTACCTCCTCACCAGCTAGTCCTAGAGTCTGCAGCTGAGAAAGCCATTGCAGCACTCAACATTTATTTGCGGTGCTTGTCCACGGTACGATGAGGACATCACGCTGATTCATAACTGCTTCTTTGAAGATATAATGTATGCATAGATACTTGGCTGTACGGATGGTGCCAGAGCTCATCGCCTTGGTAAGATGCGTTACGTTGTAGTTGAGCTTTGATTGGGTAGAACCTAACTCGTAAGGCGGTGAGACGTTTTTGGTATTATTCTGCTGCCTTAGCTTTCCGGTAAATCCACCGCCTATCCCTTCATCAACTCCTTTTTCATCAACTCCTTTCCTTTAGATGCATCTGTCCTTTTCTTATAAAATATCTTACTAATATTTAAACTTGGCAGCTATAGGCCTTATCTTATACTTTGAATGACACCAAACCTAGGGAGTTTCTGGCTCATCATGCTGAGTAAGAACCTCACATCTCCCGCAGCTCATTCCCTTTCGCTTGTTCTTTCAGACTTCGTTCTACTCCAAGAATTATCCCCCAAGCGCTCAACCCAGAACGTAGACAAAATCTATATTCTTTAGAACTAAGTTCAAACTTCAAAAATACATCAAAAATACTTCAAAAATGGTGAACAACTATCCCATACATCAAAACTCTAGATCCTAAATATTTTAAAATCAGTTATACGGGCCGAGTTGTTTTCGAGGTATGCCATCTTGTTCAAGGATTGCCCTTACAATCTCACTTAGCTGTATAGAGTCGAAGTCGAAGTCCTGAAACTATTCAGTGGAAGTGAGAAACCCAAGATCTAGCCTCCATATTGCTACTAAATGTATTTATTCTGGCCCAGTGTTGGATTCCCTGCGGTAGCTGTTTGGTGTGTTCCACGGCTCTTCTAAATTATCGACGAAAAAAGGCATGTCATTCTCCTCTTTGTCATTTGGCTGGTATTGTGTGTGACCTTCCTCTAATAAGCTAGCAGTGAGTACTGCTTGTTAAATTGCTCAGGGGTCGCAACATTCGGAATTCTCGAAATAAATAAGATAAGTGTTGGTACCAATAATGTTTGGAATGCAATATCTAATAGAATGTAATGGCCACTAGAATTCAGTAGTTAGAGAATGCCTTCTATATATCTAAGAATGCAACGAACCCTAGCAAGGGCG